>CM025782.1:8203639-8237992 GCA_014636745.2 Centella asiatica
TCATTCATTAACGCCTCCTCTTCATCAGATAATGCATCATCTGACCAACATGATCACTATCTGACTTCCTCTTCAACAAATGTCATCCCAATTGGTCAACCTGGTCATTTGACTTTGCCATGACATACGTAGTCATTGCAGAAAGCATTGGTCTGCAAGGGTCTGAATACCGATGCCTCGGTTTTTCATTCCCTATCATGTGTCGAGGTACCAGGCGTCCGCACCCACTAGCCTTTAGTCACACATATGGATATACTTTGAAATTTATAAAATTTTCTTGATATAAAACTTCCATATCCATAAAGGACTTCTTTTGGTGTGCTCAGCAAATTAACAGCCGGCGAAAACCAAAACTTTTATATCCATATGGGACTTTCTTGGGTGTGCATAGCGAATTATCAGCCAGCGACAACCCAACAACACTTGGTTTAATATACAACATCTTTTGGCGTGCTAGCGAATTAAAACAGCTAGCAACCACCTAATAATACTTGGTTCAATAAACAATTTCTTTTCACGTACATCGGATCATTGAATCGTACGTTACTTATCCAAGAAAACATTGGCTTACATAAAGAATAATATTAATCATTTACGTAAATCGAATCAATGATCTTACGTAATCAATAAGAAAATAGTAGAGTGAGTATATACTTGCCTTGGTCCTTAGCTAATTTCTAATCTCAAAACACTGGTGAGATGTTCTGTAAAAATATAATTGTTGGTATAATATAAGAATCCACGTCTTGAAAGATAAATATAAAACTACGCATAAACAGGGGATGACCATCAGAGAATGGTCTTCAGGGGACGGGCTACTCATTAGGGGATAATCCTCTGTTAGGGGATGACTTACACATTAGGGAATAATCTTTCTGTCAGGGGATAAGCTACCCGCCAGGGGATAACTACCCGTCAGGGGATAACTACCCGTCAGGGGATAACTACCCGTCAGGGGATAGGCTATCCGTCAGGGGATAGGCTACCCGTCAAGGGATATACTTTCGGTCATCAGGGAATTGCTTTTGACCATCAGGGGATGGTCCTCGGTCATCAGAGAATGACCTTCGATTATTAGGGGATGGTCTATGACTAATCAGGGGATGAATTTGTTCATCGCCAAACTTATCGGGGACAAATTTAACTATCGTCAGACTCTTTTGTCTGTCGCCAAACTCATCGCCAATTGTTTAGCCAGAGCCAAACTCAACGCTGAACTCGTCAGTGGATAATTGTTCAGTACCAGACTTATTTGTGCAGCGCCAAACTTAGTGCCAAACTTATCAATGGATATTAGTTTAGCACTAAAATCGTCGGAGACAAGCATTGATACTTATCAGAGACTAACATTATTAGTCATCAAAGACTAACTTTGTTACTCATCAGAGACTAATATTTACCCATCGAAGACTAACATGTTTCTCATCAAGGAGTAATATTAACTTATCAGAGACTAAGTTAAGACTTGTCTCTGCTATGATGGAAGACCTTTCATATGATCATGGATGATGAGCAAACCCAACTTAAGGTGCATCGTGAACTTCCTCACTATGTGTGTTTTTTTTCATAACACACTCACACATGCAAAAGAATAATACTGCAGCCATTAAAGCTTTATTCTTTTCTTAGACACTTAGCATGTTTAGCAAAAACTCTTAGATGTTATGCATGAAAAACGAAATAGAGCAGACTATGATCATAAAGCTCTTACCTTTTTGTCTTTGAGGAAAAAATTGGAAGCTCAGATGCTTAAGAGGAAGAACTTAAAATTTACGAAGATGGTAGGTTAAAAAGAAGTTCTAAGAGAGAAGTTTTAGAAAAGAGATTAAAATTTTATCTCAGAATGAGGTATTTATAGTGTTCATGAATTAATTAGAGCAGTAGACTAAGATTAAGCTTTGAGATAAAATGATTGGTCAGTTTGGGCGGTAAAATGGCTGCTTATCATAACCTCTTAACAACTGGTAAAATACTAAGCCGCTACTGTCTTACATGCATTTAACCTTAATCAGCTATTGCCAATCAGCTGTTTCCACCTAAACAGCTTATTAATCAAAACAACTTACGTACTCATCAAATAGTATTCTTACGTAATTCTTCCATCTCCTTCCAAGCTGATTAGCGTAACCCTATTTGAGATTTAACATTCTCATATTTATATCCTTTTAAGGAATTTACGAACAACGCAAATAAAATATATACTCTCTTTCAAGATATAAAATATTTATTCACATAGATAAGGAATTAATCCTTTATACAAAATAAATCATTCAGAAACTAATTTTATTTCCGGGTCGTCACAAACATCATCATCATGCACGTAAGGAGCCAAATCCCCAACATTGAATGTGGCACTTACCCCAAATTCTCCCAGCAATTCTAACTTGAACGCATTGTTGTTGACTTTCTCCACAATTTTGAAAGGACCATATAACGGGGGCATGAGCTTGTTTTTGTGCATGTTAGGAAACCTCTCCTTTTGCAAATGAAGCCAGACAGGATCACCCACCTAGAAACTATACTGTTGATGGTGTTTGTTAGCTAAGGTCCTATACCTCTCATTCACCTTCTTAATCCTTACTCAAACTTGGGCATACAGTTTCAACATAGCTTGTGCCTTTGACTTAGCATCAGTATGAACATATTCTCCTCTCGGCAAGGGAATCAGATCCACAGGTAACCTTGGGTTTTGCCCACACACCACCTTGAATGGAGAATGTTTAGTTGCATATGTAGGAGATCGATTATATGAAAAGTCAACATGTGCGAGCTTCACATCCCAATCCTTGGTCGTTTTACTCACTAAGCCCCGCAACAAAACCCCTACCATTCTGTTTGTCCATCCATTTGAGGGTGATGTGAAGTACTAAAACACAACTTAGCACCTAGAAACTTCCATAACATTTTCCAAAAGTAGCTCATGAACTTGTTCTCTTGATCACTTACAATGGTCCTCGACACACCATACAGTCTCACTACCTCTTTGAAGTACAAGTAAGTTATTTTTGATGCATCATCGGTCTTGTGGCAAGAAATAAAATGTGCCATCTTTGAAAACCTTTCTACCACCACCATGATGGAATCATTACCCCTTTGTGTACAAGGTAATCTGACTATGAAGTCCATGGAAACATCCTCCCAAGGCTATTCTAGCATAGGCAAAGGAGTGTACAACCCTTGTTGAAAAGTGCTCTTTGCCTTTTGGCATGTAGCACAACGAGCAATAATTCTCATAACATCTCCATGCAACCTTGGCAAAAAAAAAATGCTCTTGTAAGATAGCCAAAGTCTTAGTGATTCCGAAATGTCCATCCAAGCCTCCTCCATGCGCTTCCCTTATCAAGAGTTCTTGAATAGAGCAAGAGGGAATGTATAAACATTTCCCTTTGAACATGAATCCATCTTGCAGTACAAAATTGCCCATGGCACCTCTGGATAATGCTTCAATTATTGGTTGGAAATCCACGTCTTGCTTGTAATATTCATTAATCAGTTCAAACCTAAGCAATATGGAATTCAAAACACCAAGTAATGTATACATCCGAGATAGAGCATCAACCACTACATTGTCTTTCCCCTACTCTTGTCTTGAAGAAAAATTGAAAGATTGCAGAAACTCGACCCACTTTGCATGTCGAGGATTAAGTTTTTGTTGGCCATGAATATATTTCAGTGCTTCATGGTCCGAGTGCAATATGAAATGATTTGGCCTCAAATAGTTACTTCAAAGATCCAGTGCCCTCACTATTGCATAAAACTCCTTATCATATGTAGAGTAATTGAGTTTGGCACCATTCAACTTCTCATTGAAATAACCTATAGGTCTCTTTTTCTACATAAGAACAATTCCTATCCCAACACCACTAGCATCACATTCCACCTCAAAAGGACTTGAAAAGTCTAGAAGAACTAAAATGGGAGTGTCACATAACAACTTCTTCACATCTTCAAAAACTCTCTTTGAGTAGCTTTAGTCCACTCAAACTTTCATTTCTTGATGCATTCAGTCATGGGGGCCACAACACTACTAAAATTTCTAACAAATCTTCTATAGAATGAAGCCAGACCATGAAAGGATCTTACTTTAGTAACTCTACCTATACATTGAGACTAGTATGTGGGTTGAATGATGACCTAATCTCATTGGACATAGATATGTGAGATATCAAGTTAATACATAGGTACATGTTGGAGAACAGTGTACCGGATTGACCCACCATGAGAATTCTACATGTAAGTGAAGTGTCATAAGATATTCTTATAGTGACAATGATGTAATGGTCCTTCGACTTGAAGTCAATACATTTCTACATAAGGATTCATATGATTTGATATCACCAAAAGTCATCTTTAACCGGATGGAACATAAAGGCGACTGTTGGCTATATTATGAGTCGTGTGAGGAATGTAAATGATCTAGATGACATTTGTCCCTCCTATGTATATTGGGAGTGATATCCTTGGGCCTCTTGATTGAGTAGAAATATGAAATGCATAGCCATGCTCAAATAGTGATTTGTCTCTTATAATTTACTCATCGATCAAGAAAACCTAAATTAAATTATAAAGAGGATGGCATACTTCATACCTTGAGTTTAATCTTGGATATCAAGGGAAGAAGGAATTATATTACATTGTGTTGTTGCACCCCTGCTTATATAATCATTGCTTAAAAGTTTATTCATTTATTTATATAAGGAATTGATGATATAATATAGTCCTTGCTTAAGTAATGTAAAAGGACTTAGAAAAATATTCAACTTGTTAGGTGGATATAACATTTAGTTAAGCAAGGGTTTGATCACCATTGAAGACTTTGCTCATTGGTCAAGAAGGATTCTGAAGACATGAAGAATTTTCCAAGTATAGTCCTGCTTAGAATGGAAATAAGCAAGGACTTAAGTAAGCAAGATCCTTTGCTTAATCCAAGTTGAGTTGTCAGAAAAAGCTATCTTTAGTCCTGCTTAGTCACTTCTAGTAGACTTTTCAGAAAGGCACTAGAAGACAAAATAATGGCCAACTTTTTGAACTAAGCAAGGACAGCTATAAAGGTGAAGATCACATCAAGAATAGTACACTCCAATGGATCTATTTCAAATTCCCAAAGGATAGATTTTCTGGAGTAATATAAATAGGAGTCATAAATTTCATTTATGACTACTGAACAACCAAAAAAAATGCTTTGAAATTCTGACACATTAAAGACTTCAGCAAGATATCAGAAACTTGAACAAGTGTTATCAATCTGCTCAACAAGGAGCACTCTACTTAGAGATAGCAAGCTAGATTTTTTAAATCTGCTTTAAGTCTGTGTGACTAAATTGGTCTAAGTGACCTAGTGTAAATTGGACTAAGTGTCCCCTTGCTCTTTGTTCTATGTGAACAAGTTTTAGTGATAGCCTTCTCAAGTACAAGAGAAGAAGAGTGGAGTAGGCTTAGACCAAACCAATATAAAAATTCTCGTGCCCATCTCCATTCCTGCTTATCTTTCATTTTGCTTTATCTTTGCTTTGCTAAAGTCTCTGCTTAACTCTTTTAGCAAAGACTTACTGTGATTGCTACTTTAGTCATTAACCTTTCTTTCTAAAAACTAAGGGGTTCCTTGCTTAACTATTCCACTACTAAACCTTTTCAAAACATAAGAAACTCTTTTATAAGCAAGAAGAAGTGTTTAAATCAGTAAAGTTTTCTAAGCAAGACTTAATTTTTTAAATAAAATATTCAACCCCCCTTCTAGTATTTTTACCCTTTGGGACCTAACACATTGAAACATTGGTCACAAGAAAAAGTTATGTTGAATCACCAACATTATTATTACTTGGGTAATAGTGATGTAGTACTAGATGCCACTCACTGTTTATAATTTTATAATATGATTATAAAATTATTGCCAATGTAATAATATCCTATGTCTCACACTAAGAGCATAATTAAAAGGAGAATTAATTCAGATATTAGATTTTAAATAAGTGAATATGATTGACTTATTTAAAATTGTATTTGAGAACTAATACTAGTAATTGTCTTAGCCAATTGTAACAGACACTGCAGAGTATTAAATGATAATAGCTACTTGCAAGAGGTGGTTAGCCACCCCTGTCCAAGTTCATTGTATCTAGACACACCTCTGTCCAGGTTCATTGTATCTAGGCACACCTCTGTCCAGGTTCATTGTATCTAGGCACACCTCTGTCCAGGTTCATTGTATCTAGCCACCTCTATCCATGTTCATTGAATTCTTAATATATATATGATATATGTTAGAGATAAATGATGATGATGATGTTTAGAGAATAAATGTGCAACTGTAAATACCCAAGGTATACAATAAACCTTAGCATATTTGCATGAGTTTTTACATCCATTGATGGTCAACTTAGTCATCAGGGGATGAACTTCACTGCAGTGGGCGAGTCATCAGTGCTTACTTAAACGGACTCAGCAGTGTCAAGGAATGGTTGTTGGTACTTAAAAAGATAAATATTCTGAACAACAGACATTCCAGAAAAAGCAAACAAAGTATCTATGATCAAAAGGATAAGTATTTTTAAGAGGCATCAGTAAGAAGAACCCATTAGGGGAAGCCTAAAAATACTATACCAAGGCGATGACACCATTAGGTGAAGCCATCAGGGGAACCCGTCAGGCGATGACTTCATCAGGGGAACCCATCAGGCGATGACTTCGTCAGGGGAACACCCGTCAGGCGATGACCTCGTTAGGGGAAGCTGTCAAGGGAACTTATCAGGGGAAGCCGTCAAGGGAATGCATCAGGGGATGTCCTCATCAGGGGAATCCATTAGGGGAAACACTCTTGTGTTCAGACATTGGCAACAACATACCTCCCGATGAGTTTTGCGATGGCTAAATATGACTTAAGCGATAGCTTATCTTGCGATGAGTTTGGCGATAGTCATTTCTATCCACTGACAATGAGTTTGGCGTTAGGTAAAAAATGACTTTGGCGATAGTCATTTTATCCACTGACGACGAGTTTGGCGATGGCTAACACTGACTTTGGAGACAGTCATTGTTTATCCACTGACGATGTGTTTTGCGATGAATTAACTTGCCCAATGAGTTTGGTGATGACTTTGACTGCCTAACAAGTTTGGCGATGACAAAAGATCAACTTGTCAATGGAACCCTTCGGTGGATAACAAGCAGGTCATAACATCAATGGATAAATGAAGCACTGATCAAGTCTCCATCAGGGCTTGACATCGGTGAACAAAGAAGCACTGATCAAGTTACTTTCAGTAACTTGTCATCAATGGATCCAGAAGCACTGATCAATCGACATCAGGGCTTGGCATCAGCTGATCATTATGATCTAATCCACACGTCATCAGGACTTACATGCAGATCATTGATACTTGACACTGAAGCAAGGGGTATAACTGGAAAGATATTCCTTGAAGTTTGGTTAACCAATAACAACTCTCGAGCATTAATTACATACAGATCAAGGGATGAAAAAGAAGCAACAAAAGCACACAGCAGCCTGACACACCACTCCTAAAGGACATTGATGTGACAGAACTGCAGCTATGTTGAAACTTGAAGCATGTCCAACATGTGGGTTCACCAACTAATCTGCTTTACATACAGTAAGAGTTGTTACACGAAAAACCAAGCGAAGAAGCAGAAGCCACACAACATACACTAGAAGGAAGCTAGTGTTAGTGGAAAAAGAAGCTGTAATTTTATTACAGAGAAGCTATAACTCGTTACAAAATTTGTAGCTGATTAATCACGTTTGTGATTAAACAAATTTCCAGAAAAACACCAAGTTTTAATACAACTATTTTAACTTGAATGCTTGTGTGTTCATTTTAATTTCAGTTAAGTTTTTCTGATCTTGTAGCTATTTCAGCCGGTGCTTAACAAGTTTTATAAAGGGCAAAAAGTTTATAATGTTTGTATTCACCCCCCGCCCCTTCTACAAACACTTAAGCTTATTTTGTTCCAATAATATATATGAAGATCTATTGGTTGAAAGGGGTGGTTGAAGAGGACATTAGCCACATCTGTCTAGGTTCATTAAATCTAAATATATATATATATATATATATATATATATATATGATATATATGATGATCTATTGCTTGAAAAGGGTGGTGGAAGAGGAGGTTAGTTGCCTATAAATACTCCTCTTCCTCTTATCTCCTTTATGATAAAAGTTAGACATATACATAATTAGAGACATATACTAGATACACACAACCTTCAGTTCTTTCTTATGCTCTGTATAACAAATAGTACGGAAGAAAGAAATAGACCAAACGAAAAGAGTGAGATAAAAGTTGTTCTTTGATTTCCATTTGGCTAGTACCATATAAGGGAAGTCATTCATCTCCTTGGTTGTGTTATATGCTCATGTGGATACCTGTAGAGGCTTGGTTCAGTTGGATTGAGGTTGTGGTTCATCACTATCTCCACCAAAGTTCAAAATCTACAGCTTGAACAGATACTCTTCTATCAAATCTGTGTTTCTTGTTTTGTATGGATCCATAATTTGTTTTTATTTATCGCTTCTGCTATGTTTATGTGCTTGAAACCCCAACAGAAAGGCTTTAAGACCTTGTTCATAAGCCTTATGAATGTGTTAGGTGCATTTGTTAGGCCAATGGGCATGAACAACCATTCATACAAACCCACCATAGTCTTGAACTCAGTCTTCCACTCATCACCTTCCCTCATCCTAATTTGGTGTTATCCCGTTTGAAGATCAACCTTTGAAAACACTTTAGAACCATGCAGTTCATCAAATAAATCATCCAATCTTGGAATTGGAAATTTGTACTTGATCGTGATGTTGTTTACTGCCCTACTGTCTATGCACATCTACCAGGTTCCATCCTTCTTTGGCACCACTAAAGTTGGCACAACACAAGGACTCATGCTTTCCGTAACAACACCCTTTCTATCAATTCTTCAATTTGCCTTTGAATTTCATTTGATTCCTATGGGATACACCTATAGGCTACCTTATTAGGCAGTGGGGCTCCCAGAATTAAATCAATCTGATGTTCAATTCCTCTAATAGGTGGCAAGTCTTCAGGGAAAACATCCATAAATTCATCAAGTACTTTCTCTAAGGCTTTCAATGATTTCCTAGGTGTTTGCTCCAATTGAAATCTAACAGTAATTAATAGAAAGCCTCGGCCCTTTTGTTCTAAGTTTTGGTCGAATTATTTCCCATCACAAGCAAACTTTCCTTGCATATTCTAAGTGATGATAACGATTTTAGGGTCGATCTTTTATTTCCCACCTTGGCAATGTAGATATTTGTCCTTTCATCAAACTTGAAAAATCTATCATACTGCCATGGTCTACCCAACAGGATGTGAAATACATCCATAGCACAAACATCACACCACACTTGATCTTTAAACTTGCCAATTTCAAACAAGATCAGTGCTTGTTTGGTTACCTTAACCTCTCCTCCATCACTCAACAAATGTAATTTGTAAGGCCTAGGATGGGCTGTTGTAGGCCAGTTGATTTTATCGACTAAGGTTGTGGAAACCACATTGGTGCAACTTCCCGTGTCTATGATCATGTTACACAACTTATCTTTCACCAAAACCCTCGTCATAAAGATCTTGTCCCTTTGATCAGCTTCTAAAGGAATTGGTTTGGCTTGTAAAATTCTTCTTACAATCAGTTGTGAAGTATGTATTTCAGGTTCCTCCTCAGAATCAGCTTCGAACTCTTCATCATCCTCCTTGCACCAATCTTGTTCCTCTTCTTTAGTTGTTTCTAGCTCATTTAAAGCATAGGCTGCTTCAATTTCCTCAATGTCATGCAAGATCATGACTTTGTTGCTAGGACAATCATGTTGCATGTGTCCATAGCCCTTGCACTTGAAGCAAATCTTCTTGTCTTCTGAAGCCAAAGGTGCAGAAGTCTTATCCTTGTCCTTCTTAAATTTGTCAAAGTTTGGAGTAAATTTGGCAACAAGTGGTGCCTCGTTTCTTCTCTCAGGCCTACTTCTTTCAAACGTCTTGTTGTTGGACCTCACATAGTTAATCCCTTTAGCCTTTGCATGTTTCTCCGCCCACATGGCCACTTTACAAACTTCTTTAAATGACCAATAAGGTTGTAGCTCAACCTCATCTGCGATATTGGAAGTCAAGCCAGTTAGAAAGCGAGCAATTTTGTGCTCTACTCTCTCTTCTAAATCACATAGCATTGTTAGCTTCTCTAACTCCACAGTGTACTCTTCCATTGAGAGTGCTCCCTATCTAAAGCCCTACAATTTCAAGAATATATATTGCACAAAGGCAGGAGGAAGGAACCGTTTCTTCATTCTAGTTCTCACTGCTTCCCAAGACTTGATCTGGGCCTTGCCTTCTTTTCTTCTTTTAGCTTTCAAATTCTCGTACCACAAGTTTGTATAACCTGTGAATTTTAGAATAACCACCTTGAATCTTTTATGATCATCATGTCTTTATAATCAAAGACTTGTTCTATATGTTGCAACCATTTAAAGAATTTCCTCGGCTTCATGCTTCCATCAAAGTTTGGGATATCCAGACGTAAACCCTTGTCATCATCATTATTTTCCCTGACCAGGCAGTTTATAGGTCTAGCAACTTCTTCCTCTTCTGAATCTAAAATCCGAGCAGATCTGGCTCTCCTATTTGGACTAGTAGAGGGATTTCCTTGATCTAACCTTGCCAAGATCTTATTTAGTTTGTCATTCATCTCATTGATTTGTCTATCACGGCGCAAGTTTTATGCTTGCTCCATGGTCAGACCCCGTGGAATAACTTATTCTCCTTCACCAACCATCTAGGTTGTAGGTTATGGGATTAATATGAGTACAACCACCAACCAAAGCTTTGATACCAAGATGATGTATTGGATCTAGTGAAGACCCAATACAGTTGCAGAAAAATAACTTTAGATTGATTCTATAAAGAATTTAATCACCAAGAAACAATACTAAAGGGTTAATTTGATTAGTTTGCCTAAAGAATCGAATCACCCACAAGCTAAAATAAATCAAGTTGTGAATGTTTAAAGGAATTAACCACCCACTTTCAAGTTAATTGTAAGTTGTGAAAAAATTCACAAATCATGTATATTAATTCTCAAAACTACGTTTACAATGTACAAGATCAAGTATTTATAAGTTGACAACAAGCTAACCTACCATGGAAAGAAATCTAATAATGGAAAGGAATCTAATTCACCTATGGAAAAGGGGAAAAAAACCATTACAATTAGGAAAACCAAATAAAACGAATAAGTACATTGTAGGACATCGATGGATAATAATCCTCTGATGGGTTAAAACAGACATCGGAGGATAATTAGCCCCTAATGAGTTAAATTATCCCCTGATGCCCAGTTATCCCTGGATGCCAGTTTTTATCCCCTGACGTCTGTGATCCCCTAACGCTGCACTGCAGTCTTGCTTTGTCTTATGTTTTCAACACTTCATTCATTAACAAAGTCACCCTAGATCTTGTCAAATTTCTCAACCAATGCTCAGCACAAGTATCAATGTAAAATAAGTCCAAGGACACATCCTTCACACAAAAACTCAACATTTTATCGGGTGCCACAGATGTATCAACCATACCATTACCCAACCGATTAACAATGTAATAAGACATTTGTGGGGGTTTGGGGTTGTGGGGGTGGGGGTATTAGTTCAAGTTTAGGGGAGAAAGAGCTTTGGCGGCCATTTTTATTTCTGATTCTCTTTTTTTCTCCCAAAGGGAGTTTTAGTATTCTACAGAAAAACATTGGCTAAATTTTATGTGAAAGGAAGGAGAGTTAGGATTTGTACTAGAGATTTCAAGTCACTCAAGTTGTAGCTCTGTTTGTAAGTTTTCAATCAATTAAAAGGGGTTTTCTATTCAAGTTTCCTTCATTTTGTTGGTCATCTCTCCATTTTATTGTTATCAATTCGTGATTTGCTGCAAGGTATTTGAATTTGACTTTGAGTGGGTTTCGGGTAGAGCTCGAGGAAAGGATCCCGACGAGGATGGTTCCTCAATGGGTGTTCCTCTTAGAATTTCCCTATATGTAATATATATCTGTGTAATAATTTTGTATATAATCTCCATCTGGCCTGTATCTATATATCTGGTTTAATTTTCTATTGATCTGTTTTGTATAGTTCAGTCCATTCAGAGTTTTAAAAATTAGAGGAACACTGTTTGAGTTTTAAAAAACCAGGTCTTAAAGATTGTTGAGTTTTTTTTATGTCTTTTTACCTTTGTGAAATTGGGGGTTTATCCTATTTGTTTGTATAAAAAACTATGTTTGTCCAATTGGGGCTCTAGTCATTTGGTTAATCAGTAAAATGGACCTCAATTCAATGGTTGTTTGTGCAGTCTGTATATGTATAGATATCCATATATAAAGTATTAATGCTATAGTAGTTTATGTGTTGGTCATCTTTTTTTATTGTTGAAGTTGCATAATTTAAAAAGAAGAAAATAGAGGTACAAAAGATACGAGAGGCATCTCTCTCGTCCTACTAGAACAAACTCTAGCTAGGCAGAACAAAACAAGCCAAAAGGAATGCAAACAATAAAAGTACAACCCTATACACTCAGGGGAGTAAACTATTAATTTACCACTGATGGACAAGGCCGATATCCCCTGACAGAATGAAACCTTCAACACCAAACTCTGAAGTGTTGCACCAAACTCAAGTGTACTGCACCAAACTCTGAAGTGCAGCACCAAACTCTGAAGTGTTGCACCAAACTCAAAAGTACTGCACCAAACTCTGAAGTGTACCACCAAACTCTGAAGTGTTGCACCAAACTCAAGTGTACTGCACAAAACTCTGAAGTGTTGCACCAAACTCAAATGCACGACACCAGACTCTGAAGTGCAACACCAAACTCTAAAGTGTTGCACCAAACTCTGAAGTGCAGCACCAAACTCTGAAGCACTGCACCAAACTGCTGATAAGATATCCTTGAGATATCTGAATATTAATCACAGATAGAAGGCACATAGCAACATGCACATATAAAAAACAACATACATTAGCAACATACGACATCATAGTAGCAACTCCAACAGCAAGTACTACACTCGAAAGAAGGCACAGAGGTTAGTCCAGCCAAGAGAGTAGGCTGGGATGCTTCTGAGCAAATTTTAAGAAGTTCTGGTTTGCACCTAGGCTACCTCGAATGCAGTCCAAAACATGTCTAACAATGATCAGGGCTGACATGCTCTTCTGCTGAAAAATTCGAGCATTTCGTTCCCTCCACACGTGGTAGATAGTGGACGAAATACTTACACCATAGACTTTAATAGTAAGTGAAGGAATCAAGGAGCCTAAGGACAGGGAGGAGAAGATATTGTCCAGACTCCAAGAGTTGGGAGTGAAACCTGACACTACAAGAACCTGCTCCAAGATTAGCTTCAAGTAGTTGAAAAAAATGTGGTCATATGTCTCATCAAATCTGACACAAAGGATATAAGTAGCATCAGAGATATAACCCAGTCTTAGAAGCCTATCTTTAGTGTGCAATTTCTGGCAACAAGCTATCCAAAATAAGAATAAGAATCGTGGAACCTGTAATGAATGCCAGAACAAGTAGTACCAATGAGTAGTGGGTTTCCTTCGCCGAATAGAGCTCCAAATCTTTGAAGCTTTAACTGAGCTCCCAGCTATGTCCTCCCACATTACAGAATCAGAACCTGGGTCAATGGGAATGTAGTAATTGAACCTGGAGTGAAAAATAATGACTTCATGGTGATTTGAAGAGGGCAGGTTCCAAGCACCATTAAGAAGGATAGAGGACACATTGGCATTAGAAGAGATGCCCGAGTTGGAAATTAACACTTGAGTAAAGTTGATAGAAGACGTTATCCATGGATCATGCCATAAGAGTATACGGTCACCAATACCCACCTTTTAATGAATAAATTCCTTTGTTTTATCTCTAAGCTTGAGCACTTTGCGCCATATCCATGAACAAGAAGAGGGAATAGGCATGGTCCAAAAATAAGCCCTTCGCAAGTAGCTTGCATGGATCCATTTACACCAAAGGGAGGAGGGGCTAAATTGAATTAGCTGTTGGGTTTCACCAGCAAACGCAGCGGAAAAATACGATTTAAAATAAAACAAAACGAAACCCAAACCCGAGGATCTATGCGAAACAATTTAATACAGATAGTTTAAGATTTTACCAATTAATTGTGCGAATTTGAAGCTTTGGTGAAGATGTTGATCGTCTCCAAATCTTTAACGCAATCCAACAGGACAGCGTCTCTACGGTATCCACACGAACACCCGCGAATCGTCTTACGATCCGAACAAGAAGAATTACAGTACTAGCTGTATGATCTGTATCTCTCTTCTCTCTCTATATCTTTGAACTCTAGTATCTCTATTATGAGCAACTAGGGTTCTTAGAATACGTAAAACGTTGGATCGTTAGAGAATAGCTGATATATCATATATATAGCCTTTCATAGAGTAATTCCAAAACCTAATCTAATTAGGAGACTTAAAATCCGAATTTTATATTTATTAGATATATATATATATATATATATATATATTTAATCAAGTCTCACTTAATTAATATATATATATATGCACAAATAAATATATATTCGTATTTCCTTCCAAAGGACTCTATTTCATACAGATTACATATATTAATATATATGTATATAATTTAAAGCCATGATTTAATTAAATCAATCTTATTGATATATTAAAATCATAGACATTTAAATTATATCTCCTTGACGAATGTTCTTTGTGTGTGACCCTGTAGGTTATTATTACGTTGGCAATAATTTTAAATCATATTATAAAATTATAAACAGTGAGCGGCATCTAGTAATACATCACTGTTACCCAAGTAATAATAAAGTCATAGATTCGACGTTACCTTTCATGACCAATGTTTCAATGTAACTTAATCCTTTTAACCATGATATCTAAGATTAAATTCAAGGCATGGATGTGTCATCCTCTTCATTATTTAATCTTAGTTTTCTTGATCAATGAGTAAACTATATGAAACAAATCTCTATTTGAGCATGGCCATGCATTTTATAGTTTCACTCAATCAAGAGGCCTATAGATATCACCCCTAATTTATAGGAGGGTTAAATTCCATCTACATCATTCCCATTTCTCAAATAACTCATTATGCATCCAACAATCACCTTTATCGTCCACCCGGTTAAAGGTGACTTTTGATGATGTCAAAATGCATAACTCCTTATGTAGAAATGTCATGACTTCAGGTCGAAGGACCATTACATCATTGTCACTATGAGAATTACTTATGACACATAGCATAACGCTCCATGTAGAATTCTCATGGTGGGTCTGTCCAGTACTATGTTCTCTAACATGTGCCTATGTATCAACTTAATATATCTCGTATATATTTATGACCAATAAGATATGGCCATCAGTTAATCACATACTAGTCTCAATGTATTATTGTTGTCCCGCTTACAATGATACTCGACTAGGGACATCTAAGAATAATGATACATCACATACTTATATGATCTCATACTCAAGTCACATACTTGAATCCATATAATTAGTATCATTCTTCTAAGGACATTTATTATGTTAACATTTATATAACGCAGTAAATAAAACATAATAAATTATCATTAACCAAAACCATATCAAATATATAGTGTCACAATCATTACATAATTGGCCACTAGGGCATACACTCTAACATTAGCTTCCATAATTGTAGAAGAATTAAGGCATGATTCCAATCCTCCAAGTGCTTCAAGCTGAAGCCCCCCTATTTCAAAGGATAGGATATAGCATCCCAAGCAACTTTTGCTCTGTAGCTACGCAGAGAAGGGCCTGTCCATAGGAATTTACAGCAGATGCTTCTGATTTCACCATGGACAACGTTGGGGAGGATAAAATGTTGGGACCAATAAGTTTGCATAGCAAGGAGAACAGATTTAATGAGTTGAAGTCTACCTGCATAAGATAAAAAAATGTTAGTTCATGAAGTTAAACACAGAGTTATCTTGTCAATTAGGGGTTTGCAATCTGAGATAAAGAGCCTAGAGGAGATGATGGGAATCCCTAGAAATTTCATTGGAAGAGTGCCAAGGGGAAACTGTGTAACATTAAGGATTTGGGAATGAGTATGGGGGTGTAAATTAAAGAGAAAACGGTGACTCTTAGATGGGTTCACAGAAAGACCAGAGAGAAGCGAGAAGGTATCTAGACCAGCCAGCAAAATGATTATGGAGTTGATATCCCCGTGATAGAAGATGAGGAGATCATCAGCGAAGCAAATATGGTTTAAACTTAGGGTTTTTGCTTTGGAATGAAACTTAAAATTAGGCTATCTGGAGGCTTGTATAAGCAAAAGAGATAAGGCTTCCATAACAATAACAAAGAGGTAGGGGGAGAGAGGATCCCCTTGCCTTAAGCCTTTATGTCCTCTAAAAAATCCCTCCAAGGAGCCATTAACTTTGACAGAATACGTAAGCGAGGAGATATAGGACTTGACCTAGGAAATAAATTGGGGGGGTGGAACCAAAAGAGTGAAGGAGATTGAGAAGGAATTCCCATCTGATAGAGTCCAAAGCTTTGGATAGATCAATTTTGAGAGAGCATCTTGGGGGGGCACTATTGGCCTTATAGCCAAGGAAGAGTTCTTGAGCAATAAAGATATTTTCAGAGATTGATCTATTAGGAACAACGGCTAATTGAGTTGGGGAAATGATAAGCGGGAGCACGTGTTTGAGTCTATTGGCTAGGATTGTTGTAATGCATTTATATAATGTGTTACAATAGGAGATAGGCCGGAAGTCATTCATAGTTGTTGGGTTAGGAACTTTGGGAATGAGGGCTATAGTGGTGGCGTTAAGCTTTTGAGACAAACAGGAGGAGGAAAAGAAGAATTGAATAGCATTAACGAAGTTATCACCAATGATGTGCCAGACACTAAGGAAAAAGTCAACAGTAAAGCCATCTGGGTTGGGGGCCTTGTTCTTTTTCATGTGTTTGAGGGCAAAGTAGATTTCTTCATTAGTAATAGGCTCGGCTAGCATGGATGATTCATTGGTAAGAACTTTCCTGAGGATTAAGTCCTCCATCACACAGGAGCCAGGGTAAGGATCATCACTAGTGTTTCCGAAAATTTCATTGAAGTGGGACATTGCCAAGCGACTGATAGAATATTGTGTAGTAAGTGTTTCATCATTTGTAGCTTGAAGAGAACTGATTTTGTTTTGGTTCCAGCGTCTTTTAACTTTGCTAAAGAAGAAACTTGAGTTCTTGTCCCCAAGATTGAGCCATTGAGTATGAGACTGCTGCTGGATATCCAGTTCCTCCTAAGTAAGAGCCTTCCATAAGTTCCTCTCACACTCCTTTTCAAGATGTCTGAGATGTTTTGAGGGGTTTAAGGAGTTGTTGATGGCTGTTTGGACCTCAAAAAGCAGTGACCGGGCAGAATTAGAGTTTGAGGTAAGATTCCCATGCTTTTTTTGTAACTCAATTAATTTGAGTTTAACTCTAGAAAGTTTTCTTGAGAGGACGTAGAGGGGTTCACTTGAAATAGGAAGAAGCCAAGCTTCTTGTACAGTCCTTTCATAGTCATCGAGATCAATCAAATAGTTGTAAAATTGAAAAGGCCTTTTGATTTTAGCAGTTGTGATGTCAAGGTATAAGAGAGCTGAGGAATGATCAGATAGCTATTTGTGGCAAAAGAGACTTGAGCATTTCAAATGTTGTTGAGCCAAACATGATTGCACAAGACTCTATCCAATTTCCTGGATATAGGGTTGAGATTCTGCCCATTCCACCAAGTGTGATGAGTCCTTCATAGTTGAATTCCAAGATTCACTGCCCCCTTTGGTTTCAAATAAACATTTTATTACATTAAAGTCTCCTAGGAGGCACCATGCAGAATTAATGGAAGGAGCGAGAGCAGAAAGATCATTCTAGAGGGTAACATGCTCAGCTTGTGAATTGAGACCATATATAAAGGTGAAAAGGAAAGAGTCCCCTTTATTTCTCAATGTACCTAGACAATGAATAAATTTAGAGGATTTCATTGAGACAGTGATATACCATACAAGTGGGTCCCATCCGATCCAGATACGACCATTATGGTGATGGTCATAGTTAAAATCCCACTACTAGTTATTATTGATTCATTGTGAAGCGCTAGGGGCAATGTTGGACTTTATTTTTGTTTCAAGAAGGCCCACCAAGGAGACTTAGTAGGAGTTAATGAAATTAGCAATATCAACCAATCTAGGTTTTTTATTCATTCCTCTAACATTATAACTGGAAATGACTGTCATGGACAAAACAAAAGATAGTTCAAACAAGGTTAAGAGGAGCCCCAGACTCCCCGAAAGGGAGGAATGGGGGCAGAGGCTAAGGTAGGGTGGCGAGAAGAGCCAGAAGGAATGTCAATGCATTTGAGTTTTGCTAAGAGAGGGTTTGGGGGTGGAGGACAATCATTATCTATGTAGGGGCCAAGGGAGGAGGGGAGATGTGGCGGACCCAAAAGTTTCATACCGGACTTCGGGCACCGTCAAAAATTGACAAAAGAAAAGTAATAACATCCAAGTGTGCATATCATTAAATAAGAAAAATAAATTATAATCTCTATTACATTCATCCAAAATAAAATTCTAACAGTGGAAGTCTATGAGGGGCCCACACAGGCCTTACAATTTAAACATTTCAATAATCGCCTCACGCTTCACTCTTCCCCTGAATGTCATCCATAAGAGGGCAATCGGGAAACGTTCATCATGCCATCCTTGTTTTGCCTTTATCAGACAGCTTGGCCTTCTCACCATATACTGTAAAACATTAGATAATAGCAACATGAGTGATTTATGCTCACAAGTATATAATCAAGTATTGGGTGAGCTTTGAAAGATGAAAAATTTATAGGGCTTAAGTGTTTGTGAGGTTGGGCGGAGGAAATGCTGACACCTCTTGATAAATTGAAAAATCTATAGCTTCTAGGGTCCCGGAGTAATAACGAGGTAGGTGGCATACTCAGTCTTGAGATCTTCATTCACCCTAGAAATTCGGAAGGCCTTCTCAACCTCTTTGGCCCATGTTCGAGCAACAGTGGGGCCTCCTTTGCCATTGAAAGTAGGCGGGCAACTATTCGTGATGTCCTTGAATGTTACCCTCCTAAGTTGTACTTGCGGTGGGTGTAGTGGGTTGTTATTTTGTTGGGTTGCTTCCCTTATCATGTTCATCAACAGGGTGATGGCCGGGATTGTCCTGATTTTTGTTGTCATTGTTGTTCTCACAATTGTCATTCGGGTTGATACTTCCTTGGTCGCCTTGGTCATCCACATTGCGGTTGGCGCTGGTGTTTCTGGCTTTGTTAGTTTGTGGTTTTCATACTGGAGGCATTTTCTACATGTGAGAAAAGGAATAATTAATGTTTATAGCCTTTTTCCTTCTTTCATTCTTCCTTCGTAAGGGAATTTCATGTGTCTCATATGAAACTCATAATATAACAATTTAAATGCATCCGTAAATAATCATGCACAACTCATAAGAGCTTTAGGGATGAAATTCTCATAATATAAATAATATCAAAGGGGTAAAATAGTGGAAGTTCACCATTCACTTCAATACTAGCACAGCTTTGATTGATAATTATGGGAGTTATGCTAAAATATACTTATGATTACCATAACTATCATAACAAAAGAAAATCAACTCTGAAGCCTAAGTACAAAATATATTTAATACAAAGCCTCGAGATCGAGTTCCTCCATCATTCTGCGCACATAGCGACACGCCTCCTCGACCTTCTCCACAAGGTCATGCATCAAATGATCCCGGTTGGCTGCAATGGGGTGTGGGAGCCTGAAGTAATCGCTCACCGAGATCAATATTTCAGTTAGTGCCTCAGTGAGGGTGAGAGACACTTCCTGGTATGAGACCCTCCAAATTTCTAGGAGTCAATTGGTCCTCTAGTGTGAAATGGAGTGACACATCAGTCCGTTGTTGCGTGTTGCCATCTCAGCCTGCATCAAGCAAACCCTACCTTGGAGATAAAAGTAAAATCCATTTGGAAATGACATGGGCAAAGGCACCTCTAGAGGCGATGCGGCGGGTGGGACGACTGGCGATGCATCTGGTAGTACCGCTAGTGGCAAAGGTAACTTGGCAGGTGCTGGAGCTGGCTGCTCTATTGGTGCTGAAGCTGGAGAAATAAGTACAGTATGTACCGAGACAAAATGAGATCCTATCCGCGCTGGTGACTGTGGCGTAGTACCCAACTGGTAGTGAGGAGGAGAATGGCTCCTGATGCGAACTGAGGAGTCTAACCTCTCAGATGGGTTAGTAGGGGCATTGGCATCTTTGGTCTTGATATGTGGGGTTTTCAACACCTTCCAAATCCTTGTCAGAGATCCAAGGAATCTGGAAATGTACCACCTATATAGCCCTGGGTACCCTCTTGCGAGGAGTCACACGCCATCGGGCACCAGGAGGTGGTGGTGATCCACGGATAACATCAGGGTGCAGATGCTTGCAGTGGATCGAAGGGCCAGCATCATCATGTGGTGCAGGTACTACAACAAGAGGCTACCCGGGGAATGCCTCCTTCTAGGCCTCAACATCATCTGTGTTGAGGGCAGGGGAAATGTTTGCATGTCTTGGGTGATCAGAAGTGGTGTAATTAAGGGCATGCTCCACGTTAGAGCTAACGACCATGGGGGCTTTACCCTTATCATCTCATCTCAAAGTCATCTATAAGTGAACATAGCCTATGTTAGTATGAGGAAAAGGTTTAACTTAACATAGAGTTTGACATGAACACTAATGCAATGCATGGTTTGCAATATGCTTTACTTAGGTCCTTGACTTAAAAGTTTATATACCCAAAAATTTCTAAATTCGGTAGAAGGGGAGAGTCTTCCTGATGCTTATCGTCCATCTATTCATCCTCGCGTCCTATTTTCCCTATCCTCAAGTCTTACAATTCCTTCATTCCTCCTTAAAACTCTAAATATTGCGTTATACTCTCCGATAGACACTATGGTCTCATAACCGATGCTTGGGCTCTAATACCAACTATGGTGGCCCCAAAAGTCCCATACCAGACTTCGGGCACCATCAAAAATTGACAACAAAAAAGTAATAATGTCCAAGCGTTCATATCATTAAATAAGCGAAATAAATCATAATCTCTATTACATTCATCCAAAATAAAATTTTAACAACGAAGGTCTATGAGGGGCCCACACAGGCCTTACAATCTAAACATTTCAATAATCGCCTCACGCTTCACTCTTCCCCTGAATGTCATCCATAAGAGGGCAATCAGGAAACGTTCATCATGCCATCCTTGCTTTGCCTTTATCAGACAGCTCGGCCTTCTCGTCATATTCTATAAAACATTAGATAATACCAACATGAGTGATTTATGCTCGCAAGTATATAATCACGTATTGGGTGAGCTTTGAAAGATGGAAAATTTATAGGGCTTAACTGTTTATGAGGTTGGGCGGAGGCAATGCCAACACCTCTTGATAAATTGAAAAATGTATAGCTTCCAGGGTCCCCGAGTGATAATGAAGGATTTGTCCCTTTACTTGAAAGAACCTTGAGTAATTCACATACACCTTGTAATCATGTCCATTTGGTGCACGTGCCCTTAGGAACTTTGTATCAAATAGTATATCAGTTGGTCAACCTGAACACCGTCTAACTTCATCATAATGACATACATAGTCAAAGTAGAAATCTTTTATCTGCGAGGGTTCGGTTACCGATGCCTCGGTTTTCATTCCCTATCATTCCTAGTCCTGGGGCGCCAGGCAGATGCAAGCCACTAGCCTTTAGTTACCCACACGGATATACTTTACAAGTATGGGGTAAGAAAAATTAAGTCTTTTTTCTATCCGTATAGGATTTACCTTGGCGTGTTAGCGAATTTGAATAGTTAACATCTGCCCCAAGAATTCTTGATTCTAGTACAACATTTTCACGTACATCGGATCAAGGGATCATACATTACTTAACTTCAAGAAATTGAATTATGAATATTGACATAATAATATCTCGGATACATTACATATATCGAAAGAATGATCATACGTATTAATTGAAAGAAAGTAGAGTGAGTATATACTTGCCTTGGTCCTTAGATAAATTTAACTCAAAACACTTGTGAGAGAAAGACTCTGTAAAATATGTACATTGACATAATATGAGAAATTTATGCCTTTGATTAAGATATGAGAAAATGTGCACATGTGATGTCCTTAAACTTTTAATGTTTTAATTTGACTTGTGAACTGTTGAGGTTTAATACTTAATTACAATTATCTTAAATAATTGAAGAAAACAATATTTTATACCCTTAAAGACAAACTGCGCATCAGTGGATAGTCATTTTAGCATAAAAGTGGTCATCAGGGACTAAAAATGACCATCGGGGGATAAATTAGCCATCGGTGGATAATTTACTTGTCAGGGGATGACTAGTTATCAGTGGATAATTTACTCGTCAGGGAATGACTGGTCATCAGTGGATAAGTTACCCGTCAAGGGATAGCCCTCAGTCATCAGGGGATGATCCTCGACCATCAAGGGGTGTTCCTCGACTATCATGGGATGGTCCTTGACCATCAACGGATGGTCCATGTCCATCAGGGGATGGTCCATAACCATCAAGGGATGGTCTTTGGTCATCAGGGGATGACCTTCGACCATCATAGGATGAATTTGTTCATCGCCAAACTCATCGGTAATCCATTTGACTACTGCCAAAGTCTTTTGGTTGTCGCTAAACTCATTGGTGGATAATTTGTTCAGTGTCATACTCAATAAGTCAACGCCGAACTCATTGTGGGTAATTTGTTCAATGCCAAACTCAATAAGCCAGCGCCGAACTCAATGGAGGCTAACAAAATTTTTCCATCGGAGACTAACAAAATTTTGTTCCTCGGAGACTAATTTTTCTATATGGTCAGAGACTAACTAGAAATCTCTCGGGGACTATTTTATACTGTCAGAGACTAAGATCATGCTGATATAGACTAAGTTAGGACTTTTCTCCGATACAGTGGTGACTTCTTCACTCTTCAAAGGGTTGTGTTATCAACAAATAACCGTACATAGGGCATTCTCTCATCAACTATCTTGCAGTGTGAAACATTTCTTATTGTCTTCTTATTCTTATGGACACTACTAGACTTCAAGAACTCTGGTTGTCAGAGACATAAGCATGGTGTTTTAATTAAAGATAAAAATAATACTTGGAAGTTAATACTTTCTTTACTAGGTGGTCGTCGACATTTCTTACTCTCACCTTGGATAGCCTTTTTAGAATAAATGGCATTAACTCCAAATGTTAAAAACATGCTTTAAATCATACTTTTGGAAGTGAATAAACAATGTATTTTCACAAACATGGCATGCATAAAAGAATAAATAGTGCAGGAACAGAGTAGGATTTTAATGTAGTGCACGGGAGCTAGCAGAACCGTACCGAACTCAGAGTGACTTCCGCCTTTCTTTCACCTGGACGATGAGAAGAGACACAAGAAGAATAGGTCAAGTATCCAGGCATGAAAGCCAACCATTCTTCCCCATCAGGAGAGCTATAAAGATTCTCAGTAAAGAAGCCCGAGCATAGGTCAAGGTTGCTCTTACCTCTTTGGCTATAAAGAAAAAGTTAAAAGCTTGGGTTGTTCTTCGAGAAAGACAGTTGCTCTTGAAAGTGAACCTGGATTTTGTGGGTGATTGGCTATATAGAAAATTTGTGAAAGTGGGGCTAGGGTTGTACTCCAAATGATATATTTATATCACTTACCGAGCAACAAGAGTAGTTGGATTATTTGAGAGTAGATTTCAGCCGTTGGCTGTAATGGGTAATAACAAGCTTTAGAAAGAAGTGATTGGTTAGAAAGGGCGGTGTTCCAGCTGCTAAAAGTGAGTCAGTCATCTATCATAGCCAACAATATAGTGTATTTTTGTAGTTGATTTACAATTTGACGGGTCACATGCAACTTACCCTGATATAATATAATTATATCACTTGTCTCATTGCAGTCCTTGGTTCAAACATGGACACAATAGCTCACCTGTGTGTTGTTTGCCTTCCTTATGTGATAAATTACACTTATTTCTTGTTAGCACCCGAAAATGTATTTATAATCTTTTGGACATCACATTGACATAGAAACTTTCATTCTAGATATGAATTCATCATTCGTACCGGAAAAAGAAAAATTAAACCTTCATACATAATATGTATTAATTATCATATGAATTTATTATCCATACAACAAAACCTATTTTAAAATTTTGGGTTCTCACAGGAGAGGCTAGATAAGCTTAAAAGGTTGTGAAGAATTTTTCTTTCTATTTTTTAGTACAGGAACCAAGGTCCAAGGGGGTTCAACAACTGAGGGTGAAGTAACAATGAGACTAGTAGTAGCAAGAGGAAGCAGGGGTGGCGGAGAGGCAAGTGGGACAAAGGCATCAACAGGTGGTATATGGGGAACAGGAGACGGGGGTGGAGTGGGTTGCTTGGCAGGTAAAGGGGGAACAAGGATGTCAAGTGCTTTAGGCTTCCAAACAAATATTGCCTTAGGACACTTAGAGGGGGAATGCCCAAAGGTATTACAAGAGGAGCAGAATGTTAGCTTATTTTGATATTCAACTTCAACATCAATGTGGCCTAGGGAGTTGGTGCCATCATTCCAAGTGGCCACCGCGGAATACTGAGGTTGAGCTCATCTGTATGCTTACATAAGCAAAAGGCAGAGGGTTAAGGTTAACAATACCCTTATCAGCATAGATGGGGGTGCTCAGTGCACTAGCTAAGTAGCTAAGCCCCTCCTTAGACCAATATGACAAAGGAATGTTTTTGTATTTGACCCAAATAGGGACACTTGTGCAGGAGGCTTTTTTGAAATCAATGCCCTCCTTCCAAATGTTGAGAATAATTGGTTTATTAGCCAAAGACCAAGGCCATAATGATAGCACATTATCCTGTTAGAACAAAATAAGCTCAAGTGTTTGTAGAAAGGGGGGCTTGAATACAAATACTACAAACTTCTTGCTCTTTTTAAAACTTGTTAAGCACGGCCGAAAATAGCTACAAGATCAGAAAAACTATAATGAATTTAAAATGAACACTCAAGCATTCAAGTTAAAATAGTTGTATTAAAATATTAAAACTTGATATTTTTCTGGAAATCTGTTTAATCACAAACGTGATTAAACAGCTACAATTTCTGTAACGAGTTATAGCTTCTCTGTAATAAAATTATAGCTTCTTTTTCCACACTCACTAGCTTCTTATTTTCTTTGAATATCTTTTTACAGATCTATTACAAAGCTTCCTTCTTGTGTTTGTTGTATGGCTTCTTGTTTCTTTGCTTAGTTTTTCGTGTAACAATTCTTACTGTATGTAAAGTAGATTAATTGGTGAACCCACGTGCTGGACATGCTTCTAGTTTCAATATATCCGCAATTCTATCACATCAATGTCCTTTAGGAGAGGTGTGTCAGACTACTGTTTGCTTTTGTTGCTTCTTTTTCATCCCCTGATCTGCATATAATTAATGCGCGAGAGTTGTTATTGGTTAACCAAAATTCAAGGAATATCTTTCTAGTTATACCCCTTTCTTCCGTGCCAAGTATCAATGATCTGTATGTAAGTCCTGATGACGTGTGGATTAGGTCATAATGATCCACTGATGCCAAGCCCTGATGTCGACTAGATTAGTGCTTCTAGATTCACTGATGACAAGTTACTGAAAGTAACTTGATTAGTGCTTCTTTGTTCACCGATATCAAGCTCTGATGGAGACTTGATCAGTGCTTCATTTATCCACTGATGTTATGACCTGCTTGTTATCCACCGAAGGGTTCCACCTACGAGTTGATCTTCTATCATCGCCAAACATGTCGGACAATCTAAGTCATTGCCAAACTCGTCGGGCAAGTTAAGTCATCACCAAACTCGTCGTCAGTGGATAAAAATGACTATTGCCAAGTCACTTTTTACCCATTGCCAAACTCGTCATCAGTGGATAGAAATGACTATTGCCAAACTCATCTTTCAAGATAAGCTATCACCTAAGTCATATTTAGCCATCGCCAAACTTGTCGTCAGTGGATAAAAACAACTATCGCCAAAGTCACTTTTTACCCATCGTCAAACTCGTCGTCAGTGGATAGAAATGACTGTCGCCAAACTCATCGTCAATGGATAAAAATGATTGTTGCCAAACTCATAGCAAGATAAGCTATTGCCTAAATCATATTAAGCCATTGCCAAACTCGTCGGGAGGTATTCTGTAACCAAAGTCTGAACACAAGAGTGTTTCCCCTGATGAATTCATCCCCTAATGCCTTCCCCTGACTAAGTCATCCCCTGATGAGTTCCCCTGACAGCTTCCCCTGACGAGGTCATCGCCTGACAGGTTCCCCTGATGGCTTCCCATAAAGAAGTCATCGCCTGACGGGTTCCACTGATGGCTTCCCCTGATGGTGTCATTGCCTTGATACAGTATTTTTAGGCTTCCCCTGATGGGTTCTTCTTGCTGGTACTTCTTAAAAATACTTATCCTTTTGATCATCAATACTTTGTTGACCTTTCCTGGAATGTATGTTGTGCAGAATATTTATCTTTTTAAGTACCAACAGCCATTCCTTGACACTGTCGAGTTTGTTTAACTAAACAATGATTACTCGCCCAGTGTAGTGTAGTTCATCCCCTAATGACTAAGTCGACCATCAGTGGATGCAAAAACTCATGCAAACACACTAAGGTTTATAGAATACCTTGAGTATTTACAGTTGCACATTTATTCTCTAAACATCATTATCATTATTTATCTCTAACATATCCCTATCAGCAACATGATGGAATTGGAAAAGAAAAAGGCCTTGTGACAATGGGAAGACCTTTGAAAGGCCTAGTTCTTTCCAGAGTTTAACAACTTGAGCTTCAACCAACTTTATAGGCAAATTATCAGTAAGTAGGAAACCAACCAGGCAGTTTTCCCAACGCTTAAATCCTTTATTTAGAAACTCCAACATAGGGGAGACATTGTATTCTTTCAATTCTGCAACTTTTAGTACAATATATTCACTAAACTCACAAAGTTCGAAAGAATTTTGATGGTTTGTATTCAACCCCCCCCCCCCCCCCCCCACCCCCCCTCCCCCTACAAACCATCTTGTGGGACAAACAAGATTATTTGGGGACAAGACTGGACCATGAGTACTACATTTCACCCATAGACTGATAGACAATCCGAAAGAATGATTCAGACCCTGGAAGATATGTGAGGGCGTCTTCTCTGGATTTTGGTGGACATTGGGATGAACACCTACCACTCATCGAGTTCTTTTAAAACAATAGCTTCCATGCAAGTATAGGAATGGCCCCATTTGAAGCTTTATATGGTAGAAAATGTAGAAAACCATTGTATTGGAATGAGGTTGGAGAAACAAAACTAGAGGGACCAGAAATGGCTCAACAGACGGAGGATGCGATCTGTGTCATTCGAGATAGAATGAGAGCATCACAGGATAGACAAAAGCAATATGCAGATCAACATCAAAAAGATCAGACACTAGAAGTCGGAGGTCATGCATTACTAAAAATTTCACCATGGAAAGGCATCATACATTTTGGGTAGAAGGGGAAACTAAGTCCCCGCTATATCAGACCGTTTGAAATACTCTGTCGCATTGGCAAAGTGACTTACCAACTGGCACTGCCCCCAGCTCTAGGACATGTTCATGATGTTTTTCATGTGTCAGTACTATGACCCTATAAGGGGGACCACACTGGCATTATTGATTAACAGCCTATTGAACTTCAACCAAATTTGCATTATAATGAGATTCCAGAGAAAATTCTGGAACGACAAGTAAAAGTTCTAAGAAATAAAGAGATTCCCTCCGTGAAAGTTCTATGGAGGAATCACAATGTTGAAGAAGCAACATGGGAACTGGAAGAAATTATGATGCATAAGTACCCTCATCTTTTTCATTAGTTAATTTTCGAGGATGAAATTTATTTTAATGGGGGGAGGATGTGAGAACCCAAAAAGAAAAATAGGAATATGATGTATGAATGATTAATTCATTTTATGTATGAAGGATTAATTTACATTATGTATGAATAATTAATTCATATCTTAAACGAATGTTTATATGGCAAAGTGATGTCCAAAGGAATATAAATACATTGTGAACTCAAAGCTTTAAATGATTATTTAAACCAAGCACTAATAAGAAATGATTGTAAATATTACTTGAGGAAGACTCATTGCAAGGGAGAACTGCAGTGTAAGTTTTGACCAAGGACTGTTGTGTGCAAGTGATATAATTATATTATATTAGGGTTTGAGTTGCATGTGATCCATGGCTAATAAATCAACTCTAGTAGAGCAGCCTAATATATCTGCCTAACTATGCTTATAAATATGTTTTTTAAGGAAAGATTGTTGCATAAGGCACCAACAAGAGAAGGATTATTGTCCAATAGATTGTCGGCTATGATAAGTGATTGGTTGATATTTTGGCAGCTGCAGTATTGGCCAATCTAGCTAATCACTTCATTCTAACGCATATTACTGCCCAATACAGCCAACGACTACTAACTACCCAAAAAAAATGAGCCAACTGCTCTTGTTGTTTAACAAGTGATATAAATATATCATTTGGAGTACAACCCTAGCCCCACTCCCATAAATTTCTATCCATCCGACGACCCACATAAATTTCAAGTTCACTTTCAAGAGCAACTGTCCTTCTCGAGAGCAGCCCAAGCTTTTAACTTCTTTTTTAAAGCCAAAGAGGTAAGAGCACTATATTAAAGTCCTGTTCTTCTCTTGTACTATTTTGTCCTTTTAATTAATGTCATGATTATAAAATACTTTGATTATTGACTTCCAAGAGTATGATTTAAAATGTACTTTTAACATCTGGAGTTATTAGTCATATATTCTAAAAAGTTATCCAAAAAGAGAGTAAGAAATGTTGACGATCACCTATTAAACAAATTGTTAACTTCTAACTGTTGTTATCTGTCAGTTGCTAAAACTGTATTTAGACACCACGTTGTGTTTTGTTCAAACAGAGTTTCCTAGTGTTAACAGTTGTCTATACAGGTAAGATAGTAGGAGGAAGTCTCAAGTTTTCCCTCCTAAGCTTCTTAAGATAAAACAAAAATTTCAAGAATTTCATAACCCCACAACTGTGAAGCTGCAATAGGCTGTAATGGTGTGGTTGATTGAGATGCAATAGCAATCACTGTAGAAAATATGATGAGAGAATGCCCTAAGTTAGGTTTATCCATTGATAAACATCATCCACAAATAAATGAAAAGTTCTCCTATGTAATAGAGACAAGTTCTAAGTTAGTCTCTGACAGTATAAACATTAGTCTTCGAGAGCTTAAAAGTTAGCCTCTGACAATATAAATGTTAGTCTCCGATAGTTTAATCCTTAATCTCCAATAGTACAAACAGTTAGTCTCCAACAGGCAAAAGATGTTAGTCTTCGATGGGTAAAAATGATTAGTCTCCGAGAGACAAAAGTATTAGTCTTGGACGGAAAAATTTTTAGTCCCTGAAAATTTTAATTTTATCCACTGAGGTAGAGTTTGGCGCTAACTTGTTAGGTTTGGCGCTGACTTGTTAAGTTTGGCGATGAGTTTGGCAACAACCAAGTGACTTTGGCGACAACCAAGTGACTTTGGCGATTTATCCACTGATGGCCAATTTATCCCCTAATGGGTAAGACATCCCTTGACAAACAAATGCATCCCCTGATGGTTATCTCCTAATGACCACTTTTATGCTACAGTGACTATCCACTGATGCGCAGTCTAGCTTAAGGTGTAAAATATTATTTTCTTCAATTACGTAGGATAATATTAATTAATTGATAAACCTCAACATTCTAGATGTCAAATTAAAACAATTAATAATATAAGTACATCACATATGCGCATTCTCATATATATATATTTGAGGCATAAATTTCTCATGTTCTGTTAATGTACATGTTTTACAGAGCCTTTCACTCGCAAGTGATTTGATTTAGAAATAGCTAAGGACAAAGGCAAGTATATACTCACTCTGTCTTTTTCATTTAATACGTATTATCTTTCATTCGATATACGTAAGTATCTAGTGTTATGTTATATTTTATTCAAGTTCAATATCTTCAAAGATAAGTAATGTATAATATATTGTTCCGATGTACGTGAAAAATGTTGTACTAGAATCAAACATTCTTCTGGCGGATGTTAGCTATTCAAATTCTCTAACACGCAAAGGTAAATCCTATATGGATATAAAAAGACTTAATCTTTCTCACCCCTTACTTGTAAAGTATATCTGTATGGGTAACTAAAGGCTAGTGGGATGCATCTGCCTAGCACCCCAAGCATAGGAATGATAGGGGATGGAAACCGAGGCATCAGTAACCGAACCCTCGTAGATAAAAGATTTATGCTTTGACTAAGTATGTGATTATGATGAAGTGAAATTGTGGTCAAGGTGTCGGCATTGTCTTTGCCCAACCTCACAAACACTTAAGCCCTATAAATTAGCTATCTTTCAAGGCTCACCCAATGCATGACTATATACTTGCGAGCGTAAATCACTCACTTGGCTATTATTAAATGTTTTACAGATTATGGCGAGAAGGTCGAGCTGTCTAATAAAGGCAAAGAAAAAATGGCATGATGAACATTTCCTGATTAAGAGTGAAGCGTTAGGTTATTATAGAGATGTTTAAATTGTAAGGCCTGTGTGGGTCCTTCATAGACTTCTGTTGTTAGACCATTATTTTGGATAATGTAATAGAGATTATATTTCTCTTATTTAGTGATTATGCATGCTTGAATGATATTATTTTTCTGTTGTTAATTTTTGATGGTACCCAAGTCCTGTACGGGATTTTGGGGCCGCCATAATTTTTCTATCCTTACCCTTATAGTCCTTTCATTCTTAAGACTCTAGACGTCGCATTCGACCCTCCGATAGAGACTGCGTCTCATAACCGATGCTAGGATCTAATACTAACTATGGAGGCCCCAAAAATCCAATAATGTCCTTGGGCACCACCAATAATTGACAACAGTAATAAAACATCATCCAAGCATAAATAACATTAGATAAGAGAAATTTAGTCTCTATTACACTGTCCAAAATAAATTCTAATAATGAAAGACTATGAGAGGTCCATACTGGCCTTACAATCTAAACATCTCTATAACCTCACGCTTCACTCTTCCTCTAAACACCATTTATAAGAGAGCAATCAGGAAGCTTTCATAATTACATCTTTGCCTTGCCCTTATTAGATGGCTTGGCTTTCGCGTCATAACCTGTAAAACATTTAATAATAGCAAAGTGAGTGATTTACGCTCGCAAGTATATAGTCATGCATCGGGTGAGCCTTGAAAATGAAATCATTTATAGGGCTTAAGTGTTTGTGAGGTTTCGTAGAACAATGTCGACAACTCTTGAAAAACTTAGAAAAATATAGCTAGTGATAACGAAGGATTTGACCCTTTACTTGAAAGAATATCTAAGTAATTCTCATGCGCATTATATCCATGTTCGTTTGGTGCACATGCCCTTAGGAACTTCATATCAAATAGTATATCAGTTGGCTACCGTGACCACCGTCTGACTTCATCATAATGACATATGTAGTTAATACAAAAATCTTTCATCTGCGAGGGTTTAGTTACTGATGCCTCAGTTTCCATTCCCTATTAAATCCTAGGTAGGGGTGTTAGGCAGATGCATCCCACACAGATATACTTTACAAGTATGGGGTGAGAAGGAAAGTTCTCTGCATCTAAATAGGATTTACTTTGGCACGTTAGTGAATTTGAATAGCTAACAGTCACCCAAAGAATACTTGATTCTAGTACAATATTTTTCAAGTACAACGAATCAATGGATTGTACGTTACTTATCTTTGAAGACATTGAAAATTGAATAGGATATAACATAACATTGGATACTTATGTAAATCGAATGAATGATAATACGTATTAAATGAAAAAAAAAAATAGAATCAGTATATACTTGCCATAAATATTAGAATGGATATGTACTTTCATATCATATCATAACATATCATTACACATATCAAAGCAACTGATCATGCGTTTAATTGAAATAAGCATCAGATTGAATATATACTTGCCTTTGTCCTTAGTTGAGCTAAACTAATTCACTTGTAGTGTGACAAAACTCTGTAAAACATGTACATTGGCATAATATGAGAAATCATACCTTAAATACAAATGAGAGAATGCACATATGCAATGTCTGTATATTTCTTATATCTTTGATTTTCCAATTTAATGGTCATTCGTTATATTGGGATTACACTTTAATCCCAATCAAGTCTAAGAGATCTTTCGGACTATTATTAAGTCATTTGTAGGCTTCACATAATTCATTTGAGTTATTGGAGGTCGTAGATTAATTTTTCATTAATTAATCTTAACTTAAATGATTTATAAATCATTTACTATTAATTGGGAATTATCAATTAATTTTTATTATCTTCAAAAATTCTTTAATCATCCATGAAAATTTAGGATTTGTTCTTTAAATATTGTTTCATTTTTTTAAATTCAGTTTTAGCATACTGATAAGTTTTGATTAACACAACTTGTGTATATTGTGAAGATAACACGAGAGTAGGTAAGATAAAACAATTATCTTCTGATGGTAGTAGTGTTGAATTGTATGCCCTAGGAGCCAATTATTTGATAATTGTCACGGCGCACTTGTACTTATGTTTTGATTTAATAAATAATGTTAGTTTATTATGCTTCAATTTACTGTGTGATATAATTGTTAAGATAATAAACGTCCCTAAAATAATGAATACGGACTATATTGGTTCAAGTATGTGACTTGGAACATGAGATCATATAGTTGTAAAATGTATCAATATTCTTAAACATCTCTAGTTAAGTAATATTATTAATAGTATAACAATGATACATTGATACTAGTATGTGGATTGATAGATAACCAAATCTCATTCGCCATAGATATGTGAGATATCAAGTAAATACATAGGTACATGTTGGAGAACAGTGTACTGGATTGACCCACCATGAGAATTCTACATATAAGTGAAGTGTCATAAGATATTCTCATAGTGACAATGATGTAAAGGTCCTTCGACTTGAAGTCATTACATTTCTACACGAGGATTCATATGGTTTGATATCACCAAAAGTCATCTTTAACCGGATGGACCATAAAGGTGACTGTTGACTATATTATGAGTCGTGTGAGGAATGTAAATGATCTAGATGGGATTTGTCCCTCCTATGTATAGTAAGAGTGATATCCTTGGGCCTCTTGATTGAGTAAAACTATGAAATGCATGGTCATGCTCAAATAGTGATTTGTCTCTTATAGTTTACTCATCGATCAAGAAAACATAGATTAAATTACAAAGAGGATGACAACTTCGTGCCTTGAGCTTAATCTTGGATATCAAGGACAAAAGGAATTATATTACATTGAAACATTGGTCACAAGAAAATTTTATGTTGAATCACTGTTAGAACAATATAAACTCAAGTGTTTGTAGAAGGGGGGGATGAATGCAAACACTACAAACTTTTTGTTCTTTTTAAACTTTAGTTGGCCCTGATAGGAAACAACTACAATGAACAGAAAAACTATAAAATATGAACACACAGATTCAAGTTAAAATAGTTGTATTAAAACTTGATGTTTTTCTGGAAATTTGTATAATCACAAATGTGATTAAACAGTTACAAGATCTATAATAAAATTACAGCTTCAAATTCACACTCGCAAGCTTCTAATCTTTCTTTGAAATATTTCTCTCAATATATATTACAAAGCTGCTCTAGTGATTTGTGTGCTTCGATGTTTGATGATCTGTTAGATTAATCTCTTTTTTTTGTGTAATGAGAACTCATTTGCATATATAAAAGATCAGTGGTTGAAACCACGTTCGAAGACGTGCTGCTCTTTTCAACTTAGCCGGTATATGTCACATCATTATCCTTTGGAAACTATGTGTCAGACTGCTATTATGTTTGTTGCTTCTTTTTCTTCCCCTGATCTGCGTGCATTTAATGTTTGAAAGTTCTCATTGGACCATAACAAACTTCAAGAAATATCTTTCCAGATAATATTTCTTGATTCTATAACAAGCTTCGTTGAATTGCGTGTAAGTCCTGATGACGGGTGCATGCTGTCATAACCATCCACTGACGACAAGCCCTGATGAACTTGATCAGTGCTTCTTGGATCCCCTGATGACAAGTCTTCTTAAAGACTGGATCAGGGCTTCAACCTTCCCT
>CM025782.1:8268759-8325744 GCA_014636745.2 Centella asiatica
AATCCCCGATGGGTTGATAATCCCCGATGGGTTGATAATCCCCGATGAGTTATTAATCCCCGATGGGTTGCTAATCTCCGATGAATTAAAGCGTAGCAATTCCATGATGCGCAGTTTGTTTTAAAACTATAAAATGCTATTTTCTTAAATTATTTTAAGATGTTTGAATTGATTTCTTAACCTCAATAGTTTTATATCAGATTGAGACGTTAAAAGTTAAGGACATCACATGTGCATTTTTCCCTCATATTTTAACCCAGATAATAAATTCATTTTGTGATATGTATATTCTTACAGAACTTTCCACTCACGAGTAAATTAAATTTGGTCGTAAGCAAAGGACTGAGGCAAGTATATTCACAATCTCATGCCTATTTCAGTTTAACGCATTATCATTTGTTTCGATATGCGTAGAAGGTTGGATTTATACTTTCATTGTTCTGATGCATGAGCATGCTATGCTTTTGATTCTGCTAGCATGATATGAATGATGATGCATGGATATAAATGAGCTTTGAATTTCAGCTATGTTTTCAATCTTATATCTGTGCAACGAGAATGTGAATGATGCCCCTTATGGGGGGTTATGCCACATGGCTTGCAAGAGGAAAGGAAAGGTGCTGATGTGTTCTTCACCTGACCAAGAGGAAATGTTATTTGACTACGTAGTCACTCAGAGGGATCATGCGGTCCAGCCTGGCCAGCTGTGTACTGTATGGTTAGCAGATCCACGGGTGTAGCCCCCGTTGGATATTTGAAAAGTTATGATCAAGTGTATACCTGACTTTCTTCAAGGGAGGATCACAAGTTGTATATCATCAGTGAATCCTCAAAGATTCTTGAAGGTTTCCGAGGTCTTGGTATTGCTTCACCAAGCCTCACAAACAGAATTTGAATTTCTCTCCTTTGATTCCAGATGAAATTCATTGAATTATTCATATTTTTCCTCAATGTGTATATACTTGTTGGGCGTAAAACGCTCACCCATGTTGAATGTTAATGATTTGCAGGACAGAAAGCTAAAGCTGAACCCTCTGACAAGGGGAAAGCAAAGATGATAAGCTACTAAGTGTTTACCCTTTTGATAGAACTGATGAAGGAAAGAAAGGAATGAAGGAAGGAAAGAAGGAAGACGTTTGAAGAGTTAATGAAATTTGTTTTGTTATTAAGAAATGATGTAATAGCTTCCGCTGTAATTACTTAATTCTTGGGTTGTAATTACTCTTAAATGTTGTTTTATTCAGTATTTATTTATGAATGGATGAATGGTTATCTTTACCTTCTTATGATGATGCCCTAGTCCGGTATGGGATTATGGGGTCGTCACATAGACTACTTTTCAAAATGGGTTGAGGCTGAGGCCTTAGCCACTCAAACTGCACAAAAAGCAAAGAAATTCTTATGGGAGTCAATCATATGTCGGTTTGGTTTACCACAGGTCATTATCACGGATAATGGAACACAGTTTGAAGAAAGAAGGTTCAAAGCCTTCTGCAAAAACCTTAACATTGACCAAAGGTTCACCTCAGTAGGTCATCCACAAGCCAATGGTCAAGTGGAGGTAACGAACCGAATCATAGTTGACGAAATAAAAAAAAGATTAGAAGAAGCCAAAGGTGCATGGGTTGAAGAATTACATGTTGTCCTATGGGCATATCGAACAACTTGTAAAGTTGCAACAGGGGAAACACCGTTCAATCTAGTATATGGTACAGAGGCGGTTATCCCCTTAGAAATGGGCCTACCTTTAGTAAGAATAGTGGGCTTCGATGAACAAAAAAACTGTGAAGGTATAAGAGCTGGTTTGGACCTGATCGAGCATGTCAGAGATAAGGCCCAGCAAAGGATTGAAAAACACAAGAAAGTGGTGGCCAAGTTTTATAACTTAAGGGTGAAAGGCAGAGCCTTCAAGCAAGGGGACTTGGTGCTTCGAAGAATGGAGGTGTCAAACCCAAAAGCTGCGGCTGGAAAGTTAACTCCAAACTGGGAAGGACCTTATCAAGTCAAGAAAATCCTAAAGCCAGGATCATTTTAGCTTCAAACCTTAGAAGGCCAAGAAGTACCAAGGTCATGGCATGTAAGCAACCTTAAAATTTATTATCAATAATTTTAAGTCCTAAATACTTGTTTTATGAAGGGGTTTTCCCTATTTATTAATGATGAAATGGAGATGAGATTGTTTCAAATTCCTTTGCAATCATAAACAACGTAAAGAGAAATGCGAGATATTATAAAAAAGGCCCGATGGCCAATAGAGTTTTACAAATGATTAAAAGTTACAAGTAAAAATAAAAAACTAAGTCTAAGGGGCATGCTACCCCTGGTCATCCTGAGAAGGCTTATCTCCTTCCTCCTCCTCCGCATCATCTTCACTATCCGTAACCTCTGAAAGGATTTGCTCGAGAGGGACCCCTTGCCTCTCTGAATGGCGGCGTCGAGCAATCAGCATCCTCTTCTCCCCTTCCTCCATTATGGCCTCGTGGTCCATGTCTGGATATAGGGAAAGCACCTTCTCGGTGCAAAGGTGATAGCCGTTGAGCATGAGTTTGTATTCCAACTCAAAGCAGGCATCCTCAGCATCCTTTTGAAATTGTGTAGAAGCTTTGTACTTCTCCACAGTGTCAGCAGGGGCCTTCTCAAGCTCATCCCTTAGAGCCACTTTATCGGCCTTGAGCTGGTCGGTGAGATCATAGAGACTGTCAATCAATATTTTGTTATTCTCTATCTCTTTCTCCAAACCCTCCTTTGCCGAGCAGTAGGAGCGCACCTCATCTTGGGCAATTTTCAGTTGGTGCTCCTTCTCAGCAAGGTCCTCCTCAAGCTTACCATTCTTCTCGTGTTCCTTCATAGAACGAGTAGCAAGCTCGATAGCGTATACATGATGCTACAATTTAAAGGGATAATTGAGAAGTTAGCAGTAGTTTTATTAATAAATTGTCAAAGTACAAAAGCACAAAGACTCACCATAGCATATGTGTGAGCAAAATTGGAGATAAGGGTTGGATGAGAAGCCTCCTTGGAAATCTCCTTATCTACTGGGGGCACTGCCCCAACAAGAAATTCCATCGCAGGGCCGTGCTCCCCAAGAATGGTGTCGCTGCGAGTCAGGGGCCACCCCGGAATGAAGGGATCCTGAGGAATAGTGAAGATGGGGATTTCCCTCCTAGGACCAGAACTAGGCCCCTTATGCTTTCTGGGAAAAGGAGGAAGATCATCACTAGCCTCGGAAACTTTGGGGGTATCCTCCGCCTCAACTTCAACGTTGATAGGCGCGAATGGAGGGATAATACTCCCTTGTTGATCAGAAGAGGGGGCTTCCTCGCCCCTATATCTTTTTTGTGCCGCCCTCCTACTTTTGGCCTTCCTCAAAGAAACGGCCTTTGCGCGCTCTAAACCTGAGGAAAAGCAAGACAAGTGGTTAAATATCGTTCATAGGCAAGGATATAACCCAATATTGAGATAGGAATGAGAAAAATACTTTGGCCTTTAGCAGGGTTGAGACCCCATCTAATGAGGTTTTTCTCTAAAAGGAGATCCAGTACATTGTCCTCGTCAGCCCCGTCAGCAGCTAGTTTCTTGGCCATTCCCTTTTCAACCTCTAAAACCTCTCAAGTTATTTTATCCGTATGCAAAATATTCCACTTTGGGGGAAGAATGTCACCCCATTTACCCCCTAGTGTAGATAATAAAATTTATTTTTCCAACCACTGGATGAGTCCTTTAAAGTCGTGGTATTATATATTTTGGAAACTAAAGAGCAGTGCTGGAAATACACCCAACCAATGTTATTAGACCCAGTGTGTCTCAGCTGGAACATATATCTAAAAATGCGGATGGAAGGGGTAACGTTTCTTTGGATGAACCTAAGCAGGAAGGCATAGATCACCTGCCATCCATTAGGTGTGACTTGACTTAGGTGGACTGGGTAACTAGTAAGCAACCGGGGAATAAATTCATGAAGAGGAAATTGGAGCCCAGCCTCCATACAATCATAAAAAATGCACAAGTCTGTGCCTACATTGCAAGCCCTATCGACCTTAATAGGTAACCTGAGGGAGTAGGGGGCATATACGCAATGACGAAGGGCAAATTTTTGGAGCCTAGACTCTGAAATTATAGAAGAAATATTTCTATAAGCATCAAAATTATAATTACTTGGAATTTCATCCCTAGCCACGTCGGTCACATCTTGGGCAGACCCGTGTCGCTGGACATCGATGACATGGTCAATGTCCGGCCCACTAGGCCTAGAAGGGGTGGATTGGGTTGTGTCCCCCCCCCCCCCCCCCCCCCCCAATGTGGCCTCTCTAATAGCATAAACAGGTTCAATTGTGTCTAAGGGATCAACGAAAGGAATTGAAGTAGAAACTGGAGAATAAACAGATTCGGTAGAGGTACCTGAATCCATGTTGATTGCAACAACCTAGGGATGATGAACTCGATGAAAGAGCTGAAGAACACTTGATTGAATGTGGTAGCAAAGGCTGCCGGAAATCGCCTTACGACGGTCTTACGGTAGTCGGAAATCGCCTCACGGTGGTGATAAATGCCGCAAATCTCCTAAGTAGAGAAGAATAATTTATAAATTTGTGAAAGTAATTTTTGAGGAGGGTAAAAGTGAAAACTCGCTTACCTCGGGGATGAAATATATAGCCGCCTAACAAAAAATGTTACCGTTGAGATCAAATTTGATTCAACGGATGAAATCGCTCAACCGTTGGCATTCAAACAACCCGATATGGGCCAAAAGCCCATTAGACGATCACACTATTCAAACACAAGGGGACTGATTTGAAAAGCTCACAAGTCCACAACTTAATGCACCTCGATATTGACGAGGTATTTCCTAGCGACGCAATCGCCAATTTGACCCGTTAACTCCTGAAGTTGACGGGGTATTTCCTAGCAACGCAATCGCCAGTTTGACCCGTTAACTACTAAAGTTGACACTACAAAAAAAATGGCCTTTAGTGACGAAAATTTTAGTGACGAAAAAAATTCTAGTCACCAAAAGTAGCCTTTTGTGACTTAATTTTTTTTTTGTCACCAAATGTTAGTGAACAAACAAATTTAGTGACCAAAACAAAAAAGTGGTCAATAAATTTTTCTTTAGTGACCGAATTTGGTGACCACAGCTTGGTATCGTCATTAAAACTTGCTTTAGTGACTAAAAATCTGGTCACTAAACTTTTATAATCAATTGTTTCTGCAATTTATTATCATTTCTGTTTAAATTTTATATTTGTACTTTATATTATCATTTATTTTTTGTACTTTATATTTTTTTTACTTTATATTATCATTTCTTTTTTTAGTTTTATATTATACATTTATACTTTATATTATACATTTATACTTTATAACATGTTAGTTTTAACTTTATATTTATTCTTTATATAATCATTTTTTTTTTACTTTATATTTTTTTACTATTTTTTTTATATTATATTTTGTTTACTATTTTTTTTCATTAAAGCTTTAAAGAAGTATTTTTTTTTTACTATTTTTTTTACATTTATTATCATTTATGTTTATACCACTGTGTAGATAATAATTTTCAGTATCATTTTCATATATAGCACATGTTTATAGCATTTATGATTTGAGAGTTATTGATTTTTAAAGTTTAATAAAAAAAATAAAAATTCAAGAAATAATTCGTATGAACATAGAATCCGAAAATTTCATATCCAAATTCTAGCCGGATTACATGTTTTTTGTCAAAATTTATTTTACCAAATTGTTTCTGCACTTAATCCGATTGTTTTGCCTCAAACAATTTGAAAAATTATAAAGTATTTTTGGATTTCTTCTTCGGCCAAAAGTTTCAAGACCCGAAGGAAAGATTTCCATTTTTCTTGCGATTTAGTTGTTAAAATTTGAAATTGATTGCATGAATGAGTTCCTGGAAGTCTCAGGATTTATTTCCATACTTGATTCGTCAAAAATGGTTGCGTTTTCGAGATTTTCAAGCTTCGCCGTTAATGGCTGTCGAGCTGCCGGTTGCGAGCTTGGATCATCTGTTCCAGTGGTTTTTAGACGACGGCATGAAAGGAAGCGGGGTAATCTCCTATGGTGATTGTAACGGTGGTGCCTCTACCTCATTTCGTTGTGTGTGTGTGCGTGAATCAAACTGCCAAGGCTGCGGTCGGCCGAAAACGCCACCGGCGGCCGGCGACCTACAAAAGGCTACTGAAGAAGACAGGTCGATCCAACCTGGATCCGACCCGGTTTTGACCCACTATTGACTCAAAAATTTAGTGACCAAATTTCCATTGGATCAACTTAGTGACCACGTTCAAAATCGTAGTCGCTAAAACCTTTAGTGACTGAGCTTTAATGACGAGCAGGTGACGAACCATTTTTTGGTCACCAAAAGTCTTTAGTGACCAGATTTGGTCACCAAAAATACTTTTAGTGACCAAAAATCGATCGTCACTGAAGACCATTTTTTTTGTAGTGTGACGGGGTATTTCCTAGCAACGCAATCGCCAATTGACCCGATAGCTCCTGAAGTTGACGGGTATTTCCTAGCGACGCAATCGCCATTTTTACCCGTTAACTCCTAAAATTGACGGGGTAAATTCTAGTGGGGCACAAGCTGTTTTGGCCCGTCAACTTTGGAGGTACCCCGAAGTTGACGGGGAAAGGCACTTCCCGCCAAAGTAAAAATAAAATAACAATAATAAAAATAAATTAATTTTTGATTTCAATAACTGATAACCAAAAATTAGGGGGCAAGTGATATGAGTCAAAAATAATAAAACCCTAAGTACAATAAATACAATATAATTAATAATGAGACCCGAAAGGCCCACAACGCCTGATGCGTCTACATTCAATGAATCCAAGATAGGGCAAAAATAAGATAAGGATTGAGATCTCTTTGAAAAAAGAATCTCGATAGGATTTGAAAAGGTAATCCTGATAGGATTTGAAAACCATCCTGATAAGGACTTGGAAGACTAATCCATGCAGGACTCTGATAATCTGGGTGTTTATAAATAGAGGCCAGACAACAGCATATGAGGTAAGTAATTCTTTGGATATAGCTTTCGCTTTTTTTTTTAGAGCCCTTACTAACAATCAACAGTTAGGATGTTTCTCAACCCTAACCCTAGGTACGTAATTTGACGTATCACAATGAACCTAGACATATGTGGCTAATCTTCTCTTCCACTATCCCTTTCAACCAATAGATCTTCATATATATCATATATATATATATATATATATATATATATATATATTAGAATCTTAGAAACGGTGCATATCAAGTGTAGAGACCTGCGGGAGAATACTGGTAGTACACTTATTGGATGAAAAAGAGATCAGGGTGCCATCTACATATGGAGGACAAGAGAACTTGTTATAGAAAAAGAAAGAGAACTTATTATAGAAAAAGAAAGCAACATGCCATCGACATACGAAGAAGCAGAAAATTGTTGGAGTTGTACGTTTATGGGTTGGGATGAATTTACGATCAAGCTGGGAAGAAAAGGGCGTCGGCCAATTGGCTCTGATACCAAGTTGAAACTAATAATCTAAAGATATTTTATTAAGTGATAATTCTTGAATACAATACAATCAGTTGTGATACATTATATCTATACTTATATTATTATGAAAGAATTTTTTAAATTCATATTGTACGTTTGATTTTTAGATTAGGTGACAGTATATGCTTCAGCTGCCTGGCTCTTTTTGGTCAATAATGATATCTAAATATTGTGTAGGTGATCACAAGGAAAGATGGATTTGATGATTTCCAAATTAGTGGGGATGCGTTTGCATCGATTTTTTTTTCTATTCCAGTAAATATTCAAGAAGTTACAATATGAAATGTGCACTCATATATTAACTCGAGAGTGTTTTGCGTCATCATTTTTTGTTAATTTAATGTTTGCGAATTAATGATGAGTATCTATATATGGTGCATTTGTATGTATATACGGGTGATTGTGTTTTGCTATTTCTCTTAAACTAAAGCGAATCTCAGAGTTATCAAAATTTTGAAAATTTTATTATAATTCTGAAACGGTAATATATTTGAAAGCTGGCAACTTTCGAAATTTATATTCTATTACGAGTTTTTTTCATTATAATTGAATATCAAACTAATGGTTAACATCACGTCTCCACTTCATTTACAATATATTTTTTTAACTTGTGTGACACGAAATTAAAATATCTAAACATACTACGTATATAACTATTATATTTCTAAAATATTTTCAATACACTTAAGTGCACAATACCTTAATGTATCAAAACTTTTAAAAACATTTGAAAAAAAATATTCGAACTTATATATATGTTTATAGGACTGTGTCGCACGTTTAAAATTGTGTTGTAAATAAAATGAGATGGATGTAGTATAATTGAAGAAATTTTACTTACGTTAGCCATTCAACTTGGTAAAAGAATTTTATGGGAGAAAAAACTAAAAGAGGATAATTATAGACACCAACAATAAATAAGAAGCTAAATACAAACTATTTTTTTTAAAATATAGTTTTGCTAAACAAAATTTTTTAAAAAAATAAATAAAAGTTTGTCTATGTGCTGTACACATGTTTTACAACTAGTTTACATAATTTTCATATTCCCTGTAATTTGGTGTACAATTAACTCTTTTTTATTAGGGTTGTAAGCAGAATTTGAAATATTTGATATTCGTCTGTATTGGTATTCAACAAAATAGATATTATTTATATTCAATTGACTTAATAACCAAAAAAATTATTAAATTTTTTGGTGTTTTTTTCCAATTTAACCATCCAAGTAATTTTTTATCACTTATAACCATTAAACTTTTACCTTAGTTTACAAATAGACCAATATATGAGTTAACTATAGTCCGTGATATAATATTAGTTGGTCTTTTTGCAACCTTGAACAAAAGTTCCATGGTAAAAGTGATTTAAAAAAATAGTGGTATGATTAAATTGAAAATAACCAGAAAGTTTAATGATTTTTTTGGTCATTAAATATATTCGATTAAAAGTTAATACAAATACGAATATGAATACATATATATATCTATTTCGATTAGTGTTGTTATTTATATTAAATTCTATATAACATATATTTTATACTTCTAAAAATATTTGGATATTTAAAAATTATGTAAATATTTGTGGTATAATATAATTGATATTTTATAGTAAACTTAATATTTCAATTTGCATGATAGCTTGTTTAATTTGTTGGATGCAACTATGCAAGAAACAAAAATTACTAGATTCTTAAATAATTAAGAAAAAATTTATAATATCTGACATTCGGATTCGTATACTCACGGAATGAACAAAAATGGATATAGACATTCGTATGTTCATGTTCATGTCCGCATTAAACGAATACAAATATGAATATAAGCAAATTGTAAAAAATAAATTCAGATTTGACTTTTAAACATTATTTTATATTATACTCATATTCAATTTTTCTGAAATTTAATTAGAAATAAAATTTGTATGTAGTTGTATTTTATTAATATTTACAAAATTTGGAGTTGTGTTTAGTAAAAATAAAATATTGTCCAAACATAATCTTAATAGGTTATTAATCTTTACACAAAAAAAAAGCTATTAATCTTTGAAAAATCCAGAGGGAGTATTACAAACAGAAAAAGATCATATTGACGAGTATTTATTTGTCTATGGAGTCTTAATAGTATAACTGATTACGCACACTCCTGCTCGTGAATTGTTTAGCTCCTCGTACTTTCACGTGGTATTCGTCGCCATCTTTAGAATAATCGATCAAAGACCAACAAACTTTTCTTCTATTTTATGTTAAATCTCCTAATTAAATATTTATCACTTATACCATCAAATTTTGTCATCCATTTTCTACTCTTAATGTGACTTTTGAATGTTTAATTTATAATTAAAAAGAATATAGGTCTATTAGTTAAAGTAAAAAAGAAAAGAAAAATTAAAAAAAAATGTATTTTTCTTTTAATGGTGAAATACATACTTTTAGACATGATTTTTAAAAAACTTTTTGAGTGTAAAGTACTCTTCTAAGGATGAAGATAGTAACTTTTAGGTTTAACTAAAAATTGAGGGAATTTCTTTTTTTTTCAAGTGTTGAGGTTGGTGGGGGGGATGGGGGACGGGGTGGGTGAGGTAGTGGTAGGGGTATAAACGGATCGGATATTATCCGCTTTTATCCAGATTCGGATCCAAAAAATTTGGATACGGATTTTCGGATACTGGATATTTTCGGATACAGATACGGATAAATTTATGGCGGATACGGATACGAATACGGTATGGTAAATAATATCGGATATGGATGAGGATACGGATAATTATCTGTATCTGAATATTTATCAAACGATCATATTTATCCGAATAATTATCCATGGCCCATGGGGCGATGCTGGGATGAGCCCGTGTAACAAATTTTCTTACTCTTTACTGACTTATGTTATCACGTGAATCATGTTTAATTGTTAAGGCCCATTTAATTTAATCATTTACTGAAAAATCCATTAGTCACTACATATACAATACAATTATACAAATATATTTTATACAATATATATATACTTGTGGCTTTCTCTACAAGTTTCTACAATCTGTCTCTTACCCTCCCCTTACTTCACCTTCACTTGCCATTTTCGTATGAGTTGATGAGATGAAATCCTTTATAAAATACTGACGATAATTATTCTCCTTGCCAAATTTGTCCTCTACTTGATTGCGAAGAACAAAAGAGGTAACAATCTACTTACACAAACTTTTGATTTTTCAATTTAGGCCATAAACTTTTTGTACGGAAAAAATTATGTTAGATGTTGTTTTATTTAGTAAGAATTTGTACTTCGTTCATTTGTAGCACATGTATATTTATTAGATTAACGAATCTTGGAACTATTATATTTGTTGTCCACCTAAGTAGGACCAGACGACCGGTATCAAATTAAAAAATTGGGATGGGTAGATAAAATGGGACCAGACGATCAAACTGTAGGATCAAACCTTTATGATGATTTTTTTTAAAATTTATTTTCACTTCTTTATAATGAATATTATGGTAAAACGTTGTACATTTATTCAAGGCAAATTGCATATTAATTAATTTACTTATTTAGTCTAATAGCGTGTTATTCGCTAATTTTCCAGGTGACAGCCTGTAATGGCATCATCAAGCCAACCCACTCAACCCCAACATGAGCCATTGGCTAATCCAACTCCAGAGAATCTAACTCTAACCCCAGCACCTGCAAATGTTGATACAACTGATGTGAGAAATGAAACCCAACCTAAACGTAAACTTGCAAAGGAGAAAAAAAATGCATCTCCAATTTGGGAAGAATTCCAGAAAATTGTGACTAAATTTGTTGTCGATGGAAAGAAGGTAAAAGTTGTTGAGGCAATTTGTAAGCATTGTTCTCAAAAATTCAATGTTGATAGTGGAAATGGAACCACAAGACTGTGGAACCACTACAAAGCAAAGCATGAAGTTAACAAGGGCCAAAAGAGACTCAAATCAGCTGTAGAAACTTTCAAGTATGATGAAAATGTAAGTCGAAAAAAATGAGCACTTGCAATTGTCATGCATGAATACCCTTTTCTCATGGTTGAGCACGAGTATTTCATTGATTTTATCAAATCCCTTCGTCCCTCTTTTCCATTGAAATCACGAGCTACTTGCAGAAATGAGATATTAAAGATATATAAGGAAGAAAGGGATAAGGTATATCATTCTCTTGGATTGCTTCCATGTCGAGTGAGTGCAACCATGGACCTATGGACTTCCCGACAAAATAAGAGCTACATGTGCATAACCATCCACTTCATTGATGATAATTGGAACATCCAGAAAAGAATAGCTAGTTTCATGAGATTGAAAGGGAAGCACTCTGGTTTAAAGTTATCTCAAGTTGTGATAAAGAGTTTGTTTGAGTGGAATATCGATAACAAAATCTTGTCACTTACCTTAGATAATGATGCTGCAAATGGGGTGTGTGTGCGAGACATGGTTGTTCGGCTTAAGGAGAATGGAGGTCTTTGTTGTGATGGAAAGTTCTTTCATGTAAGATGTGTTGCTCATATTATTAATCTAGTTGTGCAAGACGGGATAAGTATGATAAAGAATGTCACTGATAACATAAGAGAAATAGTTATAAAGGTGAAGAATTCTCCTGTCTTGAGGGAAGAGTTTGAGCAAAGAGCGAAAGAGTGCAATTTGGACACAAAGAGAGCACTTTCCTTGGATGTTTCTACTCAATGGAATTCAACCTATATGATGCTAAGAGATGTTATCTATTACAAAGAGGCACTTGACAGGTTGCGTATTCTTAACCCTTCTTCCTTTCCCAAGTTTCCTACAAAAGAAGAGTGGGGGCGGGCAATGGAATTGTGCAAGCTTCTAAAAGAACTTTCATGCTATCACCGAGCTCCTCTCGGGTACTTCTTATCTGACCTCTAACTTGTTCTTTCAGAAGTTTTGTGAAATTAAGTTGAAAATCGAGGCATGGCTTGGTCATAGTAATGCAACGGTTGTTGCAATGGCTAACTCAATGAAACAAAAGTTTGACAAGTATTGGGACCAATCAAATATTATATTAGCCATAGCTTCTTTCTTAGATCCTTGACACAAGATGGGGTGGATTGAGTTCTATTATCCCATAATTTATAAAAATAGTGGTTTAGGTGAAATGATGCACTTCAATTCGATTTTAAGGGAGCTATATAGAGAGTATGCCAATAAGTACAAAAATAGTTTGCATGAAGAGACAGAATCTAGGGAGCCTCCTACGCCCAGTAATGCCTCGGACAATGCTAGTGATGATGACGATGGAGATAGCGAGTACAATCGGATCATGCTTGAAAGAAGTCATCCATGGAATACTAAGTGTGACCTGGACTTGTACATTGAGAGATCAGTTACTAAGTGTTCTCAAGGTCAACCGTTTGATGTTCTTGGCTGGTGGAAGACAGAGGGCAAAGAGTATCACATTCTTTCTAAAATTGCTCTGGATGTGTTGGTTGTTCCAGTTTCTACAGTTGCATCAGAGTCGGCCTCCAGTACAAGTGATCGTGTAATTAATCCATATCGAACTAAGCTCGATCCGAAGGCGGTCCAGGCTTTAGTTTGCATACAGGATTGGATTAAAGTCACGACAAAGGTACCATTTTGTGTTTGATTTTATTTAAAATATATAAGCAAAATAAAAATCAGATAATGCTAGTACAATAATTGTAAGAATGACATACAATGATTTCTTAACTATTTAAGGTCGTGTACTATCAATATATGATCTTGTTGAAGAACTGGAGGAAGGTGAAAGTGATTCAGAAGATGAAATCGCATGACTTGGCTCATTTCATCTCTGATTACATGGTAGCGCTAGAAATTTGTTATGTGGCTCTTTTGTTTTTTGGTTTTTGTTGATCAGGTGCTTAGGAAGAATGTTAGATTAGTGAGTTGGGTTGATATATTTTAATGAATGCCGGTATATTTTGGTAAATGATATGATACGACGTGATTAATTCATATACTATATATTTTGTAACCAGTAAACTTATCATAAAGATAATATATATCTAATTTATGGATGATTATATTTAGATGTTTCAGTATTTACATCAAAAGTTTATTTGTAATTATCTAAATTATGTTTATATCCGATCTGTATTCATCCAATATTCGATCCGTATCTGCTTATCCGAATAATATCTGATTCGTATTCGAGACTATTTGCATCCACTTCCGAAAAATTATAACGGATAGGGATACGGTAACACTATTATTCGTTCGTATCCGATCCGTTTACACCCTTAGGTAGTGGGGTGTAGAGAACAAATCTCATAGAACTGTGAAAGGATTAGGACTTGCGTTAAAAAGGTCAAACTCATTTAAAAAGATCGATTGGAACCTGAAAAAATCAAGACTATTTGAGGACCAGTTCGATCTAAATTGAACAGACCAATCCTTAACAGTCCAAGATTTTAGCAAGGACCGACTCGAGGAACGATCCACCTAAGAACTAGGACTAAGACCAACCTATTGAACCAACTCGAACCACTTGTAATTAAGGCTTAACTTTCAACAATCAGATATCACATGTAATTATATGTAATTAAATATTTTATTTTGCATGTATGTATTTAAAGTTTCCATTATTTATTATTCCATATTTTTATGTATTAATTTGTAAATAGTAACATTTCATTACATATAATTAAACATTTTAATTTGCAAAATAAAAGAATTATATATCTATTCTAAGTTTTTTTTCTCTCTTTCTATTTTTATTTATTTACTCAATAAAAATTTAAAAACGGACAAAAACATAATATAGTATTGCAAACAAACAAAAATAAAAAAGGAAAAACAGTTCGGCCCGATCCGGTTTGGGACCAACTTAGTTCAAGACCGATCAGGACTTTCGGACCGATTTGACCCAACTAACTGGACCAGCTATGACCGATCAAGATTAACAGTCCAAATTGATCCATACTTTTTTTTACCTCTAGGACCAGTTTAGCCTAACTTGGTCAATACAAGGACCGATCCATCACTGACCTTGTCAACTATTTGGTCCTTTTATGTTTGATCTGGCCCAATGGGTCCAAATGTTCATCCCAATGCGTCATTCATCTGATTTCCACCGATGAGATGGTATCTACCATTCTGAAAAATAGTTCAATAAATGAAGTAAATGGTCGAGCTAGCTCTGTCTCACTAAAATATATATATACAATTCAGGATTCAAACTTCCACGCGATTGCAGATATCAAGCACAATAAATACCTTCAATTCTGGATAGAAGGAAGATCTAAGGGATGGTGAATAACAATGTAAACCGGTAATAATCTCATGAAGAACATGACAAAATAATGTAGAATTCCTCTCATGCTCCTAAAGTCAACCTAAGCACTGTATACATACAACAAATTAAGTTATTTGGCTGACTGAATCAAGCCCAAAAACCTAAAACTAAGTTAGCAATGTAGATTGAATCACAAAAGCTGCACACACAAACTTGATATAAGCACAGAATTTCAGGCCTACATCCGAAAATCCAAGACACAGACAACATTATTTGCGTAACAAGCTGCTATCTTGTCACCTTCTTTATTCCAACAGACTTCAAAGATCCCGCCATTCCCGGTATATGATTTTACAATTCTTGCCTCCTTTACAGACCAAACATGCATGCATTTGTCCAATGACCCACTCGCCAAATACTCACCATTGGGGCTGAATGCAACAGTATATACAGGATCTCTGAAATTGCAATTACAAGAACACCATTACAGATTTGAAAGTGTATGTTCTGTCACAACAAAGCCGATATTCATCAGTCAAGCATCAATTCAGGATGGTTTCATTGAATAATCTTGATATTATATTCGACTCTCCTAAAGTCGGAAAAGAAACGATACCAAATATAAACTTCAACATATTTTTTACTAGTTTTGATCAAATCAATTATACATATTCTACAACTTCCTAAGGCACTACTAATTGCAAGCTTTGCATTTCCATAACTGAAATTTATCAACATGATATTTGAACATTGAAACAAAAGTGCAACCAAAATTTGTCAAAAAGACTTGCAAAGTAATTGCTAAGAAAATCCCGTTGGACTTCTCGATTGTTTCAAAAAATACATTTCAACTTTATAAACAACAATTTTACCATTAAACTACAATTTAAATTTTCAAAACAACAAAGATCATGGTTCAATTTTACCTCTAGTTAAGAAATTCTGATGTTGCAACTGATATGAACATATCATGTGGCAATTTTTATATAAATAATACCCACATGGCATATGATGTGTTATTATTAGATAAATATTAATCAGAAAAAAGATGGTGAAAAATTTTCAATTATTTCTTTCGCGTCTGTTTCCCCTTCTCTGTCGGAAAATTTAATCACAACCACCATGATTGATCGCCTATTCTCTCAACCCCATTCCATATCAATCTCTGTCACCCTCTCTCTCAACATATGGACCCTTTGTCTCGATTCAAATCTGGTTATTTGAGATTTATTATACAGTAATTCTAACAAGACCCGATAGATGGTAATTGATGTGGTCGTGGCAGTTGATATGCGGGGTGATGTCGTGGCAGTTGACATGTGAAGTGAAAGTATTTTTATTTTATAAAAAAGAATTCTTTATTTCTTTTTCCCCTTCTGATGTCGCATTCATGGGGCCTATTCTAGATTTTTTTTAAATATATGAATATCCAAGTCATGGACAGCAAGGATGCCATGCCCGCAACTCTTAACTCTGGTTAGGGCTTAATTATACCATATGAAAACTCAAGAAATAGTTCAATGGTATAATTGCAGTCTATAGATTTTAGGGGTATCTTTAAAATAACCAAAAAGCTAAAAGGATTTCTTTTTGGCAATTAAGTCTAGTAAATTACTGTTATTCGAGCAATGAAAGGTTGAAATAATTGTTTTGGGAGGTCACAACCATCACAAATGGCTTATGCAGGTTTAATGAAGGTGCATTATATAAAATTGCCACCTATAGATGTACCTGTGGCCATTCAAGCTGTAGAGAAGGCTCCCTGATTCCACATCCCATAGTTTTATTGTTGAGTCAAATGAGGCACTGTTTACAGAAAGATATACAAGGATACATAAATACTAGTAAAATGCAGCAAGAACTCTTTTGGTTTTTACAATTGATATGTGAAGCAAATAATATGATGCCATGGTTTTTCTTTGCATTGATGACTTTCTAGATGATAAATCCCACATCTAGTTGGACTGGTTGTCAAAGCACAAGTTATATTGTAGAAACCTTTTTGACAGAATTACCAATATTAGAATATTTAAGTTATAACCAGAATATTTGATGAAGTACAGAATTATGCACACTCTTATTTCAAGTGTTGTGGGATTTATCCTTGGGGCTAAAGATAGCTTGCTACGGATCTGAATTAGATATTTCAAAATATCATCATCTTTAATTTATGAAGTTGCTGCCATAACAATTGTTAAAAATACAACCTACCAGAGAGGATTGCTGTTAAGTCATAGATTAGCTACATAAATAACATCTACAGAATCATTATTGGGCTTATCTTGGAGTTTAGATTTGAAGAGAAAGAAAAGAAAATGGAGAGAAAATCAATCCTTAAGTTGTCTTTGAGTACTTTTAAAAGAGAGAAATGAAAAGAATTCAATCATTAGGTTGTCTTTCAGTTTTTTTAGGAAAGAAAGTAGAGGATTTGAAAAGAAAATCTTTAGTTATGTCATTAAAACATAACAAAAGGGTCTTCTTTCACTTTTGAGAAGAAAAAGAGAAGAATTTTTTTAATTTTTCTCTTCTTTTCTTTTCTCATCTTTTCTTCCCCCTTCATTAAAACCTCCCAAACCTAAGAAGACCCTCAAATTCTCTAACCCAAATCGCATCATCTAGGTTGTTGATGGTGCATCAGGTTGGAGAAATGATGCCTTTTATCATCTGGTGCTGCCTTGCTCTGTTACCAAACTGACTTCCTCATCCTTTTGAGATACCTTGGGCAAATGGTACCTCAATCAAAGTTGCCCAAGGCTGTGTCGTTCCCATCAGATTTGGGAAGGATGAAGTTTTGATAACGTGTGACATCTTGCCTATGGAGGTATCCGATATCTTGCTTGGTAAAGGTTGGATGTATTTATTTAATGGTGACTCTTTTGAAGGTGACAATGTTTATAGTTTTGATTGTGGAAGGAGAAGGATACGTTTGCTTCCACATCAACCATGTTGGGAAATTGAGGGGCAATCTCATAAACTGAAATTCAAAACAGAAGAGTACGTGATTAATGGCCATGCACAAGTGGAAAACAATGTTACACAGTTCTTAAAGAAGAACAGTCCATTAATTCACCACATTGCAAAAGCAACTGTAGGTTTCAAAGACCAAGTGTTCCATATTTCAGAGGTGAACACTAAGGATTGAACACCACCAAGGTTAGAGTTTACACCATTTGATGAAAAGGAAAGTAAAATTATTCCCCTTCACAGGTTTGAAAGTAAGGAAATGGTTGACTTCGTCATTCCTGTGACATTTCATCAACCGTTTTATAATAAGAAGTCAATCATTTTAACTGCTGGCTTCCCAAATTTTTGTGGAACACACCAGTTGAAGCTCAAGACTTTCAGCTCATTTCTCTTGTTGCTGAGTTCATTATGAATACTATCCTTTTATAAACTCGAGGTCGAGTTTTCTCGAACAAGGGGAGAATGATGGAGACACAGAAACAAGAAGACAAAAGGCAGACTAGGGAACTATGAAATAAATCTGGAACGTTCCAGAAAATTTACAAAAGGAGGGCTAAGTAAATTTCGCAGCTGATAATAATTAAGAAGTTGGAAAGACTTTGAAAATAATTAGTTCCAGATTTTTTTATGACATGTAGTCTTCCTAAGTTGGTCAGTCATAAATCATTAATTATGTTTGCTGGAAGCCTCTTTGGTGTCCTATAAATATATGTATCTGATCATTTGAAGGGCAGAGTGAATGAATGAAGTTTCTCATACTATTTTAGATGTGTGGGGCATCTTTCCTTAGGTGTGAGGCCTAATACTTCAAGGTGTGAGGCCTAGCTTATCTTTCTATTCCTTCTCTTCTTCTTCTTTTATTTGTTTATATAATCTGCCCAGATTATATCTCTTCTTAGTTCTGTCCAAAATAGGCAGATTATAGGTGCTGAAAATAAGATCCTGCATCAGTTGTCAAATGTGTGTAGCTCAAACAAATCCTAATTCAGCTCCAGAGCTCTTGATACTACTAAGTAATGAAATAATTTTGATGTGTGTAGCATGACTACCAAGAACTTGGAGCTTTAAGTCTTCTGTAGTTTACAAAATAAAGATAAAATGAAATAATTGACTTAAAAGCTGAGTCCATGAATTTTATAAATGCTTGTGTACGTACAGGATGAGGCACTATTTCAAGATAGTAACCAACCTTCAAGGTGACAAGATTTGCTAGCAGAAACAACACTCAAATTGTAGAAGTAAATTAAGTCTAACCTGCATCAATATGTAAGCCTCTTACTGATTCCCTTCACCCTACCTTTACCCCTTATTTAATGAGAGAGCAGTATCTTTACCTGGCCAACACTAGCGGCTGATTAGGGTTATTTGTTCCAGGACCTGTCGGACTCCATTTGATGGTGTATATTTCCTGCAAGTTTATATAATCGTGTCACCATTATATATGTAGGGCTCATTTACATGGAACCAAATCTCGGGGAATGGGGAGGCATATGACAAAGTACCTTGGCATGTTCCTTTAAATCATGCACGCAAGTGTCCTGTTTCATGCTCCAGATCTGCAACATGGTTTTGTACGAGTTTAAACCCAATTTCGTGCATCATGACATAAAAAATGCTCATTAAGGTGCAACCCTATGAAATAATGCAAACAGTGACGACTTTATGCAGGATACATTCAAGAGAAACAATGACAGTAATTCGCTGAAATACAATTAGTTGCCATATCATGCATCTGCATCTGCTAATCATGTCAAGGGAAAAATGAAATGTAGCAAACCTTGGCAGTAGAATCATCTGAACATGAAGCTAACAATGAACCTGTAGGATCCCACTTGACGGCATTAACTTCACCCTATGTAGCGAAAGATTAAAAGTTCAATGAGTACTTGTATAGCATAATCCTCAAATTTCTGCCAAAAATTATTTAAAGGGTTAAATAACTTTTTAGTCATCGTACTGGGGTCTAATTTTCATTGTGGTTACTGAAACTCAAACTACAAATAAGGTACTGCACTGAAATTTTGTTTACAATCGGGTCATTCCGTTAAGTTTCCATCCAATTGATTAACAGAAATCTGACATGGCTAACATTTTTTCATATATATTGATGACATAGATATCTGGGTCCACCTTTAGATAAAAATAAATATTTTTTTGTGACAAGTGGATAATATAAAGAAAATGAAAATATGAAAGAATCTAAAACCAACAACAAAACAATAATGGAATAAAGATCAGTATACTATAACTCCTCTTTCTTCACTTCATCTCAAATTAGACGCCAACATTGCAACCATCACCACCAGATCGGTGACTAGAATTTTGTTCTTTCATTTAATCCATCATTATCATTTCGTCCATTCTCAGTTGTAGATCTGAAGTTCAAACTCAAAATCATGAATTTTCTTTGCTATCATCAAATAGATCTGCAGATGCAACTCATACTTAATAAATCAAAATCAAAAACTAACATTGCAATACATATCAAAGAACAAATATCAGATTTCCTCAAGTTATTGTTGTCTTCTGCTGTGATTTCACGATATGCTCTGCTCTCCTCTTGCTGATGTTGTTTGCCATTTGATTCTTTCGTTCATTTGGATATATACAGAAATGGTGCATCGACTGAGAGATTCAATCTAGGTAGTATCTGAGTATTTTCTGATTCATTAGATCTGTTAATTTTTCGAGTATTGCCACCGGTACTGAAGATCTTTTGGCTTTCAATGGTTCAGATGTTGATAATAATTTACTCAGACATTTGAATCTAAGAATGGTGTAGATTCCTTGTAGTGCTATATCTGCTTGTTTACCAATATTATAGATCTGACATGTTTCAATCATCAGAGCTGTTTGTTTTATTCTGTTTCAATCTAAGTATTTGAAGAAAGTGATAAGTGATGTGTGAGATGGATGTCTGGGGTGGAGATGGTCGGTCGTAGTAGAGTGAACTTGAAAGGATGGGATGGAGTGATTGAAGAAGATGAACTGGGTTTTTGTTTCCTCCAATTTCCCTTTTTATATTTTACTAATTTATTGGTATGTTTTAATTCATTTTTTCATTTTTTTGCCACTTAATATACCATTTTAGCAAATAATTGTATTTTAGTTTATTTTTTCTTTTTTCTTTTTTTTTATTTATCCACATAAGCAAATAATTATATAATTTTTTATTTAAAAACTGAACCTAAGAATCCTTGTCATCATTTACATCATTAAATATTTTGCCGCGTAGGATTTCCGTTAGTTTGACAGATACTTAACGGAATTATTTGATTGTAAATGAATTTTCAGTACAGTAACTGAATTGAAAACTTTTGAGTTTGAGTGACCATAATGAAAATCGGATCTCAGTACAATAACCAAAAAGTTATTTAACCCTATAATTAAAAGAAGAGAAGAAGCTAAAAAATGCCTTGCTGTTGAACAAATAATCCGCCACACTGATAATAAAACCCAAGGTTGATTAATTTAATGAAAATAATATATACAAGAACAGTAGTGAGATAAACAAAACCATGCTGATGAAAAATGTGCGACGCTCAAAAGAGCATTTTCTATATTGAGATCGAAAATGTCAACAGATCACTATGCCTCACTAATATGAGGTCAAGCAGAATAATTGGTCAAAACTGATCAATTTGTCTAACTTTGCCATGATCCTCATATTAATTAGTGTCTATCCACAAATCAGGGATTGCTTCCAAAAATATAACTTCCAGCAGTCTACCATTGCTGATAAATAAGATTACTCGACATGTCTGGATTTAGGAGTAATATAACTGATGAAAAAAAACAAACCTGATGCCCTGAGAAAGATTTGATTGGTCTTTGCTCTCCAACTCTACAAATATATATCATAGTGTCGGTTGAGCAAGTTGCAAATGACACATTATTTCTCCAATCAACATCGAGAGTAGGAGCTGCAATATGTACCTCTTAGTAATGTATTACTCAAAAGCACATAACTGAAACAAAGTTTCATCACTTGAAAAAGTATGGAATAGAAATTTTTCTATGCAAATATAAAAATTGTTCAGGCAAGAATGCAAAGCACCTGAATGAAATTCAAATTGCTGTTTCCATTCCCCCGTCTTGATGTCCCACACAATTGCAGTTTTGTCAACACTTCCACTGAGAAGATAATCACCTTTCTTGTTCCATTTTAGAGAGAAGATTGGTCCTTTATGTTTATTCAAACTATTTACCAACTCCCCTGATATAGAAACAACTAGTTACTAAACAATGAAATGCAGACTCCTCTATAGTTCAGCATAAGAAGTGCAGGATACCGTATACCATTTTTCAGAAGTATAAGCAAACATTGTCTGAAAAACAATTAAGAGCACAGATACTTACTCATAGTAAAACTAAATAATACCTTCTGAAGAATGATTACTTCTTGCATACAAACAACATATAAGTGATTTACTCACTAGCCTGACACATCAAAATCTGAACTAAAAGTCCTAAAAAAAGTTGTCATGGCTAACTACTCGCTTGAACTGGTCAATTAATACTCAGAACACAACATTTGCCATCGAATCATAACAAAACATGCAAATTGTCAAGGGGATCAATTTTTTCCTTAAGCAATAATTAGAAACAACAAACTCTCAAAACCTACACATTGGACTTGAGAATCCCCTAGTCTGACGGGAACTTTACGTGTTCCAAATTGATCAAAATTCTCACAGATTCTGAAATAAGATGGTTTGCTGAAATAGATTCTATACATGACTACAAATTTGTGCAGATTGCAATTTGTCACCTAATAGACACAAGGAGACAGTACCACCATATTCTTGTCTATCTAAAAAGAATTCCATAGCATTTAAACACCTCGGACACAATATAAGTTGAAATGTGTTCTTCGTTATAATCATTAGTGCTATGCGTTACTTGTTCGACTATGACCAGTTACAGCACTTTCTTTGATATCATATGAATTTAAATTTAACCCATAACGTCCTTGAAAGTGTTATCCCTCCCTTTAACTCAGACTATCTATTTTTCCAATTCCACCTATCAATTTTGTGCATTTCATGCTTGTTATGGCGTCCAGTCGACTCCCAAAGCCCATGTCGAGCACTCGCCTTGTTTTGCCTCACTAAGTCGATCGCCGAGAGTCAAAAGTCAAGGAAAGGTATCCTTATGGCAACGCCATGGTCGATTGATGGGCAAGGTGTCCATTTTTGACATGACCCAGCCCAGAAGTTTGGGTCCTTAAAAAAATAAAAAGAAAAAGAAAAAAGGAATTAAAACTTACCGAGAGACTCGAATACTGTAATCGACTCTTTCCTTCTTCAATCGACATCGGTCTTTCATCAACTTAGGCTTCGACTGCGAGTCTACGACATCGACATCTCCATCTATATTGATCATCAGAATGTACTCTTCTTTCTTTCTCCTTCTTTCTCTTTCTCTCTCTTTCTTTCTTCTTTTCCTCTTTCTTTCTTCTCTTTCTCAGCTGATGCATGCCTGCTTATTCTCTTTGGTCTTTGCTTTGATCGAATTCTGGAGTCCAGTGTTCTACTCAGCTACTCCCTTTTTTAAAGTGTTCTTTTTGTTTATAATATACTCCTTGCCTCCTTGGTTGATAAATAATAATTTAATATATGATATATATATATATATATATATATATATATATATATATATATCAGATTTATATTCTGATATATATATATACTCTCTATGATATTCTGATTATATATCAATATGTATTCTAATTGTATATTCTGATTACATATATAATATATAATACATTCTGATTATATATATATATATTCTAATTATATATTCAATATTCTGATTATATATGTAATATAATATATACATATGCTGATTAAATTGATTATGCTAAAAATATATGTTAAAAATATATAAATGATTAGGCAGTAGTTTTAGACTTTTAGGCAGTATGTTAAGTGTTTCTTTAGCTATACTGATTAATGATTTAGGCAGTAGGTATATATTATTAATGATGTTGTAATTGTTCTTTAGTTATAATGGCGAAAACTGAGAGTTCCGAAGCTAACGTGGAGGATATGAGCAAAGATCCTAAAAGAAAAGCTAAGACAAATGATCCAGGATGGAAATACGGTTTTTGGCCCGACTTGAGCAACAAAGACTTAGTTCAATGCACACTTTGTGGGAGGAAATGTCGATGGGGAATTGTGCGGCTCAAGCAACACCTTGCCAGAGGTTATGGGAACGTATCAAAGTGTCCGAAAACCACCACAGAAATGATGAGGGAAATGCAAGATGCCTTAATTAGCAAGAAGAGGAACAAGCCGATTGAGTTGGATGAGGAGGATGATGATGATGAGCAAGAACAACAAACATAATCATCCACCATTCCAAGTACAGCATCCAATGCTCCAAGTTCCGGTACAGCTTCCTTTTGGAAGAAGGTTGCTTTTTAATTTCCAAAGCCACAACCTAAATCATAATTAAAAAACAATTGAGTCAATGATTAGAAAGACTCCGGCGGAGGTTGTGGAGGAAGGGCATCGCAACAGTGCTAGCCAGACAACTTTGGAGAATCGAGTGAGAATGGCATACCATTTAATGCGGCAAATTCCAGGAGTTACGAGATGATGGTCGAGTCCATTAGCCAATATGGACCGGGTTTTAAGCTCCCTCCTTACCATGAGTTGTGAGAGCCTCTTCTACAAAAAGGAAAAAAAGGAAACAGAGAAGTTGAAACAAAAACACATGGCAGTGTGCAAGAAAAATGGTTGCTCATGGATGTCAAATGGTTAGACAGACTGGAGAGAGCGACACTTGATCAACTTCCTTGTCAACAGCATTGAGGGGCCATACTTCTTGGGTTCGGTAGATGCTTCTTGTCAGTCATCATATGCCAATATGTTGTCAAATTTGTTTGAACAGAAGATTGAAGAGATTGGCAAGGAAAATGTAGTTCAGTTGGTCACGGATAATGCAACTGATTGCAAGGCAGCCAGGAAAATCATAATGCATTAGTATCCTACATTATTTTGGACACCGTGTGCACGACCCACTGTATTGATCTTGTGATGGAGGATATTGGAAAGTTGAAACTGTTTTGATCCACAATTACAAGAGCTAGATGTATCATGATTTTTATATACAGACATAGTAATCGAGTTCTTGATTCCTTGAGAGAGAACTGGTGGAAAGGACCTTGTGAGAGCTGGAGCTACTAGATTTGCTACATCTTTCCTCACATTATCGAGTTTGTATCAACATAGGGATGCTTTGAGGCAATTGTGTTTGGGTGAGCATTGGAGAAAATCTAAATTGTCCAAAACTGAGACAGCCAAGGTGTATAAAATTGTGTTATCAACCAATTTTTGGCATGGTGTGGAGGATTGTCTTAGAGCATCACAACTATTGTTGGTTGTTTTGCGCCTAGGTGACGGAGATGAAATACATGCCATGCCCAACCTCTTTGTGGCTTTTATTACTGCTTAGGAGAAGATAACAATAGCATTTGAGAACAAAAAAAGGTTGCAAAAGCAAGTGCTTGATATTATTGGGAAGAGATGGGAGAATTAGATGGAAACCAACTTGTATAGTGCAGCATTATTTCTCAATCTGGGCAAGTACTTTCCCTTTTTAGAGAAAGAACATCAAATTGTCATGGTCATACGAGCTGGATTTACGATGTGGTTGAGAAGATAGTACCTGGTCTTCCAACTTTTAGACAGGACACTTTCTCAAGCTGAAATATATTTTTCTTGTTAAGGAGACTTTGGAAAAGAAGTAGCGATAAAGAGTCGGACAACAAGTAGTCCTAGTAAGTATTTTGACGTTTAAGTTTTAAATTTAAAATCACACTTATATAGTAATATATACAAATCACACATTTGATTTTTATTTATTTGTGTTAGTTGAGTGGTGGGATACATTTGGTTGTGGTACCGTTGAGCTCATGACCGTTGCTACGCAGATTGTTGGTCCTTGTTGTTCTTCATTCCAGTTGTGAACATAATTAGAACACTTTTGAGTTTGTAAGTATATATTAATTTTTTAATTAATATTTAGTAGACATATATACTTTAACTATATATAAATTATTGTGTTTTTCTGTTTTAATTCTAGATTCACACAAAAAAGAGGAATAGATTGGAGTTTCAACAGTTGAATGATTTGGTGTACATTCAATACAACCAAAAGATTGAGACAAGGTTTCAAAAGAGACGATCAAGGAAAGAACTTTAATCCATTAATATTAGAGGACTTTGATTGGAAAAACGAATGGATTTCTAGTGACTTGGGAACAAGTTGATAAAGCAATTGGTGCTTCTTCCGCATTAGAAGGTCTCAATCTCACAAGGAGGGTACAAGAAAGCAATTTCTATTCTCGACGTGGTAGAGGTGCTACTTCGGGAGGATCAAGATTGTTGGATGAAGATGATGACTCCAATGTCGATGAAGATAATTTTATTCCAAATGATGATACAGATGTGGAAGATGATTTTGGCAAAGATCCTAATGCTAATTCGGTTGAAAGTCCTACACATAGCAGGGGAGGAGATGATCGTGTGGATGAGTTTGATGATCTTTTCTAAATATTTGTTTGGACCTTAGTTTCATAAGTTGTCCTTTTGTTAGACTTGAATGATTCATGTACTGTCTTAGACTATTATCCTCTTATCTTATGTTCCCTAGTTCCTTTTAAGATTTCATGTTTGATACTTTGAATGTTCTATATATTAGTATGTTGGACTTGTTTTACTTTATGAAGTTATTATTTTATGCTTCTAGCGATATTAGGTTTATGGAGTACTTTTTTTTTAATTTTTATCATAGATGAATCTTATTTATAGTATGTTATGAATTATTGATCGATGCGGATGACATGGGGGGCACCTTATCGTCTAGGCTTCCTGGCGATCGGCTACCGCCGTGAATCGTCGAGTCGCCGTAACAACCATGGAGCATTTGGAAGTCTAAAATCCTTTCCCAAGTGAAGGACTTTGTATGTTATCCTGATTTGTAAAACTGAAACTGATGATCTCCGTCAGAATCACATCCCCAATAAGGCCAAAATGGTGGTGGTCGGAGCTTAGGCTCTGACACCAAAATGGTGGCACACAGGGTTGGGTCAAAGGTTTTAGGGCAAAAAACTCTTCACAAACACCCAAAAAACTAAAGCTCTAAGTATAGTATTTTTCTTGATTGAAAATAACAGGTCACAATGGTACAGATAGGCATCAAAAAACTCGATGAACAAGATAAACTCTCTAATAATAATTAAGATTTCCCAAGATTACAGCTCCTACTATCATTAAACTACTAATAATTATGAAGATCACCACTACTTTATACTACAATTTCTTACTATGATTATTTAAAAATAAAGTGACAAGATGATAATGATTCTTAACTACTTGCTCCACATAATTGACTCAACAATAAGCATTCTTAAAAGCCCTTTATTTGGATGCGAACCCCCTTTAATAGAAATGATCAAGTTCCTTCTGAACCATTTTTGTGGTTCCCTCAAATGATCAGTTTCTTCTAGAGGAGAAGAAAGAAAGATATTCTAATTATCGTCCTACCAAAAACCTCATGCATACGGGGAGAGCCTTTAGGAGCAATGTGATCTTTTGCAGAACTTGGACCTGAACTTTTGGAAGTGCACTGCTTTCTAATTATTTCCACTTGTGTAATGGATAGGTGGAATTCCTATTTTTCTCTGCTCGAACTCTCTTTATATAATTTATTTCTGTTTCTATGATCCTATCCTAAAGAATACGCACAAAGTACCACCAAAATACTCATTAACTAAGAAAATTAATATTCTTTCAATTACTGCTTAATTTTCTCTAGTTATCAAAACAAGACACAAACAAATCAGACCAACGTAGCCATAAACCACGGTGGAGCTTGTATAACATAAATTGCAATTACATGAATCAACAATATTATTTTACCAAATCCCAGCAAAAGTGTGCTACCCAATCTCCACATGCAAACGGACACAGCAGAATGAGAACCAACAGCTTCATTAATTTATTTACAGATCTACTGATTATTTTCTCATCTTTTGTGGTACAGAAACAATTTATCCAATAGTTATAAATAGCAGTAAACACAAGTTCATAAAGCAAATCTATCTGATAAAATAACATACCATCTCTATTCCATATTCTTGCTTGGCCATCATAAGAACCCGTAGCAAGTAATGTGCCCTCACCCTAAATAGCAGAAAATGTTAACAAAAACACAGCAAAATAATCTAGTCACGCATGATTCCAGAATGACTTAATTCTGAAAGCAAAATATAAGAATAAAATGATTTATGTGAAACACAATTACTCCCTCCATACAGTTTTAATTGTCATATTTGGCATTTTTACTTGTCCAGATATAATTCATGCACAATATTCAATGCATCTCATTCATTTTCAATCAATTCAGCTATTATATTTAAAGGGCAATGAAGGTAGTATTAATATCGTTTCTTAATGTGTGAAGATTCCTAGGACAACAATTAAAAATGAATGTACGGAGTATATGATAAACGTCCTATATAAAATTCATCCAAATTTAAATATAACTCACATTCCAGTCTAACGTTGTTACATCCTTGCTTTGTGCTTTGCCTTTGGAATGCTTCAACACAACAGAATTTAAAGGACCTTGCTTATTGGAGCCACAAGATCCTTCTCCAATGGTCCAAATACGAGCTGTGGAGTCTCCAGCTCTATAAAATAAGAAATAACACGGGTGAAAGTGAGAAGTTGACTCCATTAAAGAAAGAAATATCATATAGACCATCCTTTGGTTTTGTTAAAGTGTGATTTTTAACAATTATACCGGATACACCATTGCCAAATGTTACAATAACACATGTATAATCAACAGCTGGATTATTTCTAATGCAGGTCCACTTCATGTATCGGCATTATTTTTTGTATTAATGGTAAAGTGATATCAGTAAACTAAAGAATAATCTTATGGTACCAATGGTTCATAAAACCCTTGCTTTAGCTAATTTCTAAGGAGACAAATCAGGTTTCCATTTTAGAAATGTCAGAAGCATTAGGTACCAATATTTTCCTCAGTTAGCATTTCGCTAATAGAATTAACTCTGTTAGTAAAATTTGCACTAGTTAACACCTGTCAGCTAATTCAGTCTACCTAAACTTGCACTGTTAAGACATCATTAAGAAAGCAAAACTGAAAAGTTAGATCTATCAGACAGCATATAATATGTATTAAATCCTAATAGGCCTCAGATGAAGAATGCCTTCAATATAAGATGACTTGAAACAGTCAATAGGAATAACTAATCAATGTCGAATCATTAAATTAAATGTCAATATACTCACCCTGATGCAAGAAGTGGACCTGATGGACTCCATGCACATACAAAAACCTGTCAGCAATGGAAGCAAAAGTTCATCTTCAATATATGTGTATGCATCTGGGTGTAACAGTCAAGCATGAATATTTAATTATACTAAAAAGATTCCAACAAAGCAGAGATGCATGTGAACCTCAGAATCGTGTCCTTCCAAAACCATCACATCAGTATTTGGAATTATGGAAGGCAACACTGTTGAGCTTTTCAAGATTTCAACTGCCTCAATTTCCATTGGCTCTGGTCCTATTTTGGGGGATCACAAATATTAATGAAGAACTTTCTTAGGAAACTAAAATCAAATACCTGTCCAAGTAGCATGGAATGCAGTGGAGTAACAAAACAAAGTTATGCCACTTAAATGTGGTGGATTGGTATTATCATATGAAAGGCTCTTCTTAAGTGAACAGGCTGCATATACTCACCAGCTATGTTTTCCTCGCCTTCAATGTTCATCATATCTCCACCATGCCTTGCATCAGTGAGATCATTGTGTGGCTTTTCTTTGTCTTTACCCCTTTCTCTTTCTCTTTCTTTCTCTAATTTCTCTCTATCCCGTTCTCGTTCTTTCTCCCTATGTTTTTCCTTCTCCCTTTCTCGAGCATGTTCTCTTTCATGTTCCTTTTCTCTTTCTCGAGCGTGCTCTCTTTCACGTTCTTTCTCTCTTTCTCGGGCATTTTCTTTTTCATTCTCCTTCTCCTTTTCCCGAGCATGTTCTCGGTCATTCTCCTTCTCCTTTTCCCGGGCACGTTCTCGGTCATTCTCCTTCTCCTTTTCCCGAGCACGTTCTCGGTCATGCTCATTATGAGATACATCATTACCCTTCTCCTTTTCTCTCTGTCTAGTTTTTTGGACGTTCTCTCTCTTTTCTTTTATGATTTGCTGCAATTCATAGACATCCTTTGTGATAAGATCCAGAGGTTGTAGAAATGAAAAATCTTCATCCATGTCCGCATCATTCTGGAAATTATAATGTAATTCGGTCAATTAAAGTTTCCCACGCATGAAAACATGAAAGTGCATAAAGACAGAGAGATGATGTGCTTACACAACTGACGTTTGCTTCCAGCTCAAGATACTGAATCCCTTTCTGCACGAATGTAACAAGAGCTCCTGGTGGAACTAGATTGCCATCTATCGTACTTTTATTGATTCCTGCCTCATATCCCAAAGCAAAAGCTGAGTGTGTAAACCCTGAAAATATAAGAGAAACAAGTCAAGACAATACTTTATACAACGGAAAAAGAAAATTGCTAAAAGCTTTAAAAAGGGAGAGAGTTCTCTTCTCTCTATTTCAGTTTTAGCCAAAATATTCTATACTAAAAGTGCCAACTCATCAAATCTTCGATGATGTGGATAAAAGTCGAATGCAGAAAAAAGGAGAAGATAGAATAAAAAAATAAAAGACTAATACCCAAAAGCATATGACCAATGCTAACTTAAGTTTATCAAATACTGAGTTGCATCAAAGAGTTACATAAGTTTATAAAGTTTTTCAGGACAAAAGACAACACTACTCTAAACAATAACCTAAAGGCCACAATCACATAAACCAGAAACCACTAGTCCACCCTAATTTCAATGGTGGGAATTATAAACAATGTATAGGGAATTTCCTAGCCCCAATTATATCTGATGTTCGGTACTATTATGACTTTATACAAAATAGGGAACCTTGTTTAGGATGATTCTACAATAACTGGGAAACTTCATTCAACAGGATATTGAGTTTCAAGTAAATAAACTCTTAAAAGTATGTTACTATTCTTGCCAATTAAATTACCTAGATCACTTGTGATGTCCCAACCCAGTTATGATGAAATCATCTATCAATCACGTTAATATATATAAAGAATGAAAAGGAAAAAAAGAAATCCACTACAAACTGATGTAGGACAGAATTTAGAGGGGCAAAAATAGCAATTTGACCATTCAAGTTGTCCACTTTTCCCCTTTGGTTCATTAAACTTTTAAAAAGTGCGTTTACACCATTGCAATTTATATTAATATGCATTTGAACCATTCCGTCAAAATTTAATAGTAACTGTTAAGTGAGTTCCGACGTGGCACATACATGATTAAAAAAATTACAACATTTTCCAATATGACGAAACTAGCATGTTTAATTGATACAGAACTTAAAATTTTGATTTTAAAAATAAAAAATTAAATAATGTATGTCTTATCATGAAATTAAGCTCCACTAACCCATTTATATTTGAACCACCACCATCATGATTAAAATGCGCAGATGCACCACCACCACCACCAACAACAGCAATCCACCTGATTCTCGTACGATAATAATACTCGTGTTTCTTCTTCAACTCCCTCCCTTTCTTATACTTGATTGTTTTTTCTGCTTTGGCTTCGATTATTTAAGATTCCAGAGAGACTCCAACGCAGATGAAATGGAAACACATTGTTGTTGGAGATGGGAGTTTTTGAAGGGTCAATATTTTTAGTGGAAAATCTTGATAAAAGACACTAGATCTATAAATTAAATTGCAGAGTGAAGTTATAGTCCAGTATAAACAGTGAAGCAAAAGCAGCGGTGGTGTGAGCTATTGAAGAAGAAGAGAAGAAATTTTTGTGGCTGGCGGAGGAAGGAGAAATAGGTGGGTGTGGGGGAGAGGTGATGGTAACCATGGTGGTTTAATTACAGTGGTGATCGTGGAGGGGGAAGGGGATGGAGGAGGCAGCGACAGTAGAGGGGGTTGGAGAAGGGTCAGGGACTGGGTACGGCTGATGTATTTTTCAATTCTTTTTATTATTATTCTTTATTTTTTTGGCTTTGAGTTTTAGAGTTTATATATGTGTGATAATTTTTTTTTCAATTTTTGTTTTTTGTTTTAGATATTAATTTATAATTCAATAATTAATAGTTATTAGATGTAATTCTTATAATATGTTTATTTAATGCCAATTTGATGCCAATCAAAAGATACCAGGAAGTCAGCTTCTGATGCCCATTTGATGGTAGGACGGAATAGAGGAAGGAAGAGCAAAAGGGATTAGAGAAGGATAATTAGGGGTAACAACCCACAAAACTCAAACAATTTCAGTTCATAATTCAATTCAAGATAAAAATGAGAGAAGTTCCAACAATTTAAATAAATAACAAGTTACCTTAACCTACTAGAATTCTAAAAGATAACTCGAATCTGATCGCTACAAATAAAAAGATAACTAATAAAAGGAAAAGAAGATAACTCCTACTAATCTGATAACAACTTATTAAAATAAAAAGATATCTATAAATAAATCCTAAGTCTCTCCTAGTATCCTAATATATCTCTACTAATAACATAATTAAATAATAACTAATCAATTACATCAATAAATTTATATCCAATTAATAATATAAAATAATTTAAAACTAGTAATTTAATTTCTTACTCCGCATCACAAACACACGACAAGAGGCAAATTCTAGGATAAACTAATTTGTCAATAAACATTTGCATTTTCCAATCTTGCCTATTCATATTCCAAATGGTTATCCCCTTCATATAAGAAAAACTAAACTAAAGTTTCACAAAAACATAAGATGAAGGGACATTAATAAAAATAAAAATAAAAAAAAAGAGGGATAATTTGTTAAAGCTTTAGTATGGATTTCAAGCTTTGGCAATTAACAGTAAGACTTAAGAGAAACTCCAAATTTATAAAGACTTGATGGTGAAAACAATCCTTAAAGGATAAAGTTAAAGGCTCAACCTAAATCATGATTTCCTCAACCTACTTCCTTTCAATCATCACTCTCGGAGTTTACTTAAGAGGTGAAAAGATAAGAAAATGGGTGAAAAATAATTGTTCTTTTTTTTTTTTTTTTGAGAGAGAGAGAAAAGAAAGGAAAATGGGATGAAAAAATGAAGATTTTTTTCCTAATTCTTTCTTCCCAAAAAATGAGAAGATTTGGAGAGGAAACTTTTTTAACTTCTACATGTTGTTCTTAATACCAACTTTGACATCCACCTTTTTGATGAAATCAAATTCACGTCGTAATAATAAAAGGGTACATTTTTAAAATTAATACTTTTTTTTTAATTTTCTTCTCAACTCCCCACACAAGAGAATGGAAAATTTTTAAACTAATTTTCTTTTATCACCATAAACTCCCAGACTAACCAAACTAAGAGAGTAGAAAATATTTCTCTTTTTTTTTTTATCTTTTTTTCCTTCTCATGAAAAACTCGCAGATGGACGTCAATGTGCCCAGCACCTCTTTTTCCTTTCTCCCCTTTTTTTGCCTCCTTTGAGGATTATACTTGAGCACATATATAAATCATCCAAAGAAAAGTTCTCCAATTGTTTGTTCTAATTGAAGGAGCATAACATTTCCATTAAGTTGCTAATACGCTTCTTTGTACACTTTCGTCAAATACCTGAATTCGGAAGTCCATTCATCAAAATCTTCAAGAACTTGAAAGAGGATTTCAATACTACTCATAATTTCACCCACAAATACTTCGATATAATATTTCTCTAGGATTAATTGCAACAATTTATTTCTAAATTAAAGCTTACGTAATTAATAGATATTTTCAATATTTATGTTCCACAAAGCATTTGCAGTTTCAAGTTAAGTTGACATATTTGCCATTGATAGAATTTCACCAATAGTAATGCAGTAATGTGCATATTTGAAAGAGCCTAAGAGCCACACTCTTATCATCACCAATAACAAGTAACAGCAATTAAATCTTGTGACAAACACACAATGTGGTACACCTATACACTTTACTCTCATGGTTCATCGAGTTCTTTTCATGATGCACACTCATCCATTATTAAATATTCAGGATAAAGTGATTTCAGACAACAGTCCATTCGAATTTTCCAGGACTAAGGGTTTCTTCTGGAGGCTGGTATGGGTAACAGAAGCACTAAGAAGAAGAAGCACCCGGTCACCCAAAAACAAAAAAGAGCAGAGGCAATTAACATTTTTTCTTTTTATCGAATGGTGTGGAATGCTTTGACAATGGCCTGAAGATGGTCTGACGACAACCTGCTGACAATATGACGACAATGGCCTGAAGACGCGATGAACAGCGCTAATAGTTGATTCGGATAGATTTGAGATGAAGAATGATATTTGATCAATCTCGGATGTGATTGTCCAATCCCTAGCAAACTCCAACAAAATAAAGAACAGCTAAAACAAAGATTGAATAGGAAGAAATTGGGTGAAATAAAATCAAGAAAATACCAAAAATTCAGCTCTGATATCAATTTGATGTAGGAAGGATTAGCGAAAGAAGAAAGAAAAAAGGGGTTAGAAAGGGATAACTAGGGCAACAACCCACAAAACAATATAATTCAATTCATAAAGAATCCCTAAAATCTCTGTAATAAAGAATTCAATTCATTGGATTCCTTGAGGTATGTCTAGCATTGTTGCTTGTTTTTGCCTTAAGCTTGGTGTTCTTGGGAGAATCCAATGCTTAAATTCCTGTAGAGGTTGGATGCTACATTTTTCATATTTTTTTCTTCCTTATTTCCACTTCCTCTACACTTCTTGGTTAAGAACTCCTTCATTGCTTGTATTATCTCCGAAAATAACAAATTATCTAGATTAATATAAAGAAATTTATTTTAGCTTCATCAAGATTAATGGTCTAGTTCATGTGAGAAACATTACACATGTAATGAAAACAGGGATAAAGAAGATGTAGCTTGACAACAAGGCAACTTTAAAGTCTGCAATTCACCACATAAAAAACATAAGACTATTATCCAGGGCTAGGGCATGCCATATGCCTTAAAGAGGGCTCAAAGTGATACTACCAAATTGCCAGATTACCCAACGAAAAGGACGGTCAGCAAAATCAAACTTTCAATCTAATGGAGCGGCTTCTTAAGTCTAACACCAACCTTTACAATGTTATCTTTCACTTGTATAGAAAGTGATCAATCATATTTTAAAAAGTGTTGTTGAAATTGACCTGATTATACTTCTTTCTATCTTGGTTTTTTTTACTACCTATCTGACCCATATCAGCATATAAAAAATATTATCCACTTTCTCCCAATGTTGCAGACAATGGTTGATCAATCACCTAAGTTATTTGCAGATATCACTTTACTAACAATCCTAAAGCAACAATCTTATATTTATTTAAGCAACTACAGATTCTACAAATCGCTTCTTCAACTGTTTAATTCGCAAGTCTTTCAGCAATTAACCCTATAAAAGTGTTCAATAAACAAATTTTACAAAGCTTAACATTACTGCAAATGCAGAACATACTATTTGAACACAAATGAAACCAAAAAAATAACATGATTACAATTCACCAAAAGGCAAAATTGTAAATACATATACTTATATTCAATTTCGATTTTCAACATTTTCACCCACTCAACCGTCAATAATTCCATGTTAAATACTCATTAAGATCAAGTACTATAAAAGCTAAACAATTTGTTGACAGGGAGCTTAGGGAACTTCAAATTCGAAACAAACCCTAATTGAATCATAAGAAATGAAAAATCGAACACGAAAATCGAGGGAAAAGCGACGGATGTAAAGAGGTAGGAGCGGGAACAAAGAGAAATAACCTGATTCGTGAAGATATCTGAAGACAAGGTAGTTTAATTCGGTGGAAGTAATGGATACCATCTTCTCTGCAAATCGCCGGCATAGAAGCCCCACCCACCTATGCGGATTATGGAGTACTCCGTACTTATGTTATGTCCGAAGGGTAACCGCAACTGTGCTGTTTCGGGGCGTTATCACTTCAAATAAGTTGATTTTCTCGATGATTTTCAATTTACTTCTATGCCCCCGGCCACCACGTTCGGCTGCCATGTTTTCCATGGGACGTAATGTTTCTCGCATTTTAGTACGAGGAAAAGACATTTTAGTGTATTTTGTGGGGAAAAAAGTTAAATAAATATTTTATGTTCTTATATTAATACTTTTGATAGTAATTTTAATATTTATCTAATAATTTTAGTATTTTTTATAATAAATTTTAGTATTTACAATAATAATTTTAATACTTATGTAATAATTTTAATACTTTTTATAGTAAATTATACGGTAACTTTAATATTAAAGTGAGATCCATAAAAAATTGGCATATTAAAGTGTCATTAAGAAAATAATATTTTACACTTTAAAGCTAGACTGTGCTCAGTGAATAATCACTGTAGTATAAAAGTAGTCATCAGGGGATGCATTTGTTCGTCAGGGGATGTTTTACCCATCCGGGGATAAATTACTCGTCAGGGGATAAATTATTCGTCAGTGGATATATTACCCGTCAGGGGATAGATTACTTGTCAGGGGATAAATTACCCATCAATCATTGGTCAATAATATACACTGCAATTCTTCCTTACAATGAGTCATCCTCAAGTAATATTTATTATTATTTCTTGTTAGTACTTGGTTAAAATAATCCATTTGAGAGAAATAAAGTATGAAAATTGGTGCCTAAACCTAAAGACATAATCATAATTGGCACCAAGTGCGTATTTAGGAACAAAATGGACGAAGTTGACATTGTTATAAGGAACAAGGAAACATTGGTGGCAAAGGGATATCTTCAAGAGGAAGGGATTGACTTTGATAAGACCGTTGCACTAGTGGCAAGGCGTAAGGCTATAAGAATTTTTTTGGCCTATGCAACACATTCAAACTTCAAGATTTATCAAATGGATGTGAAAAGTATTTTTCTCAATGGGAAATTAGAACAAGAGGTGTATATCCAACAACCTGTAGGGTTTGAAAATTCTAAATTCCCAAATCATGTTTACAAGCTAGAGAAAGAATTTTATGGACTGAATCAAGCTCCTTGAGTCTGGTATGACATATTCTCTAAGTTTTTGGTGGAAAACAAGTTTACAAGAGATATCATTGCAGGACATTGTTCTTTAGACAACACCAAGGTCATCTGATCCTAGTTCAAATATATGTTGATGATATCATCTTTGGATCCACTGACACTAAGCTATGTGAAAAGTTCTCTAAACTCATGCAAAACAAATATGAAATGAGCTTAATGGGTGAATTTTCCTATTTCTTGGGATTGCAGATCAAACAAATCATTGATGGGATTTACATACATCAGTCAAAATATGCCAAAGAACTTCTCAAGAAATTTGACATGGAGGACTCAAAAGTAGCAAAGACACCAATGGTCACAGCAACTAAGATTGACCCTGATAAGAATGGAAAGAAAGTTGATCTAAAAACTTATAGGGGAATGATTGGTTCTCTATTGTATTTGACAACTAGTAGGCATGATATAATGTTTGCAACATGTCTTTGTGCAAGATATCAAGCTGATCCAAGGGAATCCCATCTAATTGTTGTGAAGAGAATCTTGAGGTACATCAAGGGCACAACAGAGTTATGACTGGTATCCAAAGGAGTCTGGATTTGAATTAGTTGGATATTTTGATGCTGACTTTGGAGGATGCAGAATTGACAGAAAAAGTTCCACAGGGAGCTGTCAACTTTTAGGAGGAAGGCTTGTATCTTGGTTTAACAAAAAGAAGCATTCAATATTAACATCTACTGCTGAGGCTAAATATATTGCAGCTAGAAGTTGCTGTGCACAAATTCTATGGATAAAAAATTAGTTACTAGACTATGGCATGACATACAACAAGATTCCAATTTTGTGTGACAACATAAGTGCCATAGGTATTGCTGAGAATCCTGTGCAACATTCCAGAACCAAACATATAGAAATCAGATATAAGTTTATTAGGGAACATGTCATGAATGGGACCATAGAGCTACACTTTGTACCAACACACAAATAGCTGATAGACATTTTTACCAAGGCTCTTGATGAAGCCACCTTCAACAACCTAGTGGGAGAGCTAGGAATGGTAAATATCTCAAAGTAAAGTGTATGACAGATAAGATGGTGAAATGGTAGAAATGATAGTGTGATAATTTGCTAGTATCTTTAACTTATCATGTCATTCATTGAAATATATGTATGTTTTTATGTTATGTATATATATAAAAATAAAAAATAAAAACTAGGTCAGGGGTTGTGTTTGCAGTTGGGCTCATCAAGGGATATTCATATTTCCCTTATGACATTGCATTAGGGGAGAGTCATTTTCCTTTGATAACGTAGCATTAGGGGATAATAACTAACCCTTGATGATGTGGCATCATGGAGTAATAACTAGCCCCTGATGACGTGGCATCAAGGAGTAATAACTAACCCTGATGATGTGGCATCAATGTCTTTTGAAAAAACTATTTATATGCAATTTCATAATCACTGATGAAATACCAAACATTTAAACTCTCTCTCTCTAACAACTGCTCGAACTTTCTATCTCTCTCTCTCTCTATTTCACAGAAACTCTAGATTTCAATCTCCAACAGTTTCAATGGCACTAAATATTGCTTAATGACTTCCAAGAAATTTAGTAGTTCCACAAACAAATTTTGTGGGCTTTTCTGACATCGACGAGGTAGATGTTTGCTTTAAGCCTATGATATGGTATCTACTCAACTCAGAGTATAGCAAAGTCATCTTCACGAATGACGAGATGTCAGGTGAAACAATATCACAACTCTAGTCGAGCACCAAGTTTATGCATTCGTTGTTAAGGGAATCTCGTTCAAAATTTCTTCTACAAAGGGTAAATAACACCCTCCAGAATCAATTCTGCTATAGGGTTGCCTACACAAGATTTTGTGGAAGTGCCAATTGATGCTGAACTACTGGACTTCTTGAGAGAATTGGGCTATAACTTTCAAAACAATGCAGCGTTAAAGTTCAAGGATCTCAAGAGGGTCAATGTGAAAAGGGAGATCTCTTATCTCTTTGATACAATAACAAAGGTGTTCTCAGGTAAGTCCTCTAACTTTGAGGTGATTACATTTTTAACTTTTCTATTATCAAAAATATAAAAATAGATATAGGAAAATGTTAGATATAAATGTTGATGATGATAATTTTGTATAAAGGAATAAATGTGCATTTGTAAATACTCAAGGTATTCTATAAACCTTAATATATTCGAACAAGTTTTGCATCCACTGATGGATAACTCAATCATCAGGAGATGGACTTAACTGCAGTAGGCAAGTCATCAATGGGTACTTAATAGGACTTGATAGTGTCAGGGGATGTCTGCTGTTACTTAAACATTCAAGTATTTCGCACATCAGGCATTCCAGACAAAGCCAACATAGAATCAGTGGTTAAAGATGTGCGTATTTAAAAAGGGCATCAGTGGAAAAAACCTGTCAGGGGAAGCCTAAAATACTACATTAGTGGATGACACCAACAAGGAAACCCATCAGAGGAATCCTGAAACTCAGCATCGGGATGACATCGAACAAGACCAACCCATCAGGGGAAGTTCGACCACTATATCAGGGAATAACATAGATGGAAAAACCTATCAGGGGAACCATCAAAGGGAATGCTAAACACAGCATCAGTGGATACAAGTAGGTCTTAACATCAGGGGATCAAGAAGCACTGATCAAGTCTCTATTAGGGCTTGTCATCAGGGGATCCAAAAGCACTGATCAAGTCAACATCAGGCCTTGTTATCAAGGGATGGTTATAACCTAGTCCACTCGTCATTAGGACTTACACGCAAATCACTACTACTTTTCATGGAAGCAACAAATATAATTGGGAAGATATTTCTTGAAGTTTGGTGGTCCAATAGCAACTCTCAAACATTAAATGCATGGAGATCACAGGATGAAAAAGAAGTAACACTAGTCGAAAGCAGTCTGACATGTTTCTCCGAAAGGACAATGAGGGGACATACTGTGGCTACGTTAAAAAAGGCATCGTGTCTAGCACATAGTGTTAGAGTGTATGCCCTAGTGGCCAATTATGTAATGATTGTGACACTATATTTTTTGATATGTTTTTGGTTAATGATAATTTATTATGTTTTATTTACTGCGTTATATAAATGTTAACATAATAAATGTCCTTAGAAGAATGATACTAATTATATGGATTCAAGTATGCGACTTGAGTATGAGATCATATAAGTATGTGATGTATCATTATTCTTAGATGTCCCTAGTCAAGTATCATTGTAAGTGGGACAACAATAATACATTGAGACTAGTATGTGATTAACTGATGGCCATATCTCATTGGTCATAAATATATATGAGATATATTAAGTTGATACATAGGTACATGTTAGAGAACATAGTACTGGAAAGACCCACCATGAGAATTCTACATGGAGCGTTATGCTATGTGTCATAAGTAATTCTCATAGTGACAATGATGTAATGGTCCTTCGACCTGAAGTCATGACATTTCTACATAAGGAGTTATGCATTTTGACATTATCAAAAGTCACCTTTAACCGGGTGGACGATAAAGGTGATTGTTGGATGCATAATGAGTTATGTGAGAAATGGGAATGATGTAGATGGAATTTAACCCTCCTATAAATTAGGGGTGATATCTATAGGCCTCTTGATTGAGTGAAACTATAAAATGCATGGCCATGCTCAAATAGAGATTTGTTTCATATAGTTTACTCATTGATCAAGAAAACTTAGATTAAATAATAAAGAGGATGACACATCCATGCCTTGAATTTAATCTTAGATATCATGCTTAAAAGGATTAAGTTACATTGAAACATTGGTCACGAAAGGTAACGTCCAATCTATGACTTTATTATTACTTGGGTAACAGTGATGTATTACTAGATACCGCTCACTGTTTATAATTTTATAAAGTGATTTAAAATTATTGCCAACGTAATAATAACCTACAGGGTCACACACAAAGAACATTCGTCAAGGAGAGATAATTTAAATGTCTATGATTTTAATCATGGCTTTAAATTAAATACATATATATATTTATATATGTAATCTGTATGAACTAGAGTCCTTTAGAAGGAAATACGAATATATATTTATTTGTGCATATATATTAATTAAGTGAAACTTGATTAAATATATATATATCTAATAAATATAAAATTCGGATTTTAAGTCTCCTAATTAGATTAGGTTTTGGAATTACTCTATGAAAGGCTATATATATGATATATCAGCTATTCTCTAATGAATCCAACGTTTGACGTATTCTAAGAACCCTAGTTGCTCATAATAGAGATACTAGAGTTCAAAGATATAGAGAGAGAAGAGAGATACAGATCATACAGCTAGTACTGTAATTCTTCTTGTTCGGATCGTAAGACGATTCGCAGGTGTTCGTGTGGATACCGTAGAGACGCTGTTCAATTGGATAGCGTTCAAGATTTGGAGACGATCAACACCTTCACCAAAGCTTCAGATTCGCACAATTAATTGGTAAAATCTTAAACTATCTGTATTAAATTGTTTCGCATAGATCCTCGGGTTTGGGTTTCGTTTTGTTTTATTTTATATCGTATTTTTCTGCTGCGTTTGCTGGTATGAAACCCAACACATAGATTCTACAACTAATCTCCTACATATACATAAAGAGTTGTTACACGAATAAGACCGACACACACAACACTTACACACCAAAGAGAAGCTTTGTAATATATCCTAAGAGAAATATTCAAAGAAATATTAGTAGCTAGTGTGTGAGAAAAAGAAGTTGTAATTCATTACTGAGTTGTAGTTGTTAATCACTTTGTGATTATATAGATTCCCAGAAAAACACCAAGTTATAATATAACTGTTTTAACTTGAATGCTTATGTGTTCATTTTAATTTCAGTATTGTTTTTCTCATCACTGCAGCTATTCCAGTCTTTGTGGATTAATTTTTCAAAAGGCATCAGGGAACAACTTGACAGTCAGGGGAACCCATCAGGGGATAGCTTGACTGTCAGGGGAACTCATCTGGGAATAACCTAATTGTTAGCGGAAACCATTAGGGGAAAAGTTGACCATCAGGGAAAGTCATCAGGGGATACCTTGAATGTCAGAGAGTTCCATCAGGGAATAGTCTGACTATTAGGGAAAACCGTCAAGGAATAGCCTATACACTACATCAGTGGATAACATCAATGGACAACATTAGGTCTTTACATCAGGGGATCAAGATACACTGATCAAGTCTACATCAGGGCTTGTCATCAGTGGATAGTGAAGCACTAATCAAGTCTACGTCAAGGCTTGTTATCAGGTGATCCAGAAGCACTGATCAAGTCAACATCAAGAGTTGTCATCGGGGGATAGTAAAAACCTAAACCTCATGTCATCAGAGATTAAAAGACATTCACTGATACTTAGCAAGAGAAACAAGGGGTATAACTGGGAAGATACTCTTTGAAATATGGTAGTCCAATAGCAAAGTTTACACTAGAAACGCATGGAGAACAGGAACAGAAACAGAAGCAACAATAGCATGTAGCAGTGTGACACATGCATCTCTGAAAAGATAATGATGGGATATACTGTGACTACGTTAAAAAAGAAGCATGTCTTACACATTGGTTCTAAATCTGTTCTCCTATATATGTAAAGTAGCTACAGGAAACAAAAAAATAACACACCAGAAAAGAAGCTCTATAATAGGTCTTGAGAAAAATGTTAAAAGAGAAAGAAGTAGCTAGTGTGTGAGAAAAGAAGTTGTAAAACTTTACAGATTTGTAGTTGTTTAATCACTTTGTGATTATAACAGATTCCCATAAAACACAAGTTATTATATAACTATTTTAACTTGAATCTTTGTGTATGCATATAAATATCTTTATTGTTTTTCTGGATATTGTAGCTTTTCCAGTTTGTGCTTGTTAAGCTTTTAAAGAACAGAAAAAGTTGTCGTGTTTGTATTCAACCCCCCCCCCCCCCTCTACAAACACTTTAGTTTATTGTGTTCTAACATAAGTTGTGATATTTAATCATTGATTCACATTTTTGTTGAATCGGTTGTCATGTGTTTTTAACTAATTTTTCCTTTTATTTATTTTTGCAAGTTAGGCCATGTCATTGACAAGTTAACAAATTCAGTTAAAAGTTAATGAAATGATGCAATTGTAATTTGTTAGTGCAATATAAGCTCAAGTGTTTGTAGAGGGGGCGGATAAATACAAACACCTAAAACTTTTCGCACTTTTAAACTTAAAAGTACTTATTGGAAAACAGCTGCAATGAACAGAAAAACTATAAGAAATGAACACACAGATTCAAGTTAAAATAGTTGTATTATAACTTGATGTTTTTTTAGAAATCTGTAGAATTACAACTATGATTTACAGCTACAAATTCTGTGAATAAATACACAGCTTCTCACACTCACTAGCTACGAAAACTTTTCTCTGAAAAAATAAATCTCTTAAGAAATATATTACAGAGCTTCCTAGTGTTGTGTGCTTCTATGTTTGTTTGATCTGTTAGATAGATTCAATCAATCTGTACTTTTGTTGTAATGAGAACTCCTTTGCTTATATGTCGAACAGTGGTTGAAATCACGTGCTTGAGACGTGTTGCTTTTCTCAACTTAGCCGCAAGTATGTCACATCGTTGCCCTATGTGTTAGACTGCTGCATACTTTGTTGCTACTCTTTCTTCCCCTGATCTGTGTGCAATTAATGTTCAAGAGTTCTCATTGGACCAAAACAAACTTCAAGAAATATCTTTCCAGTTGATATCTCTTGCTTCTGTAACACATTACGTTGATTTCCGTGTAAGTAGTGATGACGGGTGCAAGCTGTCATAACGATCCACTGACTACCAGCCCTGATGGACTTTGATCAGTGCTTCTGGATCCCCTAATGCTTATTGATTGGATCAGGGCTTCAACCTTCACTTGAGTTTCACTCAGTGCTTCTTGATCCTGATGGTTATGATTGACGGCATACACTGATGGCTTTCACTGATGCCATGTTGGTCATTCCCCTGATGGGTTGGCCTGACACTGACATATCCTGAAGTGTTTCCCTGACGGGTTGGTCTGCCTTCGTCATCCCCTGACAGGTTTCCCTTTATTGGTTACCCTGATGAGTTCCCCCTGATGGGTTCCCCCTGATGGGTTCCCCTTGACGAGTTCCCCTGACAATACTTAATCAATGTAACTTTGTTTAGAATATCTGATGTGCGGAATACTTTGACTGTTAACAAGTAACATCAGACATTCTTCTTCACTCTATCAAGTCCTTTGGATGTTCCATTTTCTGACTTGCCTTGTGAAGTTATTGACCATCCACTGATGAATAAGTTTATCATTAGTGAATGCAAAACTTGTGCTGATCTTAAGATTTATAAAATACCTCAAGTATTTACAGTTGCACAATTTATTACATAATCATCATCATCATTATTTAACTCTAACAATCTCCCCCTATTTATGTTTATCAATTTGATAACCATAAATCCCTAGATGCACTGATGATGATGTCAAAACCAATACTAAATACATGAAAGAATTTTGAATGAACTAATAAAAGAATTTCTCTACAAGTGTTTTCCTATATCTATTACACAAAAAAATGCTGATTTAGACATCAAGATCCCTTTTCCTTTTTGTTGAGACAAAGGGCAATGAATGACTTGATTCAATCGGTTGAGAGTCACTTCTAAGGCCTTGTCTTCTTTGATCTGAATTTTGATCAGGAATCCTGAGTCTGTTGTCTTCTCCTCCTGCTTCCAGTTGCTCCAGCTCCCTTTGAAGAAGTTTTTTGAAGTTGACAATGTTGACATTGTTGCTGGATTCCAAAGCTTCAAGGACAGATTTTATTTCTTGAATATTGGCTGCAGCAAGTTGTGACCAGTAAAAGGTAATGATCTCCCCCTTTTTATTTTTGAATTGAACACCCATGGGGCTTGTGATCATTTTTGGATATTCTTTAAATCCCTTTACTGGTGGCACATCCCTTACTGCAGTGTTCCCATCATCAGCTTTGGTTTCTTCAATCTCCTTCACTACCTTCTGAATCAGCAGGATTCTGAACTGGATGACATGTTCATTTTTGTGATAAGCTATTTGGCTTAGAACATGCATCAGTTCCTTCAGGTCGAGGCCATCAACGTCTTTGATCCTTATGCTTTTCTCCTGCCCATCAGTGGATTTATAGAATAATTTCAGTGGTCTTTCTAGGGTTATGGGCATGCTCCTTTCATCGTTGATGGCTCTCCTCAGCTTGTCAATCATCCCCCTTAAGTCTCTGTTGGCCTTTGAAGATTTGGAGATTAGATTCAGAACTAATCCCAGCTATTCAGCATCCATTCTCCTAAAGCAGTCCATTGTTACATTAAATTGTGACCCACTTTTAAGTTGTACTGTTATCAGCTGATCCTTACTATTGTTGAACCTGACATCTATGCTTTTTATGGAGAACATAAATGTCAGGTTTTTGTGCCTTTCTTCTTTAAGGGATTCAGCTAGAGTGGGTGGACCATATGCTATGGTAATAGGAGAAGGAGCTTGATCCTTGGCTTCAGATGACTTAGGTTTGGTGGCATCAGGGTCTTCGGTTTTGTCTTGACTTTTATCCCCTGATGCACCTTTCGGGTTTTGAGCTCTTCTTTGCTGAGGATTCCTGGAGGTCCTGGGCCGGACACTCTTCTTCTTCTTTGTTTCTTCCTGTTCCTTTGCCATTTCCCTCTCTTCTTCTTCTTGAAGTTGTTGTGCATAGATTGCATCAGCTTCCACGAGCTTTTTGTCTTGAGGGTAGACCAGCTCCACTTTCCCATCAATTACAGCTTCAACAGGTGTTAGAAAGTGGGCTGTCTTCATGGCATCTCCAAGTAGCTTAGGCCCTGATTGAGTGTTGGATTTCTTCTTTGGTTCCTCAATCAGGATGTCGTTGCCTTTGTCCTTGGGTTTTGGAGCAGAAACAGAAGCAGTCACATCCCCTGATGGTTGACTTGATTTCTCAGCAACATCCCCTAACGACTGCTTGGTAGATTTCTCCCCCTTTTTGACAGCATCATCAGTGGAAGTTGAAAGTCGGGATGTGACCTGAAGAACTTATTGTAGAGTGTCAGCCATGGATTGTTGCAGAGTTTCCATGCTGGTCAGTTGGGAAGTAAGAGCAGCAAGCTTCATGTCTACAATGTTAGCTTGTTTCTTCATTCGGAGCAGGGTCTAACTAGTAACCAGGGAGTCTACAACTTGCTGTACATTATTGATCTTTGAAGTAAAATGTGTATACAATTTTTGATTTTCTATATCTATGGACTGACCAATCATGATCTGTGACTTTAACACTTTGATCAAGATTGGATCAGTGGTCCTGGTTAGCTCTTGCTTTAATAACTGTACAGTATCTGACATTTGATTCTGCTGAAAGTACAAATCAACTCCGATGAACTGGGAAAAATCATCTGGTGGAGCATCATCTTCATCACTTTCAGAGCTTGAAGTGGTATTTACAGTAACTATGTTTTCTCTCTGTTCTTTATTTACAAGGATCTCATCCTTATCTCGCTTATTCTCTCCTTTTTCTTTGCCTTCTAAGGCTTTATTCGAATTCTCGCCTTTTTCTTTGCCTACTAAGCCAGTACTCTCTTCCTCTCCTTTTTCCAAAGTTCTCTCAGGGGATTGACTTTGCCTCTCTGCACTAAGTATTCTCTCAGTCTCACTCAAAATTGTCCTATTAGGGCTCCTATAGGCTTGGAGATCAACAACTGTGGCCAGTTCAAGTAAAATATGTACAGGTTTTGGTTCAACAGTAGTGATATGAGGAGTAGTAGTAATGTGTGTATGTATAATTGGAGAAGTATATGTTTGTATAGAATAAGTATTTACAATTGGGGGAACATAAAGACTTATTGTTGTGGTATATACATTGGAATTTATGTACCCTGTCTGATCATTAGTGATTGTTTTAAGGAAAAATGAGTCAACCATTTGAGAGTGGTGACTTTCAATCACTGTGTCAGGGAGTGTTGACTCCTCCACGAATTGAGAAAGTGGAGAATCTGATTTTATGACACTCAATGTTTGTGTCATAATATCTGAAGAAATTTGAGGAACAGAAAAAAAAGGAAGTGGTGTAGATGGGAGTGTTGGCTGAATCATTGAATGAGGAGGTGATTCATCAAAAGATGCTGTAGAAGAATGTTTATGACTTATGTTGATCTTATTGAGAAGCTTCTGAGCTACAACATCTTGAGTAGTGTGTGCACTCACTGTGTCAGATTTCTGTAAGTGGCTCTCAGAGGCCCTGATGTTAGTTTCATCAGAGTCCATGGTCAGTGTATGTGCCTCACTCAACTGTGTCCCTGGTTGAGGACTATTTTTAATAACTAAATCCTTTTGAGAGTAACTAGTTAGAAATATGTTTAATTCCTTATCAAAGGTAGTATCCTTTTGAGAGGATACACTCTAGTCAGGTTGTTGGATAACACTCGTGGCTCCCTTCTTCTTCTTCAATCTCCTCCTATAGCCAATCACTCTCTCTCCTTGCTCCCCCTCAGTTGTTGTGGTAACTTCACTGGGTTTTCTTTTAATCCCAATAGTCTTTTGGGAGACTATGGGTTGGGCTATTGAGAATGGTTGGGTGGAAATTGGTTGTTCTACTTGGGTAGGCAGAGAGATGGTTGTTTTCTCTGCCATAGTAGATGAAGGTGAAGAATTTACAGTTTGGGAAGTAGAAGGTGAAGAATTTACTACCTGTACCATATGTTGTGGAAGTGCAAATGATTCGGCTGTATACGATTTCTTCATTATTTTTGCAAACAATTTCTTTGTTTCCTTGTATGTTTGTACAAGTATATCATTCTCAAAAGAAAAATTAGTAATCTGAGCTTTAATAATAATGTACAAAAATCTAGCATAATAAACTTCAGATTTCCTATTATTAAAACTACCTAATTTATTTACAAGGTCATCAAAAATTATTTTACCTATATTTATATTTACATTTTTAATCATGGTGTATACTATTTTCAAGGTTAAGGAGGTTATTACTTCGAAGTTAGAACACTTACCTGAGAACGCCTTGGTGATTGTATCGAATAGGTATGAGATTTCCCTCTTCACGTTCACCCTCTTGAGGTCCTTGAACTTTAAACTGCGTTGGGAGCAGCGTTATACCCCAGTTCCCTCAAGAAATCCAGTAGTTCTGCATCACTAGGTACTTCCACCAGGTCTTGAGTAGGTAGCCCCAAAGCAGAGTTAATTCTTGAAGGGGTTATTTTCCCTTTCTCAGAAGAAACTTTGAATGAGATTCCCTTGACCACATCAGGCTTTGTGGTGGAGTACATGAACTTGGCACTTGTCCATAGTTGAGACAATGCTTCCCCCGACATTTCTTCATCAGTAAAGATTGCTTCACTATACTCAGAGTTGAGTAGATAGTTCATTATCGGTTTGAAGCATTCATTTACCTTATCAATGTCAGAGAAACCCACATAGTTTGTGGGTGGGACTGTCAAGTTCCTCAAAATATGTTGGCGTGCCATGGATGCCTTGAAGATTTGAAGTTCTAGGATTTCTGTGAAAACGAGAGAGAAAACGAAGAAAACTCGAGCAAATATTAGAAAAAGATTAAATGTTTTGAGGAGTTTTAAAAAGTAGGAGAGATAGAGTATTAATACCCGCCTTTTGACGTTTGAAAACCGCTCCTTCAAACACGCTATTAGGGAGTCAGTTCAGTTTCTGTGATGACACGTCATCAGTGAGAGAAGGCCTTATTGATGAGTTGTCATCACTAAACTGACCGTGATACCCGATGCAGTTAAAAACATTTAAACTTACCCTGATGTTTATTGTATTTACATACCCTGACCCTGATGCATAAGTCAGATGGCCTGATGCTGATGAGCAAGCCTTATATCCTGACCCTGACGCATGAGTCGGACACCCTGACCCTGACGCATCCTAACGTAGGCCCTGACCCTGATGCATTAGTTAAAAGGAAAAACACCAAACAAAAATATGGAATATACAAGTATACATATACATATTTACAATAAGAATATATATAAACACATATCAATTGATTTTATCAGGAACTTATGAAATGAGTTAGAAATACCAGAACTTAGGAATTTGACCCTGACCCTGACGCATAGTTCACCATTCCTAGCTTTCCCATAAGATTTCAAAACGTGGCTTCATCAAGAGCTTTGGTGAATATGTTTGCCAGCTGCTGATTTAAAGGTACAAATTGTAGTTCAATATTCTCATTCATAACATGTTCCCTGATAAAATGATATCTGATTTCTATATGCTTGGTTCTGGAATGTTGCACTGGATTTTCAGCAATGACAATGGCACTTGTGTTATCACACCTTATTGGAATCTTGGTATAGTTTAGACCATAATCCATTAGCTGATTTTTCATCCATAGAATTTGTGCACAACAACTTCCAGCTGTAATATATTCAGCTTCAGTAGTAGATGTTGAGATTGAATGCTGCTTTTTGCTGAACCAAGATACAAGCCTTCCTCCTAGAAATTGACAGCTTCCCGTTGTACTCTTTCTGTCAATCCTGCATCCTCCAAAGTCAGCATCATAATATCCTAGAAATTCAAATCCAGACTCCTTTGGATACCAAAGTCCCAACTCTGTAGTGCCCTTGATATATCTCAAGATCCTTTTCACTGTAATGAGATGAGATTCCTTTGGGTCAACTTGATATCTTGCACAAAGACACGTTGCAAACATTATGTCTGGCCTGCTTGCTGTTAGATACATCAATGATCCAATCATTCCCCTGTAAGTCTTCAAATCAACTTTCTTTCCATTCTTATCAGGGTCAATCTTGGTTGCAGTGGCCATAGGTGTCTTTACTACTTTTGAGTCCTTTATATTAAATTTCTTGAGAAGTTCTTTGGTATATTTTGTCTGATGAATATAGATTCCATCAGAGACTTGTTTGACTTGCAATCCCAAGAAGTAAGATAACTCACCCATCAAGTTCATTTCATATTTGCTTTGCATGAGTTTGGAGAACTTTTCACACAGTCTTGGGTCAGTGGATCCAAAAATAATATCATCAACATAAATTTGAACCAAAATCAGATGACCTTGGTGTTGTTTGAAGAACAAGGTTTTGTCAATGATACCTCTTGTAAATTTGTTTTCTACCAGAAACTTTGACAGTGTGTCATACCAAGCTCTAGGTGCTTGCTTCAGTCCATAAAGTGCCATTTCCAGTTTGTAGACATGATTTGGAAACTTTGAGCATTGAAACCCTGGAGGTTGTTGGATATACACCTCCTGTTCCAATTTCCCATTGAGAAAAGCACTTTTCACATCCATTTGATAGACTTTAAACTTTGAATGTGTTGCATAGGCTAAGAAAATTCTTATAGCCTTAAGTCTAGCTACTGGTGCAAAGGTCTCATCAAAGTCAATCCCTTCTTCTTGAAGATATCTTTTTGCAACCAGTCTTGCTTTGTTTCTTATAATAATGCCAGCTTCATCCATCTTATTTCTGAATACCTACTTAGTACCTATTATGATTCTGTCTTTGGGTTTAGGTACAAGCTTCCATACTTGATTTCTTTTAAATTGATTTAGCTCTTCCTGCATAGCCAAGATCCAGTCTGCATCTTGAATAACTTCTTCAAACTTCTTTGGTTCAATTTGAGAAAGAAAGCAAGCATATAGGCATTCATTAGATGTTGCTTTCCTGGTCTGCACTTTCTTGCTTGGGTCACCAATAATCAGATCTGTTGAGTGACTTCTGACCCATTTAGGATTAGAGATGTGTCTTGATGAGCTTGCTTGATTATCATCTCCTCCCCCTAAGCCTGTGCTCCCAGCTTCTGAAAACTCTCCCCCTGAATTAGTGGATAATTCAAGGTTCAAGTTATCCCCTGATGGTGCATGTCCTGATGAATGATCCCCTGATGGAGTATCCCCTGATCTGTTGTCCAGGAAATTGACTCTATCTACTGAAGGGGCTTCTACATTGTTTGGATTGACATCAGGAATGGATAAATTCTCCATTTGTCTGCACTTATCAGCTTCAGTCTCTTGATAATCATTTTCATCTTCATTTTCAAATTTGAGTTCTTCATCAAAACCAGGGTCTTCAAGTCCAGAAATATCTTGATCATCAAAAGCTACATTTATGGACTCCATCACCACCTAAAGTCTTTTGTTGTAAACCCTGTAGGCCTTAGATGACAGGGAATAACTTAGGAAAATTGTTTCATCAGCTTTTGGATCAAATTTTCCTAAGTTCTCACCAAAATTCCTTAGAATAAAGCATTTGCATCCAAAGACATGCAAGAACTTGATGCTTGGCTTTCTCCCTATCATTAGCTCATATGGTGTTTTGTTATGAGCCTTGTTAATTAGGGATCTATTTTGAGTGAAGCAAGCAGTGGAAATTGCCTCAGCCCAAAAATAGGTGGGAATCTTTGCCTCTGCTAGCATTGATCTAGCAGCTTCTATCAGTGTTCTATTCTCCCTTTCTACTACACCATTCTGTTGAGGAGTCCTTAGAGCAGAAAATGTATGATTTATGCCTTTCTCCACACAATATCCCTCAACAGCAGCATTCTTGAATTCAGTTCCATTGTCTGTTCTCAACATTCTAACCACTGACCCTGATTCTGTTTCCACTTTCTTGATATGGTCAATGATTTATTGAGACACTTCTGATTTAGCATGCTGAAACTTTGCCCAAATGTATCTGGTGTAGTCATCCACAATGACCATTGCAAATCTTTTCTTTGACACTGACATAATGTTGACAGGGCCAAAGAGATCCATATGTAACAATTGAATTGGATCTTTGATCATTGTGGCTTCCTTGCTGACAAAGGATGATTTCATTTGCTTCCCTTGTTGACATGTTGAACATAATCCTTCTTGGATAAACTCCATTTGGGGTAGTCCAGTTACCAACTCTCTCTTCACCAGATCATTGATTGACTTAAAGTTCAGGTGAGAAAGCTTCTTGTGCCATAGTCTGCTTTCATCAGGGGTTGCCTTGCTATAGAAATATGATTCTCCACTTACTGAATTAAAATCAGCAACATTGAGATCTCCTCTTCTTATCCCTGACAAAACCAGCTTCCCATCACTTTCATTTGAGATTAGGCACAGATCTCCTTTGAAGGAAGTGATGAATCCTTTGTCACATAGTTGACTTATGCTTAGCAAATTGTGCTTGAGCCCATCAACTAGTGCTACATTTTCAAATGAGACATTCTTACTTGCTGCTTTGCCATAACCAAGAGTTAGTCCTTTGCTGTTATCACCAAATGACATTACTGGACCATCATTTTCTTGAAATTCTGTGAGCAGGGCTTTGTTTCCTGTTATGTGTCTTCAGCAGCCACTGTCTAGAAACTAGATTTGACTGCTTTTGACCTTTCCCTGCACATAAGAAAACATTTAAATTGTTTTTGGTACCCAATTGACTTTGGGTCCTCTAGGTTTAGTCACAATAAAGGTAAAACAGCTTTATCTTTATTGGTGACTTTTGGTTTTGGCAAATTAAAAACTTTCTCCTTTTTAAGAGCTTCAACATATACTTTTGATTTCTCAATAGAAGTCTTGCCTTTAACCTTGGAGGAGCAAGCTTTAACTGTTGGTAAATCATCAGCATATAAAATTGTGCCAGTCAAAATTTGTGGTTTTTCTTTGCATTGAAAAGATAAATGATTACAGTTTTCACAATTCCAGCACACTTTTCTAGGGGCTACATGAATGGAAGAGAAATTGCTAGTTTTATTAACACCTAGCTTACCATTTCTATTCTTTTTGCTTTCCCCTGTCAGGCCTTTTTCCCTTGACGGGCTACAACGGCCTGATGCACTCTTTCCCCCTAACGACTGTGTATCCATTGATGCACAGTCTAGTTCTTTCCTAACTGGAAGGTTGAGTGCTTTGGCAAGAATAGGTTTCTTGCCTCTCCCACCACTAGTGGAAGCTTCACACACTGGGAAAACATTCCCTGATTCTAGATTTGTGTCTGCCTTAACAAAGTTGATAGGTTGTATTGGCCTTTTTCCAAAGCTAGCTGCCATTTCAACCTCAATGGGAGGTTGCTGCACAAGAGTCTCTTCATAGCCTAAACCAAATTTTGGATCAAATTTCTGACTTTTTAATCGATCCTCCAGTTTCTTGCTAGACTCACTCCATCTCTTAATAATTTCCCTTTCTTGACTAAGAAGATTCGAGGTTCATTCCTCTCTTTTGATAGCACAGTTAAGAAGATTTTTAGTCCTTGAGAGTTCTTTTTCAAGACTCTCAAGTCTGGAGTTTTTTGATTCTAAAAGAGGGTTCCTAGCAGTTAACTGATCATTAATTTTCTACACTCTCTCAGTTTCAGCTACAGCACTCCTTAGGGTGTCATAAAGATCCTTTATCTCACAAGCCATTTCCTTAACAGTTTTAACACAATCAGTTTTAGACATGTTAGAGGAAATTTTGAGGCTTACCTGCGAGCTGCTACTGTCAGTGGATGAGGCCATCAGGGCTAGGTTGACATACTCTTTATTTTCTTCTTCATCAGAGTCAGCCCAGTCGTTTCCCTCTGCAATGTATGCTTTTCCCTTCTTGTTGACATTGAGAAGGTCAAAGTATTTCTTTTTGTAGTCCACAACAGCTTCTTTGTTTCTGGATTCACCATCTTTTGTGGCCTTGCGGCACTCATTTGCAAAGTGGCCCAGCTCATTGCATTTTTAGCACTTTATTCTTGATTTGTCAATAAAGTTATTCGTGCTACTAGGTTTCCTTGCTGAAAATCTTTTAGATCCCGTAGGCTTTTGGAATTTCAGCTTGGAAAACCTTTTTGCAAGAAAGGCCATGGTTTCATCCAACTCCTCTAACTCTTCCGGAGTATATTCTTCCTCCTTGGAGTTAGCTTCTTTGTCCCCTTCTATGTCAGCATCTTCTAGTTGTTGCTTCATCAAGACATTTGGTCTTGCTTCTTGTTTGTCCTTCGTGGCAGCCATCAGGGCTACAGATTTAAGCTTTCTGGCATCCCTTGACATTTCAGATCTTTGTTGAACCTCTAGTTCATATGTCTTGAGAGTACCATATAGCCTATCCAAGTCTAGAAGATTCATGTCCTTGGATTCCCTGATGGCTGTCGTCTTAGGATCCCATGATATGGGAAGGGCTCTCATGAACTTTCTGTTCACATCCTTGTTAGCATATGCCTTCCCATATAATCTCAGGTCATTTACCAACCTGTTAAATCTGTCGAACATTTCAGTGAGTGTTTTACCATTTTTCATTGTGAACCACTCATACTGTTGTGTCAACAACTGCAATTTATTTTCCCTCACTTCCTCGGTACCATCACAAAGGATTTGTATGGTATCCCATATAGATTTAGACGTTGTAAGATTCATGATACTATTCAGCATATCATCGTCTAAACCATTATATAGGATCCCAGTGACTTTAAGATCCTTTTTCACTTTTTCTCTTTCTTCTATCGTCATTTCATCAGTTGTCTTTGGGACAAGCTTTTCAGGAATATTGACTCCATTAACGACTTCTATAGGAATGAGCTTCTTGGGAACGTTAGGTCTTTCTTCTAGAATCTGCAAATATTCATCATCAATAGCTCTTAGATGAACTATTATTCTTTGTCTCCAAAAGAAGTATTTGCCCCTTTCCAACATGGGGACTTTACTCTTTCCAGCTTTGTTGGCCATAGATAATGATCGATTTTAGCAAGTGAAATATGCTAGGAGGCTCTGATACCAATTGTTAGTGCAATATAAGCTCAAGTGTTTGTACAAGGGGGGGATGAATACAAACACCTAAAACTTTTCGCTCTTTTAAACTTAAAAGTGCTTACTGGAAACCAGCTGCATTGAACAGAAAAACAATAAGAAATGAACACACATATTCAAGTTAAAATAGTTTATTATAACTTGATCTTTTTCTGAAAAATCTGTAGAATCACAACTGTGATTTACAGCTACAAATTTTGTGAATAAAAACATAGCTTCTCACACTCACTAGCTACAAAAACTTTTCTTTGAAAAAATAAATCTCTCAAGAAATATATTACAGAGCTTCCTAGTGTTGTGTGCTTCTATGTTTGTTTGATCTGTTGGATAGATTCAATCAATTTGTATTTTTGTTGTAATGAGAACTCCTTTATTTATATGTCAAACAGTGGTTGAAATCACGTGCTGTTTTTCTCAACTTAGCCGCAAGTATGTCACATCGTTGCCCTATGTGTCAGACTGCTGCATGCTTTGTTGCTACTTTTTCTTCCCCTGATCTGTGTGCATTTATTGTTCGAGAGTTCTCATTGGACCAAAACAAACTTCAAGAAATATCTTTCCAGTTGATATCTCTTGCTTCTGTAACACTTTACGTTAATTTTCGTTTAAGTACTGATGATGGGTGCAAGCTGTCATAACGATCCACTGACTACCAGCCCTGATGGACTTTGATCAGTGCTTCTGGATCCCCTGATGCTTATTGACTGGATCAGGGCTTCAACCTTCACTTGAGTTTCACTCAGTGCTTCTTGATCCTGATGGTTATGATTGACAGCATACACTGATGACGTTCACTGATGCCATGTTGGTCATTCCCCTGATGGGTTACCCTGATGGGTTGGCCTGACATTGACATATCCTGAAGTGTTTCCCTGACGGGTTGGTTTGTCTTCGTCATCCCCTGACAGGTCTCCCTTTATTGGTTACCCTGATGAGTTCCCCCTGATGGGTTCCCCTTGACGAGTTCCCCTGACGATACTTAATCAACGTAATTTTGTTCAGAATATCTGATGTGCGGAATACTTTGACTGTTAACAAGTAACATCAGACATTCTTCTTCACTCTGTCAAGTCCTTTGGATGTTCCATTTTCTGACTTGCCTTGTGAAGTTATTAACCATCCACTGATGAATAAGTTTATCATCAGTGGATGCAAAACTTGTGTTGATCTTTAGATTTATAAAATACCTCAAGTATTTACAGTTGCATAATTTATTACATAATCATCATCATCATCATTTAACTCTAACATAATTTTTTTGAAAAGTTCAATCTTTCGATTGGATATTCTTAAAGATAAGTGACTCAATGGATAAAAATAGTCAATTGTTATTTTTGTCGTCATTTTAATATAGAGTACATAATATAGATAAATGATAGTTAATCAAGTCACTTGAATAATAATAATAATGTTAGAATTACTGAATTGATTGGAAATTTAGAATAATAAATTTCATAAAAAGTTGGTATTAAAAAGGAAGGAGTCAAGGGTTAGGATAATTGCGTTATGTACAACTTCATTCTATATAATATTCCCTGCAAAATTAGCAAATTAAAGTGTTAGGTTTTATGAACATTTGATGATGATTGTCTTTAGAATACTTAGGAATACAAATGTACAGAAAAGTGTTGGTTTGTAACACTTTAGTATTGTAGCTAGCAGTAGTATCTCTTGTTTGTAAATTAGTTATTATAATAAAGAGATAGATTTATTTCATTTGTATGTACTGCTGGAATACTTGTTGAGTTTGTTCAACAAGTTGTTTTAAATTTATTAGTTCTTCGGAGATTGAATTTGGCTTGTCGGAGACTAAGGGAAAAGTCCATCAGAGACTAAGTTTTTGATTATCAGAGATTGGACTTTGCCCATCGGAGATTAAAGTTTTGTTAATCGGAGATTGAAGAATCCTTCATCGGAGATTGAAGAATCCTTCATCGGAGATTAAAGTTTTGTTCATCAGAGATTAGATGACCTATTTGAAGCTGTTGAGTCCACAACTGAAAAGCCAAAAGTTGCTAGAAAAATTAACTTTGTATCTCCTGTTCATGAACCCATATTTATTAACATTCAAGATCAACAAAACACTGAAAAAACAAGTTTCAATCAAAACACAGTGAATATTGTTGAGAAGAATGAAAACAAACATTTAAATATTGGGTTTATGACAAAGAAACAGTTAATAAAGAAATTGGAAACTGTTCCAATACAAAAGGCTGAAAAAGTTGTGGAATCAAACAGAAGCAAGAAAAATAGGAATGGCAAGTTAGGCATTAACAAATATAC
>CM025782.1:8326144-8345944 GCA_014636745.2 Centella asiatica
TGAGTCGATTGCCTCTTTCCATGTTTGATTTTAATTGGGCAATTTACAGTCTTGCTTCCATTGTTTGTGAGACTAATTGACTTTGTTTTATTATTTTCAATGCAAAGACTACTTGACCTTTTTATAGGTGATTTATCTTTTGTTGTCTTTGAGTTACTAGTCTCAAGCATAGGAATTTTATTTTTGCTCCTACAGTGCATAGCTATGTGGTTTGGATTACCACATACATGGCATGTTTTTCTAGGAGCATCAGGCATTGAAACATAGTTGGTATATTTGTTAATGCCTAACTTGCCATTCCTATTTTTCTTGCTTCTGTTTGATTCCACAACTTTTTTAGCCTTTTGTATTGGAACAGTTTCCAATTTCTTTATTAACTGTTTCTTTGTCATAAACCCAATATTTAAATGTTTGTTTTCATTCTTCTCAACAATATTCACTGTGTTTTGATTGAAACTTGTTTTTTCAGTGTTTTGTTGATCTTGAATGTTAATAAATCTGGGTTCATGAACAGGAGATACAAAGTTAATTTTTCTAGCAACTTTTGGCTTTTCAGTTGTGGACTCAACAACTTCAATTAGGTCATCTAATTCTGAATTTTTATTTATCCAATCATCATAGCCTAATCCAGATTAGTGACCCATTGTTTGACTATCTACCAAGTCTTTTAGCTTTTTAGAGGAAGTATTCCACAGTTTGATCTTAGCTTGAGCAATTTCAAGTTGCTCTACTAAGTAATATTCCCTCTTTTTCAAAGCATCAATCATATGATGTGCTTTGTTTAAATCAGACTTGATAGTAACAAACTGTGCCAATCTCTCTTCAAGAAAATTGTTTCTTTTTAAGAGATTGTCACGTGATTCTTTTACATTGGTATGCTCTATAGTTAAAGATCTAAAATTGACATGCAAATCAGATATGTCTTTTTGCATGCTTTCAATGCTAGATGTATCAAGTAATTTAAGCACGTTAAAATTCTGATTTGCATTACATACCTTTGTAGAATCACTTGACTCGTCACTACGAGCCATTAGGGCAAAGTTGACAACTTCTTCTCATCAGAGTCGCTGTCAATCCAATCTTTTCCCTCAGTAATCAAGGCTTTGCTCTTTGATTTGGCTTTCTTGTCAGCAAAATCCTTCCTTGATTTTTCATCCTTAGATCTATCATTAGATCTAGGCTTCTTGCACTCATTGGCAAAGTGCCCTAACCCATCACAATTGTAGCATCTTATTTTCTTTAAATCAAAGGTGACTTTTTGACCTTCTCGTTTAGGGTTAGGTTTTCTCAATGATTTTCTTCCTTTTCTGCTAGCCCTAAATTTCTTAAACTGTTTAACCATGAATGCCATGAATTCTTCCATGTCATCATCAGTATCCAGTTCATCTTCATTATCAGTTGAGCTAGCGTCAGAAAATTCCTCATCAAGCTTCTCTTGAGACTTGTTTATCTCAACCATCAACGCAGCTCCTTTGTCTCTGCCATGCATGTGCTGTCTTTGCTCTACTTCAAGTTCATAGGTCTTTAAATTCCCGTAGAGCCTGTCCAGTGTGAGTGTTTCCATATCATGAGCCTCCCTAACCGCAGTAGTCTTTGGATCCCAGCTAGGAGGAAGGGCTCTCATGAACTTGGTATTGATATCTTCATTATCATATGTCTTACCAAGTATGGTCAAGTCATTAAGCAGAGAATTGAACCTGTCATAGATTGACGTGATTGGTTCATTAGGCTTTGCTTGAAAGAACTCATATTGTTGAGTCAACAGTGAACGCCTGTTCTTCCTGACTTGATCAGTCCCCTCACATAGGACCTTGATGGTGTCTCAGACTTGTTTAGATGTCGTGCAATTGATGATGCTATTGAACATATGTTTGTTTATTCCATTGTAAAGTATGTTCATAACTTTAGCATCTTTCAACACTTGTAACTTGTCCTCGTTGGTATAATCACTTTCTGGTGCAAGTACAAAGTGTTCTGCAACAATAGATCCTTTGACAGTTTTTGCAGGAATAAATTTCCTGGGTAGATAAGGACCCTTCTCAATCCTATCTATGTAATCTGGATCTGTTGCTCTCAAGTGCATATACATCTTTTGTTTCCACATTGGATATTCATCCCTTTTCAGAATAAGGATCCTGGTTCCACCATCATGTCCTCCATTATACGCAATCATGTTAGAGCTGCTTGCTTCGTCGTTGTTGGCCATCTCAGAATCTTGTTAATTGAGTATTTTCAATTAAAGGCTCTGATACCAATTGTTTTCCCAGTGAGATGACCTAGAACTTGTAGAAGGGGGGTTGAATACAAGTTCTTACAACTTTTTCGATTTCTTGTTCTTTTAAGAAATTAAACTTTTCTGCGGAATATAAAGAACAAGATCAAAACTCTATAAACAATTGCTTTTTATTGATTTAACAATTGATTACAAGTTTTCTAACAATCAAGACAAGCTTTGATCGTCAGCTTCTATTCTGTATATTAAAAGAATACAACTCTTCTAATTCTATACAGCTTCGTATTGCTATTCTGTAATATTTTTAATTACAGCTTCTAAAACTAAGTTATCAAAAACCTAGTTTCCTAATTCAAATCAAATACAATCTTTCCAATTGAAAGATTTCTAACAAGTTTCCTTGTCAGCTACGTCTTCAATAAAGTCTACGTGTGCATGGAAGACTTTCCTTCTTTGATTTGAACTCTAACTCCATCAGTGATTAAGTCCTCGACTAATCTCCGATGGCTTCTTTCATTAGTCCCAGATCACTTCGAGTAATCTCCGATGCTTTACTTCGAGTAATCTCCGATGCTTTACTTCGAGTAATCTCTGATGCTTTACTTCGTGTAATCTCCGATGCTTTACTTCGAGTAATCTCCGATGCTTTAGCTTTAGTCGCTGATGACTTCAGCTTTTAATCTCCGAGGTATTGTGTTAATCACTGATGATGTCAGCATTAATATCTGACTCTTTAGTTCCAATCCCCGATGACGTAAGCTTTAATCTTCGATGACCAATCCTTCAATCTCTGATGAACAAAACTTTAATCTCCGATGAAGGATTCTTCAATCTCCGATTAACAAAACTTTAATCTCCGATGGGCAAAGTCCAATCTCTAATGATCAAAAACTTAGTCTCTGATGGACTTTTCCCTTAGTCTCCGACAAGCCAAATTCAATCTCCGAAGGACTAATAAATTTAAAACAACTTGTTGAACAAACTCAACAAGTATTCCAGCAGTACATACAAATGAAATAAACCTATCTCTTTATTATAATGACTAATTTACAAACAAGAGATACTACTGCTAGCTACAATACTAAAGTGTTACAAACCAACACTTTTCTGTACATTTGTATTCCTAAGTATTCTAAAGACAATCATCATCAAATGTTCATAAAACCTAACAAACATCCAATCATGCATATCATTATATAAGAGAAAAAAATTGTATTCTCTATTACATTCATCCAAAAATAAAATTCTAACAGCGGAAGTCTATGTGGGGCCCACACAGGCCTTACAATCTAAACATTTCAATAATCGCCTCATGCTTCACTCTTCCCCTGAATGTCATCCATAAGAGGGCAATTAGGAAGCGTTCATCATGCCATACTTGCTTTGCCTTTAGCAGACGGCTCGGCCTTCTCACCATGTCCTGTAAAACATTAGATAATAGCAACATGAGCGATTTACGCTCGCAAGTATATAATCAAGTATTGGTGGGTTTTGAACTATGGATAATCTATTGGCTTAAGTGTTTATGAGGTTGGACGGAAACAATGTCTACACTTCTTAATAACTTAGAGGAAAAATAGCTTCCAGGGTTCCCGAGTGATAACAAGGGATTGACCCTTTACTTGAAAGAAAATTTTAAATCATTCATTTGCCTTCTCTTCATCAAATAGTGCATCACCTGGCTAACCTGACCACTATTTGTCTTCATCATCTCTTCATCAAACGACATATCAGCCAGCCAGCCTGATCATTTGACTTCATCATAATGACTTACGTAGTTGTAGCAGAAATCTTTTATCTGCAAGGGTTCGGTTACCATTGCCTCGACTTTCGTTCCCTATCATTCTTAGGCGTAGGGTGCCAGGCAGATGTAACCCATTAGCCTTTAGTTAGCCACACGGATATACTTTACAAGTATGGGCTAAGAAAAATTAAGTCTTTTTTTTCCTATCCGTATAGGATTTACCTTGGCGTGTTAGAGAAATTTGAATAGCTAACATCCGCCCAAAAGAATGCTTGATTCTAGTACAAAATTTTCACTTACATCAATTAAAGAGATCGTACGTTACTTAACTTTGAAGAAATTTAATCATGAATATTGACATAATAATATCTTGGATACATTACGTATATTGAAAGAATGATCATACATATTAATTGAAAGAAAGTAGAGGGAGTATATACTTGCCATAATTATCAAAAATGGATGCATATCTTATCATAACATATTATTACGCATATCGAAGCAACTGATCATGCGTTAAATTGAAATAAGCATCAGATTGAATATATACTTGCCATAATTATCAAAAATGGATATGTACATGCATATCTTATCATAACATATCATTACGCATATCGAAGCAACTGATCATGCGTTTAACATAAATAAAAATAAGAGTGAAAATATACTTGCTTTGATCCTCAACCAAAAATCAAATTCAATTCACTTGTGAGTGAGACACTCTATAAAACATGCATATAACATGAAAAATTTATATCTTTGGCAAAGATATGAGAAAAATGCACATGTGATGTCCTTAAACTTTTAATGTCTTAATTTGACATCTGAACTATTGAGGTTTAATATATATATTTTTTAATTAATAATATATTAAAATAATTTTAAAAAAAATATTTTATACTTTTGAAGACAAAACTGCGTATCAGTGGATAAATGTTGAAGCATAAAAGTGGTCATCAGGGACTAAGAATGACCATCAGAGGATAAATTAGCCATTAGTGAAAAATTTTACATGTTAGGGGATGACTGGTTATTAGTGACTAGTTCACCCATCAGGGGAATGGTCTTCGACCATCAGGGGATGGCCCTCGACCATCAGGGGATGATCCTCGACCATCAGGGGATCGTCTTCGATCATCAGGGGATGATCCTCGACCATCAGGGGATCGTCTTCGATCATCAGGGGATGATCCTTGACTATCAGGGGATCGTCTTCGATCATCAGGGGATGATCCTCGACCATCAGGGGATCGTCTTCCATCATCAGGGGATGATCCTCGACCATCAGGGGAACGTCTTCGATCATCAGGGGATGATCCTCGACCATCAGAGGAACGTCTTCGATCATCAGGGGATGATCCTCGACCATCGCCAAACTCGTTGGTAATTTATTTGACTACTGCCAAACTCACCTGGCTCTCGCCAAACTCATTGCCAACTATTTATCCTGCACCAAACTCGACGCCAAACTCGTCAGTGGATAATTTGTTCAGCGCCAAACTCAATAAGTAAGCGCCAAACTCATCGGTGGATGATTCGTTCAACGCCAAACTCAATAAGTCATCGCTAAACTCGCAAGCCAACGCCAAACTCTTCGGAAAAAAATTTACTCATTAGAGACTAAGAAATTTCTCGTCAGAGACTAACAAAATTTTGTTCATCGGAGGCTAACAAATTTCTTGTCAGAGACTAACAAAATTTTGTTCATCGGAGACCAACAAAATTTTCTCGTCAGAGACTAGCGTCCTTAGCCTATTAGAGACTAATTCTATACTGTCGAAGACTAACTTGGAATCTCCTAGGGATTATTTTATGCAGTCAGAGACAAACTTCACGCTGACGGAGACTAAGTTAGGACTCATCTCCAATACAATGGTGACTTCCTCACTCATCAGAGGTGTTGGAGTGTATGCCTTAGTGGCCAATTATGTAATGATTGTGATACTACATTTATGTTATGTTTTGGTTAAATGATAATTTCTTTTATTATGTTTTATTTACTGCGTTATATAAATGTTAACATAATAAATGTTAACATAATAAATGTCCTTAGAAGAATGATACTAATTATATGGATTCAAGTATGTGACTTGAATATGAGATCATATAAGTGTGCTATATATATCATTATTCTTAAATGTCCCTAATCGAGTACTATTGTCAGTGGGACAACAATAATACATTGAGACTAATATGTGGATTGATTGATGGCCACATCTCATTCGTCATAAATATATACGAGATATATTAAGTTGATGCATATGTACCATGTTAGAGAATAGTGTATTGGATAGACCCACCATGAGAATTCTACATTAAGCATTATGCTATGTGTCATAAGTAATTCTCATAGTGACAATGATGTAATGGTCCTTCGACCCGAAGTCATGACATTTCTACATAAGGAGTTATGTGTTTTGACATTGCCAAAAGTCACCTTTAACCGGGTGGACAATAAAAGTGATTGTTGGATGCATCATGAGTTATGTGAGAGATGAGAATAATGTAGATGAAATTTAACCCTCCTATAAATTAGGGGTGATATCTATAGGCCTCTTGATTGAGTGAGACTATGAAATGCATGACCATGCTCAAATAGAGATTTGTTTCATATAGTCTACTCATTGATCAAGAAAAATGAGATTAAATTTTGAAGAGGATGACACATCCATGCCTTGAATTTAATCTTAGATATCAAGGTTAAAAGGATTAAATTACATTGAAACATTGGTCACGAAAAGGTTGTGTTGAATCAACGACTTTATTATTACTTGGGTAACAGTGACTGTTTATAATTTTATAATATGATTTAAAATTATTGTCAACGTAATAATAACCATAGGGTCGCATACTAAGAACATTCATTAAGGAGATATAATTTAAATGTTAGTGATTTTAATATATCAATAAGATTGATTTTATTTAAATCATGGCTTTAAATTATATGTATGTAATCTGTATATAGTAGAGTCCCTTGGAAGAAAATACAAATATATATCTATTTAACATATATATTAATTAAGTGAGACTTGATTAAAATATATAATAAATATAAAATTCGGATTTTATTCTCCTAATTAGATTAGGGTTTGGAATTACTCTATACACAGCTATATATAGGATATATATCAGTTGTTCTCTGTAATATACTTTTTTTGAAAAACCCTAGCCGTTCATAAGAGAGAGACTAGAGTTGAGAGAGAGAGAGAGAGAGAGAGAGAGAGAGAAACAGATTCAACAACTAGTATTGCAATTCTCTTTGTTTCGGATTGTGAGACGATTCGTGGGGTGTTTGTGTGGATATCGTAGAGGCGCCATCCAGTTGGATTGCGTTAAAGATTCGAAGGCGTTCAACACCCTCATAAAAGCTTCGGATTCTGCAAATTTAAACGATAAAATCTTAAACCATCTGTATTAAATTGTTTCGCATAGATCCTCCGGTTAGGGTTTTGTTTTTTTTTGTTTTTAAATCGGTTTTTTTCCGCTGCGTTTTATTTGTCGAAACCCCAACAAGAGGGTGGTGTTATCACCAGGTGACCACAACTAGGGCAACTCTCATCATCTCTTCTACAGTGCGAAATATTCTTATTGTCTACTACTCTTCCAGACATTGCTAGACTTCAAGAACTCTGGTTGTTAGAGGCTCAAGCATGGTGTTATAAAGAAATATTTGGAAGTTAATGGTTTGTCTACTAGGTGGTCGTCAACATTTCTTACTCTCATCTAGGATAACATGAACAAAGTATTTTTACAAACATGGCATGCATAACAGAACAAAATAGTGCAGGAACAGAGCAAGACTTTAATATAGTGCTCTTACCTCTTTGGCTGTAAAGAAGAAGTTAAAAGCTTGGATTGTCCTTCGAGAAAGACAGTTGCTCTGAAGGTGAACTTGAATTTTGTGGGTGTTTGGCTATATAGAAAATTTATGAAAGTGGGCTAGGGTTGTACCTTAAATGATATATTTATATCACTTGCCGAGCAACAAAAACAGTTGGATTATCTGAGAGTAGATTTTCAGTCGTTGGCTGTATTGGCCAGTAATAAACTTTAGAAAGAAGAAATTGGTTAGAAAGGTCGGTGTTACAGCTATTAAGAGTCAGTTAGTCATCTATCATAGCCAACAATCTAGTGTACTGTTGGAGTTGATTTACAACTTGACGGGTCACGTGCAACTCATCCTGTTATAATATAATTATATCACTTGCCTCACAGCAGTCTTTGGTTTAAAAAAAGACGAGTACTGTAGCTCTCCCGTGTTGCCTTCCCCACGTGACTATATTTCACTTACTCTTAATAAAAAGTCATAATCATTTAAAGATTTGTGCTCAAAATATATTTAAGATCTTTTGGACATCACACTACCATAAAATTTTCATTTAAGATATGAATTCACTATTCATATAGAATAAAAAATTTAAACCAACATACATAATATAAATTAATCATACAACAAAACTAATTTTATTTTTTGGGTTCTCACAAGTTGATAATATCTTCATTCGAAGGATAACTGTGCATCAGTTCATCGTGTTTACAAATGCTCATCAAAAGGTGCATCTCACTATATATTAAAGAATAAGCTCTGCAACTGCTTGCAGTGATGCATCAGTGGATAAAAGAAACTGTCTGCGGTGATTCATCAGTTGATGATCCTTTAAGAACTCTGCATCAGTCAAGGAATTACATGCAATCACCCACCATAGGACATATCTCCATCAGCAGGTAGCCCTTCGTGAAAGAGGAACTCTAAAATCTACAGAAAGTTCAACAACAGATAAATAATTCAATTCTGCACCATCAACGGATAAAGCTACAACACTAGAACACCCTGCAACAATTGTGGAATACCTTGCATTTGCTCATGAAACACCCTCCATTGAATTACAACTCTGCACCAAATGTCACATCAATGAACAATGTTTCATTCTAAAGCAGAGGATATTCTGGAAATTTTAAGCCATCAGTGGATAATTCAAAAAGTCCCTCAATAGATAATTCAAATGGCTCGTGAGGGGATATTTCAAATATCCCATTGGTGGATAAATTCAATTGCTCATCAATGGATAAATCCTTCATTAGTAGCAGGTATTTGAAATAGGTCATCAGGGGATTTTCCAAGCAGCCCATCAACTGATAATCAAAATTACTCATCAGTGGATGTTCAGAATAACCCATCAGGGGATAATTTCAAATCTTTCATCAGTAGATGCTTGTTTCTTCATCAGCGGATAAACTGCCCTTCAGAGAATACGCTGCATTAGTGGTTATTTCAGCATCAGACATTCCATCACTAGATCGATGGATATCTTGTCACTACTAATTACTTACCTCTATTTCAATCGACCCACTTAACAAATCAAAAACTTGATTGAAAAGACTCTGAGTACTGCTAAGTGTTGAAGATTCCATCTATGGAAAATTCAAGACAATCAAATTTGAAATTGACAATTTGCAAAATCCAAGGCCTCAAATCTATAATTACAAATCTGTAGAGGAAGGGAATGACACAATTAAATCTGAAATTAGAAATTTGCAAATGGAAAATGATAGCCATCTAGTTTGAATTTGAAAGTGAAGGTTTCACACCAAGCCTGCAGAAACACAATCAAGGGAATCTAAAATTGGAATGACTTGCACATTCAGCTCCACAGAATCAGGTAAGTTACAAATGTGAAAAGATTTGCTTCCAAATTGCAGATTGCAGATTCCATGCAGCCGCCATAATACAAATGGAAAGGTTCTAGAATGCTACAACTATCAACCTCATGAAAATGGCAAGTTACTAAATCTACATAGCTGTCAACATTCCCTAAATTTTGGGCCATTGATCTAGGCTACCTATTAGAGATAAATAATGATGATGATGTTTAGAGAATAATTGTAAATCTGTAAATACTTAAGGTATTTTATAATCCTTAATATATCTGCACAAGTTTTGCATCTACTAATGATCAAGTTAGTCTTCAGGGGATGAACTGCACAACACTATGCAAGTCATCAGTGAAAACCTCTAAAGGACTTGATAGTGAAAAAAGAATGTCTGTTACTACTTAAAAGCAACCAAGAATTCCATACATCAGACATTCTAGACGAAATCGATAAAGCTTCAGTGATTGAAACCAATTAGGGGAACCCATCAGGGGATGACAATGTCAGACCAACCCATCAGGGGAACGCGTCAGGGCATGACATTGTCAAATCAACCCATCAGGGGAACGTATCAGGACATGACAATGGCAGGCCAACCTGTCAGGGGAATCTATCAAGGCATGACAGTGAAAAGGCAACCCGTTAAGGGAAATGCTCAACACTGCTCAGTGGAAGTCATCAGTGGATGCTGTAAGTTTTAACATCAGGGGATCAAGAAGCACTTGGGTAACTTTACAATAATAGATTAACTTGAGCGAAGCATGAAACACTGATTAAGTCTTAAAAATGATTTTGTCATCAGGGGATCCAGAAGTACTGATCAAATCCACATCAGGGCTTGTTATCAGGGGATAATTATGACTGCATACACTCGTCATCAGGTCTTACACGCAAATCATTGAAGCTTGTCAAAGAAGCAAGAGATATAAGCGAAAAGATATTTTTTGAAGTTTGGTGATCCAATGACAACTCTCGATCATTAAATGCTCGAAGATCAGGGGATGAAAAAGAAGCAACAAAAGTCATCAGTAGTCTGACACATCATTCCAAAAAGGACAACGATGTGACATATATGCGACCAAGTTGAAAAAGCAGCACGTCTAAGCACGTGGGTTCAACAACTGATCTTCTATATATGCAAAAGAGCTCTCATTATATAAAAGGGGATATCCAATGGATCAACCAATAGAGAGAAGCACACAAACACTAGAGATAAGCTTTGTAATATATCTTGAGAGAAATATTCAAAGAAAATTAGAAGCTAGTGAGTGTGAACTTGAAGCTGTAATTTATTACAAATTGTAGCTGATTAATCACATTTGTGATTAAACAGATTTTCAGAAAAACATCAAGTTTTAATACAACAATTTTAACTTGAATGCTTGTGTGTTCATCTTAATATTCACTATAGTTTTTCTGATCTTGTAGCTATTTCCAACAGTGCTTAACAAGTTTTTTAAGAGCAAAAATTTTTGATTTTTTTTATCCACCCCCCCCCCCCCCCCCCCCCTCAAACACTTGAGCTTATTTAGTTCTAACACTACGATCAAGTGCTGAAGTTGATTTTGTAATATTTTATTAGTTAATTCCTAGTTTAACTCAATTTTGTAACCACCTTAGGAGCTCTCCTATAAATACCAAAGTATTCTTGCAGCCAAGAGGGAGAAGGAGAGAGACACACAAATTCATATTAGAATCAACACTTGCAAAACACACATGAATTCACACACTAGGCATAAATTAACCAGTTTGCTTCTTTTCTTTTCCAATGAAGAAACAACTCTCAATTCATATCAAAGCCCCATAGATTGTAAATGAGAGCTCCTTAACTGTTGTAATTTTATTTTGCAATCAAGATACATTTTTAATTCAATTCAAGTATTCCTATTGCAGTCGAGTATAGGAGTTTATTTGCTATTTAAATTCTGATATAAACACCACTGAACATTCAAAGGTTTTAAACTTGTTTGCTTTTATCAATTTCTTGTCACAATAGACATTCAAATCAAAATTGTTTTTTTTAAGTTTTATCTTTTATTTTCTTTAAATATAAATTCATCTACTTTCAACTTGCAAATAATTATTTCCAATATCAAATAAGGGAGAGAGAACCGACAACCATTGGTCCCATAGATGTGAGGGGTGACTAACACTTTCACCTTGCATAATCAAGCCCGAACCTATTTTTCTGGTTTCGCAGATGACAGAGTCATCAAAAAAAAAAAATCAATAGAGTTCATTAAGTTCAAGTTTTCAAAACTAAAAGTGGATGAGTTGGTACATCCTTTTTTTAAATTAATACCAACTGACGACTCTAAAATAAAACTGGTTGCATAAGTCTGGCTTAAACCCTATTTCAAACACCCTAGCGTATCTCTTTTTTTCCTCGGGCGTGACAGTCGTAATTATGGTTAAATAACTTCCTTAATTAAAAAAGTATCTATTTACTAATTAATTGGATTATACTTCATATTTCTAACCTATTAGTTATATCCATTACTTTTCATTATATATTAGTATCAATTATTCAACTATATATATAACATATTATATACCATTAATTTATATGTAATTTATATATTACATACTTTAATTTGACATAATTAATTGTATTAATTGTATGAGTATATTACATACTAAATTATGTGTACTATTTTGTAAGTGATGGTCTAATGGTTGATTGACACATAGATTATTTTTTTTAATTGTAATATTTAAACGAGTCGAGTCGAACTTAATGAACCAAATCTATTTCGAACGAACTCAAGGCAAAATGAGTTGAGCTCGAGTCGAACTAAGTAAAAACTCAGCTTAGATCGTATAACTAATGGGACACAATTTGATGTTTTGGATCAACTCATTTATTTTAACGAGTTAATCCGAACAAGCTTTAAATGAGCTGAGTCGAGTTGATCTCACGAACAGACTGGATTGTTTGCAGCCCTAGACATTTTTAGTTAAACGACAATATATTGAATTTTAAAATTAATGTGACTTATAAAAAAATTCATCGAAAATTACGGTTAGAATAAGTGGTTAAAGTACTTCCTTATAACTTTATGATCAAAAAATTAAAGCTCATCATTGTGAAAATTGAGTGATTAAAAGTGAGTGAGACCTTAAGATTAGGGGATGAAATCATATTTTGGTGAGAATTGAGTGATAAAAAGTGGGTGCGAATTGGGTTACCTTTAGGTTGACATTCACCTATTAAAAAGAAGTTTTAAATGCAAAATTAAATTGTGATCAAAGTTTTTAGTGAGTGAGAACTGAATTATTTCTAGGTTGATATTTTGTTGATAAAAAAATAATTTTGAATGCAAATTATATTGTGATTGAAGTTTTTGTATAAACCTTAATGTTATAATAATTGTATCAATTACAACCAATTAAATTTACATCAATCACTATATATAAAAAGCCCAAAGTCGTTCTTATCCAAACTTGGCTCATCCCTCTTCCAAAAAATCGGCTGACTCAACGCTATTTTAAGTCACCTATTTTTTAGCAATGCAGTAATTTTTTTATGGGACTATTGTGCGAGTTGCCGAGTTGATTTCGTACACTAGTTTTGCGTCAAAAGTTCTGAGATATCAAAAGAGTGTATACCCGTGGCTTTCAAGGAACCAAGCAAGAGATATCAAGTACTAGGAACATATTTGGTTAAGAGATAGGAGTAAAAAAATTTCTGCAGATTATTTTGGTTTGAGGTTTTTGTAAGTAAATTTAATAGGAACATATTTGTTAAGTTTGCAATTCATCTATAACTAGCCACTTGACCCGTGCGATGCACGGGTTTTCTATAAAAGTTATTTTTATTTTTTCAATAAAGATATGAAATACTTAATTTTTATTAGAAATATTTTCCTTGTATATGTTTTCATAATGCAATGGCTTTTTAACGATATTTATTTTGTAATGTCGTCAAGTCCAAATTGAGCATGCACCGGTACAATTCTGTGAATTTAAACACTAGAGTGTGGATATTGTTTCAGATAGAGTTCGTGCACAGACGCAAGTATTGATTATTGTTTCATTATGAATAGACACTTGTCAATGAAGAATTGATATGGCCTTTTAGTTGTTAATTTTTTTGTTAATTTTAAATTCGTTGTTTGTATAAAGTTTTACAAGTTACTCCTTTCGATTCATAATATTAATATAATATTTCAGATTTTTTTAATTTTAATTTATCAGTCATTTTTTGAGTTTCAAAAAATGACTTTATTTCATTGTACAATCGTACCTTCATTCATAATCCACTTTATTCACTTCGTAAATTTTTATTATTTCATTTGCCTCTATCGGATAATTTTTTAATTTTGATTATATAGAACTAATAAACTACTTTGAAACATAATCTTTAATATGTGTATTTGAATAATTGAAAATTAATATTTTGAATCAGAGCATGTTGAAAGAATCGTTTTTATCTATTCAATGAAAGCCATGAGCGAAGATAACAAATATGGAAGAGGAGAATGATACTGTGACATCCCCAAAATCTTACATGGAAACTTGGGCACCATTAATAGAAGGAGAACAGTTAGTAATACATCCATACAACATTTATATACTAAGTATTATTAGTACATTCTAACAAAATTTAGAGTACAACTCCCGCAGCAAAAACTATTCTATTAAAATAGTTGTAGCGACCCCCCTTGGGTGTTCTTTTTAGGCTACTCCATTTCTTTTCTTCTTTTGCCGTCATTGTTTAGTGTCTTACTCATATCCTGAAATTATGAACTAAACAAAAATGAGCGATTTACGCTCAACAAGTATATAAACATAGAGGAAAAGAAAATAAAATCTCTGAAGAATTTAATCAATAGTATAAATTTGTTTGTGAGGTGTGGGTGAAGCAAAACCACCACCTCAGAGTTTTCATAAAACTTCTAAGGATCCCAGATGACAACACAATTGTATGATTCTCCTTGAATAAAACCATCTCTTTTCCACCAGGGACTAAACCTCTTGGATCTGCTAACCATACCGTAATCAGTGGACCAGACTGTATAACACGGTTCGGTAGTTAAGTTACATCTAGGTCGGGTGACCTGTAGTTACATCTAGGTCAGGTGACAGAACACATCAGCACATTCCCTTTTCACTTGCCAACAACGTGACATGTTCCACATTTTAAGTAATATAATAGTATCCTCGCTAGAAACATAACAGTTTCATTCATTTGCACATATATAATATTAAAAAATAAGTGATAAATCAAAGCTTAGTTATATCCATGCACTTTTATTCATATCATGCTAGCGAAAATTAAGGCATAACATTCTGGTTCACAAGGAAGTTCAAACATGAAGGTCATAACCTTGTACACATGTCGAATCGATTGATCATGCGCTTAACAGAAATAAGCATAAGAGTGAGAATATACTTGCCTTTGTCTTTATCTGCTAATCTAATTCACTTGCTTGGTGAAATACCTCTGTAAAATATGTATGTTGACATAACATGAGAATTTATGCTTTGAATATAAATGTGAGTATGTACATATGTGATGTCCGTGCATTTCTTATCTTTTTGATGTTTTAATTTAATCATTTGATGTGTTAGAAATTGAGACTTTTTAATAAGTTTTTTCAGACTGTTAAATATTCATATTATTTATCAAGGGATAAATTTTGGTGTATCAAGGGATAAATTTACTCGTCAGGTGATAATTCACTTGTCAGGGGATGATTCACTTGTCAGGGGATGATTCACTCGTTAGGGGATGATTCACTCGTCAAGGGATAATTCACCTATCAGGGGATAATTCACCCATCAGGGGATGATTCACTCGTCAATGGATAATTCACCCATCAGGGGATTATTTTCACAGCAGTGGATAATTTACTCGTCGGTGGATAAACTGGCCATTAGTGGATAAATTTTATTCATTGTCGTACTCGTCGGTAATCTATTTGACTAAAACTAAAGTCTCTTGGTTATTGCCAAACTCTCTTGGCTGTTGCCAAACTCATCGCCGAACTTAACAAGCCAACGTCAAACTCTTCGGTAGATAATATCATTAGAGGATAAAATTAAAACGGTCAGGGACTAAAAATTTATCTATCGGAGACTAACAAAATTGTTCTTTGGTGATTAACGAAATTTGTTCATCGGAGGCTAAAAAATTGTTCCTCGCAGACTAAAAAAAATAGTTCATCGGAGACTAATTTTTATATACTGTTAGCGACTGACTTTTAACCTATCAGAGACTAATTTCATGTTGTCGAAGACTAAGTTAGGACTTGTCTCTGTTATATAAGAGGACTTCATATATATTTATGGATGATGTTTATCAATGGGTACACATAACTGAGGGCATTCTCTCATTATCTTTTCTGTAGTGTATATCATTCCTTCTCACAATGCACACTTGCAAATGAATACTACTGTAGCCTACTGTAGCTTTTATAGTTGTAGAGTCATGCAGCTCTCGAAGCCTTATTCTATTTCTAGAGAGGTTGAGGGAGAAAACGTGTGTATTTCTTATTGTTTTCTTATTCTTATGGACATTACTCCAAGAACTCTGATTTCCTAAGACACAAACATGGTGTTTTACCTATTGATATAAGAACTGTTTAGAAGTTAATATAGTTTGTATAGTTGGTATGTTTCAATATTTTCTTTATTCTCTTCTTTTAGCATGCAAAACTAATAACTCCTGATGTTATGAGTATGTTTTTAAAACATGCTTGTTGAACAAAGTGTTTTACAATATGATATGAATAAGGACATAAAACAAAATGAAATAGAGCACATGATTGGTATAAAACTCTTACCTCTTTAAGCATTTAAAGAAGGAATTAGAATACTCGTGCTACTATTGAAAATGACAATTGCTTTTGAAAAGGAAGAATGATATTTATGTGGGTGTCGGGTAGAGAGAATTTTTGGAAGTGAGGCTAGGATTACACCTTAGGTGATGTATTTATAGTGCTTGCAAATCAACTAGAGCAGTTGGATCATTTTGATGAAAAATTCTCAGCCGTTGGCTGGTTTGGCTAGAAATATGTCTTTAGGATGATGTAATTGGTTAGCTCGGTCGGTATAGCAACTGCCAAAATATTAGCTAATCGCATTTAGTTAGACAGAAAACCTTCTCTTATTGATAACCTTGCACAATAAGTATCCTTTTTAAAGAAAAAATACATGTACATGTATAACTAGGTTAATAACCACGGTTAGATTATGCAGTTAAGTTGGTTCATCAGTGGATACACTGCATGCAGCCAACTTCCTGAAATATTGTGGTTATATTATCTGCACACCATAGTCTCTAGGTAAACAATTCACACTGTCGTTTTTCTTCTGTAGATATGCTTCCCAAGGTTTCTCCTCTTCCTTGTTCACACATGTTTAAAATAATCATTTAAAGATTGAGATTAATATATTTATTTTACCTTTGGTGGACTACTCCTAAACCAACTTATAATACTTGATTATTTTGGACATCACATTGACATAAAACTCATGCATAAAATATTCATACATCATAGGAATTAATCCTATTTACACTTTATTTCTATTTAAAATTCTAGGTCCTCACATCTAGGAGTGACAATTTTCGACACAACACGATAACCCGACACGAACACGACACGACTTAGGAGGGTTTGAGTTTGCTTATATGGGTTTGGGTCATAAACAGGTTAACCCGTTTAAGACATGACTAAAATAACCGGTTGATGGGTCAACCCGTCAAAGCCCATTTATGACCAATTTAACCCGATTATTAAAATAAGAATATTTAAATATTTTATTAAAGTAATCATGTTATATTTTTATTTTTTCTTTTAAATTAATTAATTAAATACACATTATAAATTTGAAGTAGACTAAACATCATCAATTAGTTATTGATTAGTATATATAAATTTGTGAATCATATTATATTGACTTAGTAAGTCATATATACTTAACATTCTTATTTACCATTCTAAAAATTCTAAACTCACCTTATAACATTAGTTATTGGTTAATATATATGAAGTGATAATTTTTTCTATATATACATTAAGTTAATATATATATATCAAACATAGAAGATGAGTCTAGACTGTAATTAAGACGCACTTATATAATTTTTAATGGATAATAACATACTAATATAATAATAACTAATAATTATATATATAACTTATAAATAATATAAATTATTAAATTATTTTTATTGATATTATTTTATATAGATTAACTTACAAAATAATATTTATAACAAACAAAAAAGTAATTTTATGTTTAAGAAACTTGAGGAAATATGTTATTTTGTCAAAAGACTCAAAAGCCAAAACTATGTTGTTTTTATCAAGACTATGTCGTTTAGCGATCATACATTACTTCCTCCCTTACAAACCCTAAAATCTCACCATCTCTTTTAGTCTTTTTAGTTTTCATTTGTTGTCGGCAGCCGCACATTTCAAAATTCGAATTTCAAGCTTTCACTCACGCTCTTAGCCTCTCTTCCACTATATGCTTGTACTTTCATCCTTTGCAAACCACTTCTCTATTCTTTAGCATTCCTTCACTGATCAAGACGATGTCTTCTCCCATTGGTCAATGATTTCTGTTGTTTGATTTTTTAGATTGTAATATTTTTATTTTTGTTAATGTAAAAATTATGGAATCCCAAGAAGCAAGTGTGCAAATGTCTTTTGTTGATGAAACGAATGATGTGGTTGAATTGGATGACGAAGAACCCAAAGTAACAAATGATAAGTTTAAAGGAAAATGAACAAGAAAGACAACAAGCCAAGTCTGGAATTTTTTTGATATAATTCTTGCTGATAAGGACAACAAAAGGAAATGCAAATGTAAGAAGTTGAGTCGCGTATATTGCATATTTAAAATATGGAACTAGAAATATGAAGCGTCATTTGGAAAATTGCCCAAGGAAAGATTCACGCGATATTGGTCAGTTACTTTTATCTAAATCTCGTGGTCCTACAAAATTTGATCATGAAACTTTTAGGGATATGGTAACTGCTGCTATTATAAAGCATGATCTTCTTTTTCAATTTTTAGAATGGAGTGGGATTAAATTTGTTGTTGCACCCCTGCTTATATTATCCTTGCTTAAAGTTTTATTATTCAAAATATATAAGAATTGATGATGTAATATAGTCCTTGCTTATATGTTGTAAAAGGACTTATAAAAATATCCAACATGTTAGGTGGATATATCTTGTAGTTAAGCAAGGAGCTTTGATCACCAGTGAAGTCTGCTGAATTAATAAGCCTGCTAAAGGATTCTGAAGACATGAAGAATTTTCCAAGTATAGTCCTGCTTAGAATGGAAATAAGCAAGGACTTTAGTAAGCAAGACCCTTTGCTTATCAAAATAAAGATTGTCAGAAAAGTTATCTTTACCCCTGCTTAGTTCATTTCTAGGGAACTCTTCTGAAGGGCACTAAAAGATAGAATAACGGCTAACTTTTTGAACTAAGCAAGGACTGCTGAAAAGGTGCAAGTCACATCAAGGACAGTACACTCCAACGGATCTATTTCAAAATTCCCAACGGATAGATTTTCTGAAGGAGTATAAATAGGAGTCATAAATTTCATTTATGACTAACCTCCAACAAACTGAACAACCAAACTCTCTGACATCTTAAAGACTTCAGCAAGACATTATAAAGATTGAACAAGTGTTATCAATCTGCTCAACTAAGGAGCAATCTACTTGAAGATAGCAAGCAAGATTTTCTCAAATCTACTTAAGAGTCTGTGTGACTAGATTGGACTAAGTGTCCTCCTGCTAAGTTGGTCTAAGTGACCTATTATAAATTGGACTAAGTGTCCACCTACTGATTGTTTTGTGTGAACAAAGTTCTAGTGATAGCCTTCTCAAGTAAAAGAGAAGAAGAGTGGAGTAGGCTTAGTCTGAACCACTATAAAAATTCTATCTCTACTCCTACTTATCTTTCATATTGCTTACTTACTTTATTTGTGCTTTGCTTTGGTCTTTGCTGAACTCTCTTAGCAAAGACTTACTATTTTTACTACTTCTAGCCATTAACCTTTTCTACAAAAACTAAGGGGTACTTTGCTTAAACAAATTCCGCTGCTAAACTTTTCAAAACATAAGACTCTTTTATAAGCAAGAAGTGTTTAAGATTGCTAAGTTTTATAAGCAAAACTTAATTTTTGAAAAACACTATTCAAC
>CM025782.1:8346044-8393609 GCA_014636745.2 Centella asiatica
CCTTCTAGTATTTTTACCCTTAGGGACCTAACAAGTGGTATCAGAGCTTAACACTCTTTGCTAAGCCCTAAAGCTTGAGAGGATCCTAACTTAAATTTTCTAATGGCTTTAAGAAGTGATTTTGGTGGCAAGCCCCCTATGTGTACAAGAGATAGATTTGCTAACTGGAAATTGAGAATACAGGTGTACATGGATGCAATTGATGAAGAGCTATATGAAGCAATAAAAGTTGGGCCTTATATACCAAAGAAGATAAACCCTGCTGATCCCAACAAGCTTATTCCTAAGCAAAAGAAAGGAATGGACGGATGAAGAAAAGAAGTTAGTAGGATACAACAAGAAGTCAATGAACAATCTCTTCATGGCTCTTGAAGAGGAAATGTTCGAAAGTGTGTCTAACTGCACCTCTGCTAAAGAGGTTTGGGATGCCTTGCTGGTTCTTAATGAAGGAACCGTAGAAGTCAAAGAAAATAAGCAATCCCTGCTTATTCAACAGTATGAAATGTTCTGCATGCAGCAGGGGGAGAATCTCACTGCTATGTATGAAAGATTTACTGTCTTGCTTAACAATTTGCGTGCTCTAGGGAAGACCTATGACACAAAGGACATAAATCTCAAGTTCATGAGATCGCTACCAAGGCAATGGGATCCTAAAACCACTGCTATGAAGGAATTAAGGAATTTGCATACTACTGATCTACAACAACTATACGAAAACCTGCTTACATATGAAATGGAGTTAGCTCAAAGGGATACCACTTCAGAGCCAAGGAAAAAGGATAGAGGAGTTGCATTGAAGGCTGCTGAGCCAAAGTAACAAGCAGGTTTCGACTCAGAGTCTGCTGATAGTGATGAAGATATGGCTATGCTAGCCAAAAAGTTCAGAAGGTTCATGAAAATGGATAAAGGAAACTTCAGAAGAAACACAAGCAACAACAAGAGAGATCCATCAAAGGATCTATGTTACAATTGCAAGAAACCTGGCCACTACGCTGCTGATTGCCGAAGTTCAGCAAGAGAAGAAAGGAAATTCCCTAATAACAAAAGTAAGGGAAAAGAGTACTACAAGAAGAAATATCAGCAAAAGAACAATCCAAACTTCAAGAAAGACAAGGGTCTTCTTGCTGAAAAGTCATGGAGTGACAGTGACAGTGACTCAGAGGACTCAGGACCAGAAGTAGCCAACCTCTACTTAATGGCTAGAGAATCTGAGACAAGCAAGGAGCTCGACCTTGCTGAGGTATTTGATTTTGACTCTCCTGATATTTCTGAAGCTGAGTTGCGTTCCTTGTTTAAGGATGTTGCATCTCAGTGGTTTAGATATAGAAGATTGCTGAGAATTGCTTCAGCAGAGTCTGATCAACTAAGGAGCAAGAACTCTGAAATCTTGCTTACACTTGAAAAGGTGCAAGCTGAGAATTTGGAGTTACTTGCTGCTGATAATGAGAGGACCCTGCTTAGACAGCATCTCAGAGACTCTCAAGAGAGAGAGTCTAAGTTAACCTCCCAAGTTGAGGAATTAACTACTACAATCTCCACATGGAACAAATCTTCTTCAAATGCATATGCCTTGCTGAAAAGCCAAAGAAGCATGCTAGATAGAAGTGGAATTGGCTCCGGGACTTGCGAAGTCCTTGCTGAAGAGAGTGGAGAAAGTGATGCTGAGTCTATCAGTAGAACAATCTCTGTGCATTCAGCAGAGTGTGTGCTTCCTACTGCAACCAAAGGTAACAGAAATGTTACCTTGCTAAAGAACAAATTCCCTGCTGACCGTAACTATAAGCAAGGACATGGTGCAAAACAGACCAAGGGTGGAATGTTTAGCAAGAACCATGTTTCTCTTGCTCATAATTACAACCATGCGAGGAATTTGAAATTTAGCAAAGGTTGGGTTAGGAGCAAACACTGGAAACAACCTCAACATAAGAGAAGAGGTAAGCAGCACACACATCACAACATGATGCATTTGAGATGCTATTGTTGCCATAGGATTGGTCACATAGCTTCTCTTTGCCTTGCTGACCCTTACTATACTAGTTGGTTTCAAAAACCAAAAATGAGACAAGTATGGGTCCCCAAGGGTACTAACCTTATTGGACCTAAGTCTTGCTGGGTACCAAAGTGATTGCTTATGTTTTGCAGGTTGTGAGCAAGGAACAAATTTGGTACTTGGATAGTGGATGTTCAAGACATATGACAGGAGATAAAGCCTTGCTCACCAATTTCAAAGAAAAGGATGGACCTCAAGTGATCTTTGGAGATAATAGTGCTGGAAGAACTAGGGGATATGGTTCAGCAGGAAATGGGTTAGCCTGCTTTAACAAGGTTGCCTATGTGGAGGGTCTCAAGCACAACTTGCTTAACATAAGCCAGTTGTGTTATAAAGGGCATAAGGTCACCTTCTTAGACAATCAATGTCAGGTAAGAGATCTTCAAACAAATTCTCTAAAGCTTTCTGGTTCAAGAAATGAGAATGTTTATATAGTAGATTTGGCTAAGCTAAGTCCTGCTGAAACAACCTGCTTTCTTGCTAAAGCTTCAGCAGATGCTAGTTGGTTATGGCATAAGAGACTTTCACACTTAAACTTTAAAACGATTTCAAAACTCGCTGCTAAAGATCTTGTAAAGGGTTTGCCTAAATTTTCCTTTGAAAAAGAAAAACCATGTAGAGCTTGTCAATTTGGTAAGCAAACAAAGCAATCCTTCTTAAGCAAACCTGAAAAATCAAACTTTATGCCCCTCCAACTATTACATCTTGATTTGTTTGGCCCTATATCAAGTAGTCTTGGTGGAATGAAATATGCATTCACTATTGTGGATGATTTCACTAGATTTACATGGGCATTATTTCTTGCTCACAAGAATGATGCATTAGCAGAGTTTGAGAAATTCAGCAGACAAGTTCAAAATGAGAAGGAACTCAAAATCAAGTCAGTAAGAAGTGATCATGGAAGAGAATTTGACTTTGGAGGCTTTACTGAGTTCTATGATGAGCAAGGAATTTCTCATAACTTCTCCGCACCAAGGACTCCACAACAAAACGGAATGGTTGAAAGGAAGAATAGAACCTTGGAAGAAGCTGGAAGAACATTGCTTGCTGATGCTAAACTTCCTGAGTACTTCTGGGCAGAAGCAGTGAACTCTGCTTGCTATACTCAAAATTGATCACTCATTCATCCAACTCTAAGCAAAACTCCATACGAGTTATGGAAAGAAAGAAAACCAAACAAAAGCTATTTCAGAATCTTTGGATGCCCCTGCTATGTTCACAATAATGGTAAGGAGTACTTAACTAAATTTCAAGCAAAATCCGATGAAGGTATTTTCTTAGGGTACTCTAATCATAGCAAAGCATTTCGAGTTTTTAATAAGAGGATTCTAACAGTAGAAGAGTTAATTCATGTAGTATTTGATGAAACTAACCATGAGGAACCAAGTGGTTCACTCCCTCTTATAGCTTAGCAGGAACCAAAGGAGAATCATCAAGCCACAGAGACTAAGGAAGACCCTGCTGAAACACCTTCAGAAAGCACTGCTCCATTGGATAGCACCTTGTTGAAGTAAAAGATGATGAACCCAACTTGGAGGAACTAAGACAGCAAGACATTCAAACAGATTTACCAAGAAGGATGAAATGGACCAAGTCTCACTCAAAAGACTTGATAATTGGAAATCCTACAAGTTCAATAAAGACTAGAAGATCTGCTCAAAATGAAAGTAGTTTTCTAAGCTTCCTATCCCAAATGGAACCTAAGAAAATTGAGGATGCTCTTGCTGATGCTGATTGGGTCCTTGCTATGCAAGAAGAGCTAAACCAATTCAGCAGGAACAAAGTATGGAATCTTGTTCCCAGGCCAAGGAATCATGCAGTAATTGGCACCAAGTGGGTATTCCGAAATAAGATGGATGAAGATGGAATCATCACAAGGAACAAGACAAGACTTGTGGCTAAGGGCTATTCTCAGGAGGAAGGAATCGACTATGATGAAACCTTTGCTCCAGTAGCAAGGCTCAAAGCCATAAGAATATTTCTTGCCTACGCTGCTTATCAAGACTTCAAGGTGTTTCAAATGGATGTCAAGAGTGCATTTCTGAATGGAGAACTTCAGGAGGAAGTCTATGTGGAGCAATCCCCAGGTTTTGCTGATCATGCTAATCCTCACCATGTATATAGGCTTGATAAAGCCTTATATGGTCTTAAGCAAGCTTCACGTGCATGGTATGACACTTTATCTTCCTTTTTAATTGATGAAGGTTTTAGTAGAGGTAAAGTTGATACTACTCTTTTCATTAGAAAGCATAAAGATAAAACGTTGTTAGTACAAATCTATGTAGACGATATAATCTTTGGTTCTACTGATGAAAAACTTTGTGCAAGATTTGCTAAGCTTATGCAGACTTAATTTGAGATGAGCATGATGGGAGAGCTAAACTTTTTCCTTGGACTTCAAATTAAGCAAAGAGGTGATGGAGTTTTCATCAATCAATCGAAGTACACCAAAGACCTGCTTAAGAAGTTTGGGTTAGAATCAGCAAGTCCTATGAAAATTCCCATGTCATCAACAACAAAGTTAGATAAAGATGAGCAAGGTAAATCCATAGACATAACAAGCTATCGAGGTATGATCGGATCCTTGCTATTCTTAACTGCCAGTAGACCAGATATTATGTTTGCTACATGTATTTGTGCATGTTTTCAAGCTAACCCCAAGGAATCACATTTAGCTTCTGTTAAGAGAATTTTCAGATATCTCAAGGGAACTCCCAACTTAGGAATATGGTATCCAAAAGATTCTAACTTCAACCTTGCTGGATATTCTGATGCGGACTTTGTTGGGTGTAAAATAGATAGGAAAAGCACAAGTGGAACATGCCAATTTCTTGGAGGGAGACTTGTTTCGTGGTTCAGCAAGAAGCAAAACTCAGTGTCAACATCCACCGCTGAAGCTGAGTACATATCAACAGGAAGCTGTGTCGCTCAAATTCTGTGGATGAAAAACCAACTTGCTGACTACGGGTTTGATTTCAAGTCTATCCCTATATTCTGTGATAATACTAGTGCTGTTGCTATTGCTTATAATCCTGTTTTACATTCTAGAACTAAACATATAGATATAAGGCATCATTTCATTAGAGATCATGTTCAGCAAGGTACAATAGAGATAAACTATATTCCTACTGAAAATCAATTAGCAGATGTTTTTACAAAACCCTTGGATGAAAATCGTTTTAATAAACTAATAAGTGAATTAGGCATGTTAAATTGTGAATAAGCTTTTTGCTACTAACATCTTGTTTGCTTAAGCAAGGACTTTCATCCTTAGCAAGTTAATTTCAGGAGAAGGCAAAGCACTGCTGATGTCTCAGTAGACCTTCTTATCCCTGCTGAAAGATGTATTTCACGCTGCTGAAATGAACAAAGACGCTGCTGATAAAGTCCCTACTGGAAAACATCAACCTTGCTGAGAAATATTGAAAAAGGGGGAGACGTCCAAACGATAGGGAAAATTTCAAAATCTATGGAAAACGCTGCTGAAATGTCATAGACACTGCTGGAAATATCAAAGACCCTGCTGAAATAACCCCTGCTAATCAAGCTCCACATGCTGCTGAAAAATCCACATTAACATTGCTGAATATATCAAGAAAAAGGGGAGACCCTTCGATGAAACTGTCGTTTCAGAAACTATCTTAAACCTTGCTGATCCCATAAGCAAAGGATGATCCTGCTGATTCATCCAAAATGAGCAAGGGATGACTGTTGCTTACAAGACCCTGCTGATATCCACCTCAAGAGGAAGCCATAAAATCAGCAAGGATGCTATCCCTGCTGACTCATCTCTCTATCCTTCCACATCAGCAAAGGATTGCTATAGCAAGTCTGCTCATTTCCATCATTACCGCCGGAAAAATAGGTCATCATATCTAGCCGTAAATTCTCTCCCATCATTAAATGCCACTCTGCCCCATGATCTTTTACGGCTGCTATCACTTCGGTAATTAATTCTCACCACTACCCATATTTTTCTCCCACTAACTCTTCACCTTCTCAAAGCAGTTACCACTCTCTAAACCCTTCAACTTCTTTTACCTCCTATATAAACTCTTTTTAACCCTTCTCAAATTTTTACCAAAACCAATTGTTCTGATCTCTCTCTATAATCACTCTAAACCCTTCTGAAAACCACCGCAAATCTTCTCCGACCACCTTTTCCATTCATCATCAGCAGATATGGCCAACTAGTTGGATAAAATCGAGTCTGAGTCTATCATTGACTTAGATTCCTTTGCTGATGTTGAAGATGCTGAAATCGTCAAAGTTATAACCCTGCTGAGGAACAACGGGGTACGTTATGTAATCTCTGCTAATACTCCCATATATGGGGAAGTGATCAGAGAGTTCTGTTTAGCAATACAAGTCCGAGATCACAGCATAATCGGATGTGTAAATGGGCAGCTGGTCCTCAATACTCCAGCAAGCATCGCTCGCGTTCTACAGATGTCAAGTGTGGGTCTGCTGACTCCACCCACTGTCACCCCTGCTGTCCTTGCTGAGCTGGGCTATGTCAAGTCCCATGCTAGCAAGAAAAGGAAGGACTTCCCAAGAAAATGGGACTTTCTGATGGATATTCTACACAAGACCTTGTTGTGTAAGTTCACCTCATAAGACGAGGCATCAACAAGGGTCATCTCTATCGTCTCCCTACTGAAATCAGGAGAGCCAATTAACTGGGCTCAAATATTTTTTGAAGTCCTTGCTGAATCATTCTCCAGCAAGAGAAAAACGAAGATTCGTCATGGACGAACTATGTCCTTGCTGATCAAGGGAATACTTGGAGCAAACTTCCCAGCAGGAACTCAGGCCAAGAAGCTGATCAGCACCAAAGTGATCACTCCATCCCTGCTGAAGAATTATGGGCGCAACCCTGCTGCCCTAGCAAAAGCGGTTGCTGAAAGAAGAGCCAGCGGATCAACAGAGTCTCAGGGGCAAACATCTTTAACCCCCAATGCTAGAAGTGACGAACGTATCCCTGCTGGTCAACCCAGCAAGAAAAGGCGAACATTAAGTCAAATTCAGAGGCCCAAAAAGAAATATAAGTCAACGCCTGCTGAATTTGACCTCTCGACCTTGACCGAGGAGGAGAGGGAGATCTACGAATTCTACATGGAGCTCTACGAGGAAGACTCGGCTGCTGAAGCCATTGCTGCTGGAGGATCCGATGTGGAGTCTCCCTCAAAAGAAGATATCCCCGTCGCTGTTCCTCTCACTCCCGAGTCAGCAGGGGATGAAATTTTTGATGAAATTGACAACTATGTCCCTGCTGACTAGTCCCTTACTCCTGCTGATGATCAGAAGAGCTCCTCCATCGAACTCTTTGAGATAGATGAGATAACAGGGGTGGCGGCTGCTGCTGATGAACCTATCCCTACTGACACTTCAGCAGCAGAGCCTGCCACTCCTACTGAAGTCCTGGAGCTGACGGAGACGGAGTCTGTTGATATTCCAGATTCTATCACAGGACCTACTAAAGTGGAGATTGTAATCCACACGGCAAATAAAGCCAATCATCCTCCCGCTTACGACACTGTTGAAATTGATAGATCAGCAGTGTCCCCAAAGAAGCCACCAGCAGAGACGACTCCAAAACCCTCTACTGCAAGGAGACTTGTCCTTCCCGGCTTCACTATTTGTTCCCCTGCTGACCCGACCCTTCCTCCCAAAAGAAAACATGCTGCTATCAAGGGCAAAGGTAAGGGAAAGCAGATCCAAGTATCCAGCAGTAGCAGTGATAGTGACCCTGATGATGTTCCTGCTGAACGAGCAAAGGAAAAACAATCAGAGGAACTCATCAAGGCACTGCTAATCGAAGATGCTCTTGAAGCTGGCTTGGATCCTGAGGCATACCTTGCTGAGAACATCCAAGAAGGCCCTAGCCACCTCTCTCCAGTAAGGGTACTAACCGAGGGGGAGCCTACTCCTACTGAATCATCTGCTGAGATGCTCGCAATCGAGGGGGAGGACAAGGACGCTCCTGCTGATGAAGAAGCACATTCTGAAGAACCTGCTGGATCTGACCCTCAACCTACTATCAGCAAGGTTTCTCCTACTTCACAGAAGCTTGCTAAACTCGAAGCCCAACTGGTACAAGTTTTAGCAAGACTTTCTGCTGACACCACTGCTGGAGCCTCCTCTGCTAATTCTGCCTTAGCCTCCAAACTGACCAAGATGGAGCAAAAACTTGAAAAACTTCAGTAGACGATGAATAAGCTGATTGACTTCCTCCCTATCATGGCTGATGATATCAAAAAGGGGGAGAGAGGTCATGAGGCACATCAAGAAGTACCTATTCTTGCTGATCTTCCTGCTGAAATCACTCCTGCTACTGCTCCAGTTGCTGTACCAAGAAGAAAGAGACTTCCTAAACATATTCCCGAGTCTGCTGTCCAGATTATGAATCCATCCCCATATATGAGACTTCAGAAAGCCCTTGAAGAAGCTGATATCATATCAATGAAGTCAGGGCCTGCTGAAAGTCTCAAGCTGATAGCAAGCATCAAGGAATCAGAATCAAGAATCAAGCAGTACGAGGTGGAAATGAAGCGACTCAGGGTACAGGAAATGCAGCTGGAGTATGACAGAAAGAAAGAAAGGATGCAGAGGAGGAAACAAGAAAAGGAGGCAAGGAAAAGAGAGAAAGAGGCAGCAGAGGAAAGGCGAAGGCAAGACCTGCTGAAATTTGGTAATGGTGAAGATCAACAGAGTTCAGAAGAATCTGCTAAATGAAGTATTATTGTAATTTTATTTTTGTAATTTCATTTTATCTTGTAAACTTGAACAATCTGAAATAAAATGAAATTCTTTTTGGTTCTTGCTGTGGTGATCAAAATAACTCGTTTTGATATCATCAATTAGGGGGAGATTGTTGTTGCACCCCAGCTTATATTATCCTTGCTTAAAGTTTTATTATTCAAAATATATAAGAATTGATGATGTAATATAGTCCTTGCTTATATGTTGTAAAAGGACTTAGAAAAATATCCAACATGTTAGGTGGATATATCTTGTAGCTAAGCAAGGAGCTTTGATCACCAGTGAAGTCTGCTGAATTAATAAGCCTGCTAAAGGATTCTGAAGACATGAAGAATTTTCCAAGTATAGTCCTGCTTAGAATGGAAATAAGCAAGGACTTTAGTAAGCAAGACCCTTTGCTTATCAAAATAAAGATTGTCAGAAAAGTTATCTTTACCCCTACTTAGTTCACTTCTAGGGAACACTTCTGAAGGGCACTAGAAGACAAAATAACGGCTAACTTTTTGAACTAAGCAAGGACTGCTGAAAAGGTACAAGTCACATCAAGGACAGTACACTCCAACGGATCTATTTCAAAATTCTCAACGGATAGATTTTCTGAAGGAGTATAAATAGGAGTCATAAATTTCATTTATGACTAACCTCCAACAAACTGAACAACCAAACTCTCTGACATCTTAAAGACTTCAGCAAGACATTATAAAGCTTGAACAAGTGCTATCAATCTGCTCAACTAAGGAGCAATCTACTTGAAGATAGCAAGCAAGATTTTCTCAAATCTGCTTAAGAGTCTGTGTGACTAGATTGGACTAAGTGTCCTCCTGCTAAGTTGGTCTAAGTGACCTATTATAAATTGGACTAAGTGTCCACCTGCTGATTGTTCTGTGTGAACAAAGTTCTAGTGATAGCCTTCTCAAGTAAAAGAGAAGAAGAGTGGAGTAGGCTTAGTCCGAACCACTATAAAAATTCTATCTCTACTCCTGCTTATCTTTCATATTGCTTACTTACTTTATTTGTGCTTTGCTTTGGTCTTTGCTGAACTCTCTTAGCAAAGACTTACTATTTTTACTACTTCTAGCCATTAAACTTTTCTACAAAAACTAAGGGGTACTTTGCTTAAACAAATTCCGCTGCTAAACTTTTCAAAACATAAAACTCGTTTATAAGCAAGAAGTGTTTAAGATTGCTAAGTTTTATAAGCAAAACTTAATTTTTGAAAAACACTATTCAACCCCCCCCCCCTCCCCCCCCCTTCTAGTATTTTTACCCTTAGGGACCTAACAAAATCTTTGTTGTTATATCTTAGGGATGATCTGCATATTGTGACTAGAAATACATGTAAGGCTGATTCTTTGAAGATGTTTAAAAAAGAGAAGGATAAAATTAAATGTTTGATGAAGTCAACACCTGGTAGAATTAGTTTTACTTCGGATTGCTGGTCGTCTTTGACCACAGATGGCAATATATGTTTAACTTGTCATTTCATCGACAATGAATGGATATTGCACAAGAAGATTTTGAACTTTGGTTTTATGCCACCTCCTCATAATGGAATTGCACTATCTGAAAAAATTCATGCATTTTTAACTGATTGGGGAGTTGATTTGAGAGTCTTTTCACTTACTTTGGATAATGCATCTGCCAATGATGTTTGTGTTGGTTTACTAAAAGCTGCATTGGTTGAAAAAAATGGGTTGTTATGTAAAGGTGAACATTTTCACATTCTGTGTTGTGCTCATATTTTGAATTTGGTAGTTCAAGATGGACTAAAAGAGGTTGATAGTTCAGTTATTAAGATTCGTGAAAGTGTCAAGTACGTGAAAGGTTCTCAAGCAAGAAAACAAAAATTTTTGGAATGTGTTAGTCATAGCTCTCTTGATGCTAAAAAAGGTTTGAGACAAGATGTCCCTACTAGATGAAATTCTACATATATTATGCTTGAAAGTGCAATTTACTATCGTCGTGCGTTTATGCATTTAGAATTGAGTGATTGTTAGTGCAATATAAGCACAAGTGTTTGTAGAGGGGGGAATGAATACAAACACCTGAAACTTTTCACTCTTTTAAACTTAAAAGGGCTTACTGGAAAACAGTTGTAAATGAACACACAGATTCAAGTTAAAATAGTTATATTAAAACTTGGGGTTTTTCTGGAAATCTGTATAATCACAAATGTGATTTACAGCTACAAATTCTGTGTTTAAATACACAGCTTCTCACACTCACTAGCTTCTAACTTTCTTTGAAATATTTCTCACAAGATCTATTACAAAGCTTCTCTCTAATGTTTGTGTACTTCGATATTTGTTTGATCTGTTGGAAAGATCTAATCTATCTTTTTTTTTGTAATGAGAACTCCATTGCTTATATGTTGATCAGTGGAAGAAATCATGTGCTTGAGACGTGTTGCTTTTCTCAACTTAGCCGCAAGTATGTCACATCGTAGCCCTATGTGTCAGACTGCTGCAAGCTTTGTTGCTATTTTTTCTTCCCCTGATCTGTGTGCATTTAATGCTTGAGAGTTCTTATTGGATCAAGACAAACTTCAAAAAAATATCTTTCTAGTTGATATTTCTTGCTTCTTTAACACATTACGTTGATTTCCGTGTAGGTACTGATGACGGGTGCATGCTGTCATAACGATCCACTGATAATCAGTCCTGATGGACTTTGATCAGTGCTTCTGGATTCCCTGATGCTTATTGACTGGATCAGGGCTTCAACCTTCACTTGAGTTACACTCAGTGCTTCTTGATCTTGATGGTTATGACTGACGGCATACACTTATGGCTTCCATTGATGTCATGTTGTTTATTCCCCTTGATGGGTTGCCCTGACACTAACATGTCCTGAAGTGTTTCCCTGACGGGTTGGTTTGCCCTCGTTATACCCTGACAGGTTTCCTTGATGAGTTCCCCCTGATGAGTTCCCCTGATAGGTTCCCCCTGATGGGTTCCCCCTGATGGGTTTCCCGTGATGGGTTCCCCCTGATGGGTTCCCCCTGATGGGTTCCCCCTGATGGTTTCCCCCTGATGGGACTTAAACAACGTAACTTTGTTTAGAATTTCTGATGTGCAGAATACTTTGACTGTTTACAAGTAGCATCAGACATTCTTCTTCACTTTGTCAAGTCCTTTGATTGTTTATGTTTTCTGACTTGTCTTGTGAAGAGATCGACCATCCACTGATTAATAAGATTATTATCAGTGGATGCAAAACTTGTGCTGATCTTAAGGTTTACAAAATACCTCAAGTATTTACAATTGCACAATTTATTACATAATCATCATCATCATCATTTACCTCTAACAGTGATTCAAATTACAAGCATTGTCCATCTAGAGAAGAGTGGGAAAAAGTTGAGAATATTAACAAATTTTTGGCATTGTTTTATGATATTTCATCTGTTTTTTCGGGCTCAAGATATCCTACTGCAAATCTGTATTTTCCTGTAGTTTTCACTGCTTTGTTGGCTTTGAAGAAAGAATTAGATAGTGAAGTTGAGTATATGCAACCAATGGCAGCCAAGATGCATAGAAAGTTTGCTAAATATTGGGTTGATTTTAGTCACATTTTGTCAATAACAGTGATATTGGATCCTAGATACAAGTTGAGTTTTGTTGAATGATGTTATAAGAAGATTTATGGTGATGGTCCTGATGGAGGAGTATCCGAGTGTTTGAAGCTAAAAAATGTTTTATTTTCTCTTTTATAATTCATATGTTAATGCTTTGGGTTCAAGTTCATCTGTCCAGACAACATCTTTATCACATGCCAACTCTTCTCGCCCTACAAGTTACTTGAATTCTTTGAGGCAAAATGTATTGCAGGTATAAAGTTATAAATAATTGTTTGATTACGAGGTTATTCTTTTGCATGGTGATATATATTTGTTGTTAAGATCCTTAATTTTTTTTCTTTAGGAATTTGAAAGCTTTGAATGTGAGGAAGCTCTTCCACAAAAATCTCAACTTGAACTTTATTTAGATGAGCCAAAAGTTGATAGGAAAAATGAATTGGATGTATTAGCATATTGGAAGGCTAATCAATATAGATTTAATGAGGTGGCAACAATGGCGAGAGATGTTCTTTGTGTTCCTATTTCAACTGTTGCATCTGAAAGTGCATTTATCAATGGAGAAAGAATACTTGATCAGTATCGAAGTACATTAAAGCCCAATGTGGTGGAAGCTTTAATTTGTAATAAAAATTGGTTGTATGAAAATGAAGGTACTAACTTTTCTTTAATTTATTTTGTTATATATTTGTTGAGTAGATTGTAAAATACAAGAACTAATAACATTTTATTTTTGTAGATTCACAAATGACAAAAGAGGAGGAAGAGTTTATTGTCAATAACTCTTATTTTGGTCTTTTGGATGTGGAATTTGAATTAGATATTTGTAAAAGTTTAATTCTGCAGTAATGTTAAGTTGTTTATTTAAATAGTAATGTTTAAACAGGTTATTTGTGTAGTAATGTGTAAATGGGTTATTCGGGTTATATGGGTTATTCGGTTTATCTGGGTTATTCGGGTTATCTGGGTCATTCGAGTTATCTGGGTTAACTGTGTTATTCGTGTCGTGTTGTGTTACTCGTTTAAAAATCGTGTCGTGTTCGGGTTTCACATTTTGACCCATTTATTAATCGTGTCGTGTTCGTGTTATACTTAATCATGTCATTATAATGGGTCGACCCAACACCAACACGACCCACCAACCTATTTTGCCACCCCTACTCACATCCTTTCCCCCTTAAAATAAGTTTCGTCCTCGAAACTTAACTATTGAAAAAGATGAGGGTACTTTTTCATCATCATCTCTTCCAATTCCCATGTTGCTTCCTCTACATTGTGATTTCTCCATAGCACCTTAACAGAAGGGATTTCTTTGTTCCTAAGAATCTTAACCTGACGATCTAAAATCTGAATAAGGAGCTCCTCATAATTTAAGTTGTATTGTATCTCTATTGGTTGATAATCTATAATCCTATTATGATCAGCTCTGTAAGGGCGTAAAAGAGATATGTGGAATACATTATGAATGTGACCTATGGCTGGTGGTAGTGCTAGCTGATATGCTACTTCGCCTATTTTTCTCAAGACTTCAAATGGTCCCACATATCGGGGGCTCAACTTTCCCTTCCTTCCAAATCGTGCCACCGCCTTCCAGGGTGAAACCTTTAATAATGCATAACCTCCCTCCTCAAGAGTCTTGTCCTTCCTATGTTGGTCCGCATATTGCTTTTGTCTGTCTTGTGCAACTTTCATTCTTCTTCTTATTATGGTGATTGCATTCTCTGTTTGTTGGATTATTTCAGGTCCTTCAAGTTTCCTTTCTCCAACTTCACTTCGGTAAAGTGGAATGCGACACTTTCTACCGTACAACGCTTCAAATGGTGCCATACCAATGCTGGTGTGGTAACTGTTATTGTAGGAAAATTCTATTAAAGGTAGATGGTTATCCCAAAGCCCTTTGAAATCAAGCACACAAGCTCATAACATGTCTTCCAGCGTTTGGATTTTGTGTTCTGAGTGGCCGTCTGTTTGAGGGTGATAAGCTGTGCTCATCTCTAATCTTGTCCCTAAGTAGTTTTGAAAACTTTTCCAAAATCTAGATGTAAATCTTGTGTCACTGTCAAAAACAATGGAGACAGGTACTCCATGTCAACTGACAATATCCTCAAAATAATGCTTTACCAATTACTCCATTTTATAAGTATTCTTAATTGCTAGAAAATGTGCAGTTTTGGTTAGTCGATCAATTATGACCCAGATGACATTTAATCCTCCTACGGTGCTGGGAAATCCTTATATAAAATCCATTGTAATCAATTCCCACTTCCATACGGGAATTTCTAATGGTTGAAGTAGTCCACTTGGTTTCTGATGCTCAGCTTTTACATGTTGACATGTCAAGCATCTACTTACCCATTCAGCAATTTCTCTCTTCATGTTAGGCTACCAAAAATTTTGTCTTAGATCTTGATACATTTTGGTGCCTTTGGGATGTATGGAAAACTTGGAATTATGAGCTCCGTGTAGGAGTTCTTGTTTCAATTCTGTACTAAGGGGAATTGATATACGATTTTCGTAGCATAATAATCCATCAATATGGATATGACATTTGTCTTTCTCCACTTGAACTAACTTGTCCCTTGCTTCACGGTATTCCTCTTGAGAACTTTTAATAATACTATGCAATTGAGGCTTAACCTGAACTTTTTCTTTTACTTCCTTTCTTTCAGCCGTGGTGATGACATTAAGCTGTAGGCGTTTCATATCCTTCCTAACTCCTTCTTGAATGGTTATCATATTGAGCCTTTCACGATGACTCAACGCGTCTGCAACTACGTTGGCTTTCCCAGAGTGATAATTGATAGAACAATCATAATCCTTGATTAATTCCAACCATTGCCTTTGTCGCATGTTGAGTTCCTTCTGTGTGAATATATATTTTAAACTCTTATGGTCAATATATATTTCACATTTCTCGCCACACAAGTAATGCCTTCAGATCTTTAATGCAAAAACAATAGCTGCCAACTCTAGATTGTGAGTTAGGTATTGTTTCTCGCAATCCTTTAGTTGCCTCGAAACATAAACAATTACTTTTCCATGTTGCATTAACACAACTCCAAGTCCTTGCTTAGAAGCATCACTATAGATTATAAACTCGGCCTTATCGTCGGGTAATGATAGAATTGGTGCGGTTGTTAGCCTCTCCTTCAGTTCTTGAAAGCTCTTTTTGCAATCCGTAGTCCAAGTAAATTTTATAATTTTCTTGGTTAGATTTGTCAGAGGTACAACCAGTTTAGAGAAATCTTTAACAAATCTTTGATAATATCCAGCTAAGCCAAGAAAACTCCTAATTTAAGTCAGTTTTGTCAGCTGGGGCCATTTCGTGATTGCTTCTATATTGTTGGGGTCCACAACAACTCCGTTTTCATTGATCACATGACCAAGAAATTATACTTCATTCAGCCAGAATTCGCATTTAGAGAATTTGGCATAAAGTTGCTTTTTCCTAAGGATTTCAAAGACGGTCCTTAGGTGTTCCTTGTGCTCTTCCATGGTCTTTGAATAGATTAGTATGTCATCAATGAATGCAATGACAAACTTGTCGAGAAAAGGTTTGAATACGCAGTTCATTAAATCCATAAACACGGCTGGTGCATTTGTCAAACCAAATGGCATTACGAGAAATTTGTAATGACCATATCTTGTTCAGAATGCATTCTTGGAGACGTCCTCTGCTTTAATCATTAATTGATGATAACTGAATCGGAGATCAATCTTTGAGAAATACTTTGCTCCTTTAAGTTGGTCGAACAAATCGTCGATCCTTGGTAACATGTACTTATTCTTGATGGTGACTTTTGTTAAGTTCTTGTTAGTCTATACAAAGTCTCATCAAACTGTCCTTCTTATGCACAAATAAAACGGGGGCTCCCCTAGGGGATACACTTGGCCTGATTAGACCTTGGTCCAATAACTCCTGCAGTTGTGCCATAAGCTTCTTTAGTTCGGATGGTGCCATCCTGTACGGAGTTTTGGAAATTGGTGCAGTGCCAAGCACTAGGTCAATTCCAAAGTTTACTTCATGATCAGGTGGTAGTCCTAGTAATTCTTTGGGAAATACATCAGAAAATTCATTTACAACAGGTATTTCCTCAATTTTCATTTCCTACTTCTCGATGTCATGGACATATGCCAAAAATACTTTATAACCTTTCCGAATCATCCTTTTTGTTTGGACCACGGTTAAGAACGGTGATGATTTCACCATTTTGTTACCATGAAACCAAACCTTTGCTTTCTCTGGGGTATGTAAAACAACTCGCTTTCTCCTACAATCGATGTTGGCTTGGTATTTACATAACCAGTCCATTCCCAAGATAACTTCGAACTCTCCCAATTGAAAAGGAATTAAGTCAACAAGGAATTCATGGTGGTCTATTTTGATATTACAGTTGGGGTACACATGGTTCATAGTCACAGTTTCGTGATTCACGACAACCACTTCTTGCGGATTTGCTAAACGTTCAGGTAAGACTAACATAGCCTTAGCTAACCGTTGAGAAATAAAACTTCAAGTAACACCAAAATCAAATAGAACATGAGCAGGTAGTGAATTAACAAGCAATGTACCTATTACTACGTCGTTCGAAGTCATTGCTTCTTGAACTGTCATGCTGTAAGTCCTAGCTTGTGGACGAATAGGTACCGTGTTAGCTCCAGTTAGAGTTGGATTACTTCCTCCTTTCATTTAGGGGAAATTGGGTGACATATGCCCCTCTGTTCCGCAGGTGAAATAGGTTCTTCTATAGGGTAGTTGTTTTGGTGGTGGTCTTGTTTGGAATGGAATAACATTGGTGCTTGAGGTAGGACAGTTAATAGAAAAATGCCTAGGTTGATGACATTTATAACATACATCCTTTCCCATCAGGCATGGAGACGTGCCATGGTTCCTTCCACATTTAACGCAGGTGGTTCCTTTCTTAATGTTCCCTATTGTGGAGTTATCAATCCACTTCCTTTTGTTACCGTTGTTGTGGCTATGATTGGGGTTACTTCTTCCCTCAATTGTCATGTTGGTTTTATCTCTTTTGCCATTTCAGTGATATCTCTTTTTGCTCTCCCGGTTGAAATCTTGAATAGTCTTGTTGCTTTTCCCTGCAATTCTAGCTTTTTCAACTATTGCAGCGAAGGTTTCCAATTGAAATATTGCTACTTGTCTCAAAATCCAAGGGTTCAATCCTTGGTCAAATCTACGGGCCTTCCTCCTTTCCTCATTGACTTGGTGAGGTACAAACCTCATTAGTTCTGTAAATTTGGCCTCGTATTCGTCCACTAACATCTGGTCTTGTTTCAGATTTAGGAATTCGAGTTCCATAGCATTAGAGATGCTCAGAGAGTAATACTTCTCGTTGAACTTCTCCAAAAACCACTGCCAAGTGAACTCAGTGCTTATGTTCCTTGCTACTTCTCTCTTGGACAACTCCATTTTCTTGGTGCCTGCCCACTAGTGACTTGCCTCATCTTTCAACATGTAAGAGGCAAACTTAGTCTGGCATGTGGCTGGTATATCCATAATTTCAAAGACCTTTTCCAGCTCGGTCAGCCAATTCAAGGCTACAATACGTCCCCCTTTTCCATCAAAGCTGGGAGGTTTCACATTTGTGAAATCTCTAAATTAGACCTGTCTTCAACAAGACGTAACGGTTGGGGTGGTGCTTGGGTGGCTTGCGTAGCTGATATGGCTGCTTAGAACATCTGAACGAACTGAGCCATTTGGTTCCTTGCATTGTTCCCATTGTTCTGGTTTGTAGCACTGTTCTGAGGTAGAGCGTTGTTGTTTTCCGCTTCCTCATTATCCTTCCTTGCATCATTATTCCTTGTATTATTATTATTATCTCCTTCTATAGTATTTCCTGAGACATAGTCCTCGACTAACACAGTGTCATTGAAGAACCCCGTGTTGTTATTTCCAAAATTCTATTTTGGGTCTACATTCCCTTCCTCTCGAGTTCCTCTCTCGGTCCTTGTTACTTCTTTGGGTGGGGCATTCTTTCTCGGCCTACCAGGTCTTCCTCCCAGCATGGTCTGTATAACAAATGTTAGAAATTAGTCCTCCTTGCTTTGTAGGTGCAAAAATTTATAACTTATCAGTTCATTCCTTAAAATTTATAGTATAATGCAAATTTCTATTACTCGCTAGTATCCTTAAATCTCAGGACTAATTTGCTAATATCCTTCATTCCTCTATCCCAAGACTCTCTCTATCACAAGTATCTTCTATTCATAGAATCCAAAAAGTACCGTGGCACTTTTCAGAGTATGGATGTTGCTTCCCAGGCGATGTTTCTAACGAAACATTTCCGACTAGACACGGCTCTGATACGAATTGTGACAGCCCCAAAATCCTACATGGAAACTTGGGCACCATCAATAGAAGGAGAAAAGTTAGTAATACATCCATACAACATTTATGTACTAAGTATTATTAGTGTGAAGACCCCGATTTGTAAATAAATTTCGTGATGAAATCTAATTATTTTTGCTTATTATTATTTTTTTTATTATTATGAAAATTATTTTCTTATAAGTTGTGAATATTGAAATTATTTTCTTATTATGAGAAATTTATCTGCAATGTGATGTCCAAAAGATTTATTTTCTAAATGATTTTGTAAAGCTTATGAAGATTATAAGTTGTTCTACCTTTAAAGGAGTGTTTTGGGCATGAATGCTTCGGGTAGCTACAGTACCCGTTTTTTTTAAAATACTCCACTGATGGGGGGAGGGAACAGCAGCATTAAATGCTCATCATCCCTACCAATACCCTAGAGTCAGCTATGAAAGATGACCGAAGGACACAGCAGCCATTTCAATCACTCTCTCCTTCTTCAGTCATTTCCTTTCTTTTCATAACCAACAGCTGAGATCAAGTTGATCCTACGGTTCTTGTTGTTCAACCAAGTGATATATATACACATCACGCTGTTGTAACCTTGATTCTACCTTTCTAAACTTCCATCAAACTTAAATATAATTTTCGAGACAGCAGTTCTTCTTGAAGGATAAACCGAAGCATTTATTTTCTTCCTACAGTAAGGAGGTAAGAGCATCTTATTTAAGTCTTGCTAAATTTCTTGCGTCTCTGCTCTACCTACCACCTTTAATACCATGTTCATTTATTCTCAAAAGTATGACTTAATGCATATTCTAACGATCGGGGTTAATGTCATTTATTTCAAGTTGTCTAAGATGGCATGCAGACCATAAGAAATGTTATGTATCACTGAGAGAATGATGAGTTTTGACCTAAGTGTGGATATGGTTGAGGGCACCACACATGGAGGAGTGAAGAAGACGACCCTGTATCTGAGACAGACTTTAACTTAGTCTCTGACGAGTATGAGTTAATCCCTGATGAGTTAATCCCCGATGAGTTAATCCCCGATGGGTTATTAATCCCCGATGGGTTATTAATCCCCGATGAGATATAAATCTCCGATGAATTAAAGCGTAGTAATTCCCTGATGCGCAGTTTGTTTTAAAACTATAAAATGCTATTTTCTTAAATTATTTTAAGATGTTTGAATTGATTTCTTAACCTCAATAGTTTTATATCAGATTGAGACGTTAAAAGTTAAGGACATCACATGTGCATTTCTCCCTCATATTTTTAACCCAGATAATAAATTCATTTTGTGATATGTATATTCTTACAGAACTTTCCACTCACGAGTAAATTAAATTTGGTCGTAAGCAAAGGACTGAGGCAAGTATATTCACAATCTCACACTTATTTCAGTTTAACGCATTATCATTTGCTTCGATATGCGTAGAAGGTTGGATTTATACTTTCATTGTTCTGATGCATGAGCATGCTATGCTTTTGATTCTGCTAGCATGATATGAATGATGATGCATGGATATAAATGAGCTTTGAATTTCAGCTATGTTTTCAATCTTATGTCTATGCAACGAGAATGTGAATGATGCCCCTTATGGGGGTTATGCCACATGGCTGGCAAGAGGAAAGGAAAGGTGCTGATGTGTTCTTCACCTGACCAAGAGGAAATGTTATTTGACTACGTAGTCACTCAGAGGGATCATGCGGTCCAGCCTGGCCAGCTGTGTACTGTATGGTTAGCAGATCCACGGGTGTAGCCCCCGTTGGATAATTGAAGAGTTATAATCAGGTGTATACCTGACTTTCTTCAAGGGAGGATCACAAGTTGTATATCATCAGTGAATCCTCAAGGATTTTTGAAGGTTTCCAAGGTCTTGGTATTGCTTCACCAAGCCTCACAAACAGAATTTGAACTTCTCTCCTTGATTCCGGATGTAATTCATTGAATTATTCATATCTTTCCTCAATGTGTATATACTTGTTGGGCGTAAAACGCTCACCGATATTGAATGTTAATGATTTGCAGGACAGAAAGCTAAAGCTGAACCCTCGGACAAGGGGAAAGCAAAGATGATAAGCTACTAAGTGTTTATCCTTTTGATAGAACTGATGAAGGAAAGAAGGAAGACGTTTGAAGAGTTAATGAGAGTATTTTGTTACTAAGAATTGTTGTAATAGCTTCCGCTGTAATCACTTAATTCTTGGGATGTAATAATTCTTAAATGCTGTTTTTATTCAGTATTTATTTATGAATGGATGAATGGTTATCTTTACCTCCATATGATGATGCCCTAGTCCGGTACGGGATTATGGGGTCGTCACAATTAGTACACTCTAACAAAATTTAGAGTACAACTCCTGCAGCGAAAACTATTCTATTACAATAGTTGTAACGACCCCCCTTGGGTGTTCTTTTAAGGCTACTCCATTTCTTCTCTTCTCTTGTCGTCATGGTTTAGTGCCTTACTCATGTCCTGAAATTATGAACTAAACAAAAATGAGCAATTTATCCTCAACAAGTATATAAATATAAAGGAAAAGAAAATAAAATCTCTGAAGAACTTAATCAATAGTGTAATTTTGTTTGTGAGGTGTGGGTGAAGCAAAACCACCACCTTAGAGTTCTCATAAAACTTCTAAGGATCTCAGATGATAACACAATTGTATGATCCTCTTTGAATAAAACCACCTCTTTTCGACCGGGGGCTAAACCCCTTGGATCTGCTAATCATAATGTAATCAGTGGGCCAAACTGTATAACATGGTCTGGTAGTTAAGTTACATCTAGGTCGGGTGACCTGTAGTTATATCTAGGTCAGGTGACAGAACACATCAGCACCTTCCCTTTCCTCTTGCCAACTATGTGGCATGTTCCACATTTTAAGGAATATAACAGTCTCCTTTTGCAGTTTCATTCATTTGCACATATATAATATTAAAAAATAAATGATAAATCAAAGCTTAGTTATATCCATGCACTTTATTTATATCATGCTAGCAAAAATTAAGGCATAACATTCTGATTCACAAGGAAGGTCAAAAATGAAGGTCATAACCTTGTATGCATGTCGAATCGATTGATCATGTGCTTAACAGAAATAAGCATAAGAGTGAGAATATACTTGCCTTTGTCTTTGGCTGCTAATCTAATTCACTTGCTTGGTGAAATACCTCTGTAAAATATGTATGTTGACATAACATAAGAATCTATGCTTTGAATATAAATGTGAGTATGTATATATGTGATGTCCGTGCATTTCTTATCTTTTTGATGTTTTAATTTAATCATTTGATGCGTTGGAAATTGAGACTTTTTAATAAGATTTTTTAGACTGTTAAATATTCATATTATTTATCAAGGGGTAAATTTTGGTGCAACAGGGGATAAATTTACCCGTCAGGGGATGATTCACTGGTCAGGGGATAATTCACCCATCAGGAGATGATTCACTCGTCAGGGGATAATTCACTCGTCAGGGGATAATTCACTCGTCAGGGGATAATTCAGCCATCAGGGGATAACTCACCCATTAGGGGATGATTCACTCGTCAAGGGATAATTCACCCATTAGGGGATTATTTTATTATCAGTGGATAATTTACTCGTTGGTGGATAAATTGACCATCAGTGGATAAATTTTGTTAATCATCAAACTCGTTGGTAATCTATTTGAATACCGCCAAAGTCTCTTGGCTGTCGCCACACTCATCGCCAAACTTAACAAGCCAACACCAAACTCGTTGGTGGATAATATCATCAGAGGATAAAATTAAAATGGTCAGAGACTAAAAATTTGTTCATCGGAGACTAACAAAATTGTTCATCGGTGACTAATGAAATTTGTTCATCGGAGACTAAAAAGTTGTTCCTCGGAGACTAAAAAATATTGTTCATTGGAGACTAATTTTTAAATACTGTCAGAGATTAATTTTTAACTTATCAGAGACTAATTTCATGGTGTCGGAGACTAAGTTAGGACTTGTCTCTGTTATAGAAGAGGAGTTCCCATATATTTGTGGATGATGTTTATCAATGGGTAAACATAACTGAGGGCATTCTATCATCATCTTTTCTACAGTGTATATCATTCCTTCTCACAATGCACACACACACACACACACACAGTTGCAAATGAATACTATTGCAACCTACTGTAGCTTTTATAGTTGTAGAGTCATACAGCTCTCGAAGCCTTATTCTATTTTTAGAGAGGTTGAGGGAGAAAACGTGAGTATTTCTTATTGTTTTCTTATTCTTATGGACACTTGTAAACTCCAAGAACTCTGATTTCCTAAGACACAAACATGGTGTTTTACCTATTGATATAAGAACTGTTTAGAAGTTAATATAGTTTGTATAGTTGGTATGTTTCAATATTTTCTTTATTCTCTTCTTTTAGCATGCAAAACTAATAACTCCTGATGTTATAAGTATGTTTTTAAAACATGCTTGTTGAACAAAGTGTTTTACAATATGATATTAATAAGGATAGAAAACAAAACGGAACAGAGCACACGATTGGTATAAAACTCTTATCTCTTTAAGCTTTTAAAGAAGGAATTAGAATACTCGTGCTACTCTTGAAAAGGACAATTGCTCTTGAAAAGGAAGAATGATATTTATGTGGATGTCGGGTAGAGAGAATTTTTGGAAGTGAGGCTAGGATTATACCTTAGGTGATGTATTTATAGTGCTTGCAAATCAACTAGAGCAGTTGGATCATTTTGGCTAGAAATATGTCTTTGAGATGATGTGATTGACTAGCTCGGCCGATATAGCGGCTGTTAAAATATTAGTTAATCGCATTCAGTTGGACAAAAAACCTTCTCTTGTTGGTAACCTTGCACAACAAGTATCCTTTTTAAAGAAAAAAATACATGTAGATGTATAACTAGGTTAATAACCGTGATTAGATTGTGCAGTTAAGTTGGTTTATCGGTGGATACACTGCATGCAACCAATTTCCTGAAATATTGTGGTTTTAATATTTGCACAGCATAGTCTCTGGGTCAGCAATTCACACTGCCATTTTTCTTCTGCAGATGTGCTTCCCAAGGTCTCTCCTCCTCTTTGTTGACACTTGTTTAAAATAATCATTTAAAAATTGAGATTAATATATTCATTTTACCTTTGGTGGACTACTCATATAACAACTTATAATACTTGATTATTTAGGATATCACATTGACATAAAACTCATGCATTAAATATTCATACATCATAGGAATTAATCCTATTTACACTTTATTTCAATTTAAAAATTCTGGGTCCTCACAGATACAATAATTCTTTTTAACTTTTTAACATGAAGATTTAGCTAGCATCAAATAAACTCATGGAAATTATATCAAATAAAGTCATGGAAATTATAAGAAAGGTCTTTCATAAAAAGAAAAATTAAGGAGTTATTATGATTATTAATAATATTTGTATTTTAGTCATACCTATTCATGCTATGTTTTGATCTCTAAAATGTATGATAAAAGTTTATATGTACCGTTTAAAGAATATGCTAAACCAATATAACTTGTAAATTTTTTAAAAGCTTTTTAAACTGATTTCATTATAGTTGTTTAATTTGAAAAATAAAAATATATCACTAATTTTGAAAATGAGGGATAATATAATGAAGATATGGCCATGTAGTTTTGCAATACAGATTTTTTTTTTGTGTTGCACAGAATTTTAATACTCCTCGTGGATGCGGTTTTTAATATTACTTGTTTATACAGTTATAGAAAACTCTTACTCTATCATGCATCTATGATATTTGTTCTAATCATATACTTCCTCCATTCTCAAATTTTTATTTAAGTTTTAATATCTTTTAATTAAACGATAGCGTATTAAATTTTAAAATTAAATATAGGAGGATAATTTATCTCCCAACTGTCTAGGCATAGGAGGATAATTATCCCTTGTCGGTCTAAGCATCAGAGAATAAATTATCTTTTGGAGGATATTTATTCTTCGATGGCTTTAGTTCCCAATAGTATATTGGAGTTTCGGGGGATAATTGCCTATCTTCTTGTCTCATTATTTCTTAGATTTTAGTCCTAGCTAGTGACATGTGCTAGTAGGCCGGGGGTATGCCCCTCGTTAATCCTTAACTTGGTTTCCTTTTTGACTTTGTCCTTACTTGTTTTCCTTCTTCCCACCCCTTGGTTTGTGTTTTTTCTTCCCTAACTAGTAGGTTGTGATAGTAGGCCGAGAGGGATGCCTCTCGTTAATATTGTACCTTTTTTTCTTTTTTATACCTTTGCAAATTTAGCAAAAAATAAAAAAAATAAAAGAATAAAAGAATGAATCTATGAAAGTTCAAAATGCAAATTATGTTGTGAGCAATGATTTTGTCATAACTTTACGGCTATAATAGTTAATAATTATATCAACTAAAATCAATACAGTTTGCATTAATTTTATTTGTTTGACTTAAAATATTCAAAACGTATCTCTAATAATTTTGAACGGAGGATAGTATAACAAAGATATGCCCTTTTACTTCTGCAATAGACATATTTTTTTATGCCTCACTGTGACGGCCCCAAAAATTCCATACCGGACCTTGGGCACCATAAAAAATGACAATAGAAAATATCATCATCCAAGCATGCATATCATAAAAAAGTAAAAGAAAAATAGTCTTTATTACATAACCAAAGATAATTGTTTTACAGTGGAATTCTGTGAAGGCCCATAGGCCTTACAATCTAAACATTTCTATAATATCCTCACGCTTCACCTTTCCTCTAAAATCCATACATAGGAGAGCGATTAGGAAATGTTCATCATGCCATCTTTGCTTTGCCCTTATTAGTTGGATCGGCCTTCTCGCCATAACCTGTAGAACATTTCATAACAATCCACATGAGCGATTTATGCTCAACAAGTATATATTCATATGTTGGGTAAGCTTTGAAAAATAGATCATTTATAGGGCTTAAGTGTTTGTGAGGTTGGGAGAAAACAATGTTGACACCTCCTGATAATTTGATAAACATGTAGCTTTTAGGATCCCCGAATGATAACGAGGGATTTGACCCTTTTCTTGAAAGAAATCTTGAATCATTCACATGCGCCTTATAATCAAGCCCGTTTGGTGCACGTGCCCTTAGGAACTTCATATCAGACAGTGCATCAGTTGGCCAGCCTGACCACCATTTGACTTCATCATAATGACGTACGTAGTCAAGAAGAAATCTTTTATTTGCGAGAGTTCGGTCACCGATGCCTCAGTTTCCGTACCCTATCATTCCTTAGTCTTTAGTTACCCACACGGATATACTTTATAAGTAGGGGGGAGTGAGAATAATTAAATCTTGATATATCCGTATAGGATTTTCCTTGGCGTGTTAGTGAATTTGAAAAACTAACATCCGCCCAAAGAATGTTTGATTCTAGTACAATAACTTTCACGTACATCAGATCAAAAGATTGTACGCTACTTAACTTTGAAAAAAAATTAAATCATGAAGGTTGACATAATACTAGATATTTACGTATATCGAATGAATGATAATAAGTATTAAATGAAAAATAAGGAGTGAGTATATACTTGCCTTGGTCCTTAGCTAATACTATTGGGTTTCGTAAGGTAAAACACAGCAGAAAAATACGATTAAAATAAAACAAAACGAAACTCAAACCCAAGGATCTATGCGAAACCATTTAATACAGATAGTTTAAGATTTTACCGATTAATTGTGCGAATCTGAAGCTTTGGTGAAGGTGTTGATCGTCTCCAAATTTTTAACGCAATCCAACTGGACAACGTCTCTACGGTATCCACACGAACACCCACGAACCGTCTTACGATTCGAACAAGAAGAGTTACAATACTAGCTGTATGATATGTATCTCTCTTTTCTCTCTATATCTATGAACTCTAGTCTCTCTCTTATGAGCAACTAGGGTTCTTAGAATACGTGAAACGTAAGTTTTAGAGAATTGCTGATATATCATATATATAGCCTTTTATAGAGTAATTCCAAAACCTAATCTAATTAGGAGAGTTAAAATTCGAATTTTATATTTATTAGATATATATTTAATCAAGTCTCACTTAATTAATATATATATATATATATATATATATATATATATATAATTTAAAGCCATGATTTAATTAAATCAATCTTATTGATATATTAAAATCATTGACATTTAAATTATATCTCCTTGACGAATGTTCTTTGTGTGTGACCCTGTAGGTTATTATTACGTTGGCAATAATTTTAAATCATATTACAAAATTATAAACAATGAGTGGCATTTAGTAATACATCATTGTTACCCAAGTAATAATAAAGTCATAGATTCGACGTTACCTTTCGTGACCAATGTTTCAATGTAACTTAATCCTTTTAACCATGATATCTAAGATTAAATTCAAGGCATGGATGTGTCATCCTCTTCATAATTTAATCTCAGTTTTCTTGATCAATGAGTAAACTATATGAAACAAATCTCTATTTGAGCATGACCATGCATTTCATAGTTTCACTCAATCAAGAGGCTTATAGATATCACCCCTAATTTATAGGAGGGTTAAATTTCATCTACATCATTCTCATTTCTCACATAACTCATTATGCATCCAACAATCACCTTTATCATCCACTTGGTTAAAGGTGACTTTTGATAATGTCAAAATGCATAACTCCTTATGTAGAAATGTCATGACTTCAGGTCGAAGAACCATTACATCATTGTCACTATGAGAATTACTTATGACACATAGCATAACGCTCCATGTAGAATTCTCATGGTGGGTCTGTCCAGTACTATGTTCTCTAACATGTACCTATGTATCAACTTAATATATCTCGTATATATTTATGACCAATGAGATATGGCCATCAGTTAATCCACATACTAGTCTCAATGTATTATTATTGTCCCACTGACAATGATACTCGACTAGGGACATTTAAGAATAATGATACATTACATATTTATATGATCTCATATTCAAGTCACATACTTGAATCCATATAATTAGTATCATTCTCTAAGGACATTTATTATGTTAACATTTATATAACGCAGTAAATAAAACATAATAAAAGAAATTATCATTTAACCAAAACATATCATAAATATAATGTTACAATCATTACATAATTGGTCACTAGGGCATACACTCTAACAAATACTAAATCAACACACTGGTGAGTGAGAGATTCTGTACAACATATTTGTTGAGATGTCATGAGAAATTTTACGCTAAGTAAATAGGAGAATACACATATGAGATGTCTTTATAATTTTAATGTTTTAATCTAACATTTGAAATGTTGAGGTTCATCAATTAACTAATATTATCTTAAGTATTTGGAGAAAATAATATTTCACACCTCGAAGCTAGACTGTGCATCAGTGGGTAATTTACCCGTTAGGGGATAACTTGTCATCAGTGGATAAATCACCCAGTCATCAAGGAATGGTCTTCGGTCATCAGGGGATGATCTATACTAATCAGGGAAAGATTTATCCGTCAGAGAAGAGCCATCAGGGGATGACTTGCTTATCAGGGGATCATTCACCCGTCAGGGGATGACTTACCCATCAGGGGATGACTTACCCATCAGTGGATGATTTACCCATCAGAGATGAATTGACCATCATGGATAATTTTGTTCATCGCCGAACTTGTCGATAATTCATTTGAATACCGCTAAACTCTTTTGACTGTCACCAATCTCATTGGTTGATAATTGTTCAGCGCCAAACTCTTCGAAGACTAGTATTTTTGTCTCTCGGAGACTAACATAATTGGAGACTAATATTTGTTACTCATCGGAGACTAACATTTGTTACTCATCAGAGACTAACATATAATCTAACGGGGACTATTTTATACTATCAGAGACTAATTTTATGTTGTCGAAGAGTAAGTTAGAACTTTTCTCAGTTACAAAGAACCTTTTATGTGATTGTGGATGATGCCTAACAATGGATAAACCCAACTTAGGGTGCATCATCATCTTATCTGTTGTGTGCAAAAGAATACTACTGCAGCTTTTAAAGTTTTAATCTTTTATTGGATAAATTTTAACATGTACGACTAATACTTTCAAATGTTATGTGCATGAGAAAATAAAATAGAACAAAATAGAGTACACGATTGATATAAAACTCTTACCTCTTTGTCTAAGGAGGAAGTTAAAAGCTCGGGTTGCTCTAGAAAATGAACTTGAAATTTTATGTGGGTGGTCGACTAAAGAGAAGTTTTAAAAGAGAGGTTAGGATTTATGCCTTAGATGAAATATTTATAGTGTTTGTAAATCAATTAGAATAGTAGGCTAAAATTATGTCATTGGAATGATATGATTGGCTAGCTTGGCCGGTGTAGCGGCTGCTCATCATATTACTTTCAATAGCTGGTATAATACCAAGCAACTACTGACATACATGCAGCTTAATCTTAATCAATTGTTGACACACATCAGCTTATTAATCAAATAATAGTACACATAATCCTTAACAACCTTCTTAAAAGTATGTAATCCTTTCATCAACTTATCTCCACACATGCTTGATTAATTTAATCTCATATGAGATTTGAGATTCTCATATTCATATCTCTTTGATGGTTTTACAAAGGAATTGACATTATTAAATTTTGAACATCACATTAACATAAAATTCTTTTTCAAGATATGAATTGATTATTCATACAAAATATGAATTAATCATCTATACAAAATATGAATGAATAAATTATCCATTCATCATATTCCTATTTTTATTTTCGAGTTCTCACATTTACACTTAAGTTCATACAATCATACTTCAAGTAAGAAATTGCTTGTGCAATCTTCCTCACTATATCGAGGAATTAAGCGTATCTACCTTGGCGTCAGAGAATCTTTCAAACTTTTAGTTGTGGCCATTCACATATAATCCACAAATAAAAAAGAATATATCCATTCTATACATATCAAATATCAGAATTGCAACTTTATCACAATCAAAATACAATGCATCCAACAATATAGAGCAGTAAAAGATACCATATAACAAAAGGCATAGCAGTGCTCTACGAAAGAAATAGTTAAAATTAATCATCCTATAAATTATTGAAGACCTTGTGATATACTAAGATCTTAGTGTACCCAGAATATATATCATCTAAATCTTCACATGCTATCTTAAGGCCAGCAGGAGACGTCACTCTGGATATGGCTACATAAAGTTGACCATGGCTGAAAACCGGCTTGGGCAAATAAAGTCCAACATTCTTGAGCTAGAGTCTGACCCTGGCTCTTGTTAATTGTCATCCCATAGCACAAAAAAATTGGAAATTGCTTTCGTTTAAAAACAAATGGGAGATTCCCATCTGTAACAGTAAATACTATCCTTGGTATAAAAGCCTTTGTTCCAATTTTATTTCCGGTTATGATGACTCCTTCTATAACCCACTTACACAACTGACTGACAATCAACCTAGTCCCATTACATAGACCCTTGTTCGGATTGATATTCCTAAGTAGCATAATGGTAGAACCAAATTTTAACTCCAATTCATGGTTAGGAATTCCAATTCATGGTTAGCATAATGTAGAGAATATAACGATTTATATTCTCTACATCCTCATTCAGTGGAGTTAATATAGCTCTATCGCGGAAGTATTGCTCATCTTTATAATTTGCAGCAAGATCCCCGTATACCTCACCAACAATTGCTCGCACACCATCCTCATTACCATGTATCAAAATCTCTTCTGGACTAGGTATCCCCGATGACTCTGAAGAACCATCAAGATCCAATGAAAGCTCTCTGCCATCACCAACACTAAGCACGCAATCATGAAACGGTATCCGTCTTTGCCCAATAGTCATCAGTGGTACATTTTTACTTATTCACATATTCTCGTCTTGTGCGAAAAATTGTCTCTCTCCACAAGTACGACTTTGTTATAGTCGCCATGACAATATCTTCACAACCCTTCTTTTGTATAACGGGTAATATTTGACGAAAATCGCCACCTAAGAGAATAGTTTTACCCCCAAAAGGTTTGCTATCCGCATCTGGAACTTTCTTAAGCATAATATCAAGAAATGTCCTATCCACTGCTTCAAACACAAACCTATGAGCCATGGGTGCCTCATCCCACAATCAAACTGGCCTCACAAATAAGATCAACAAGCATCGTATTACGTTTGATGTCACAACAACTATGCGCTTCAATTTCAGTAGGTATTCGAAATCTCGAATGAGCAGTACGTCCACCATTAATTAAAAGACAATCGATACCTGAAGACGCTTGATACGTCAAATTCACGTACCTAGGCTTTGACCACAAATTAAATGTCGTAGAGCCCTTTGTACTTCCATCCAACATAAAACATGTAATTATTGCACCCCCTTCTCCTTCTCAACCTCTTATTTCTTCTATTTCAACTACTATGATTGACATCATTACCACTTCTCAGCCTACCCAAGTAGTATCACAAATTTCCACACAGAACTCTTTATAGCCTAACCCTTAATCTCCCAAAAGACTAAGGGTGGTAAGAGAAAATCCTCACAAGTAACCTCATCTATTGAGGGGGAGTAAGGAAAGAGAGTAGTTGGCTTGGAGAAGTCGAAGAAAAAGAAAAAAGTCAAGAGAGATGACCCTAAACCAGACCAGACAATATCCTCCCAATATGATACTAACTTTAATAAGGAATCAAACACATCTTTAGTTGTTACCTCTCAAAAAGACTCACTTATTGAACAAAATCTCCAACCAAGGACAGAGTTGAGTGAGACACATACATTGGCTACAGGCCTTTATGAAACTCTCATCAGGGTCTTTGAAAGCTCTTTGCAGATAATGGACATAGTGAGTGCAAACACAACTTCTTTTAATGAATCACCTCATCGTTCTATGATTCAGCTAACATTCCCTTCTACACCTCTCTTTTCTTGTCCTTACCTCAAAGTTTTTCAGATTTTATGACACAACCACTAAGTGTCATGACATAAAATCCTCCAATTTCTCATTTCATGGAGGAGCCCATTCAAAATGATTCAGTAATTGAGAGTCATGATCTATACACTTCATCAGTAGACAACATTGAGTCTTTACATCAGGGGATCAAGATACACTAATCAACTCTACATCAGGGCTTGTCATCAATGAATAGTAAAACACTGATCAAGTCTAGGTCAGGCTTGTTATCAGGTGATCTATAAGCATCGATCAAGTCAACATTAAGGCTTGTCATCAGTGGATAGTAAAAACCTAAACCACATGTCATCAGAGATTAAAAAATATTCACTGATATTTGGCAAAAAAGTACTAATATTTGGCAAAAAAGAAAGGGGTATAACTGGGAAGATAGTTTTTGAAATATGGTAGTCCAATAGCAACCTTTACACCAAAAATACATGGAGAACAGGAACAAAAACAAAAGCAATAATAGCCTATAGCAGTGTAACACGTGCATCTCCAAAAAAACAATGATGAGACATACTGCGACTTCGTTGAAAAAGAAGCATGTCTTGCACATGCGTTCTAAATCTGTTCTCCTATATATGTAAGAGTAGTTACACGATACCAAAAAAATATATGCCAAAAAAAAATAGTTCTTGAGAAAAATATTAAAGGAGAAAGAAGTAACTAGTGTGTGAGAAAAAAATCTGTAAACCTTTACAAATTTGTACCTTTAATCATTTTGTGATTATAACAGATTCTTAGAAACACACAAGTTATAATACAATTATTTTAACTTGAATTTTTGTGTATGCATATTAAATATGTTTATTGTTTTTCTGGATATTGTAACTTTTTCAGTTTGTACTTGTTAAGCTTTTAAAGAACAGAAAAAGTTGTGGTGTTTGTATTCAACCATTTTCTACGAATACTTTACCTTATTGTGTACTAACAGATTCCATAAAAAAAAAAATACTTGAAAACAACTATGATAATATATAGTTCAAAGTTATTCAATATACACTTAAGAATTATTACATTTATTTCGTGAAATTTATTTTAAATAGGTGTGATAATTATGTTAATTAAACTATTAAATATTGTAATTAATTTTTTACCCATATTTCCATTAGCATACAAACTTATTCGTTATATTATGTTCATATATTTTGTTTTATTCTAATTACAGATTTGGTAACTTCTAATAGAAGTAGGAATTAATAAAAGTGGATTAGGAAAATTTGATGAAATTAGAGGCGAATTAGGAAATGATCATAAGGGAAGAAAAAGAATTAGAAGATGGTAATATTAAAAAAAGTGCGAAATCATGAGATAAAAAAAATATATTTATACTTTTAAATATAGTAAATATAGATTTGAGAATTTGTAAGTTTGCTGATTTTAGTTCACACAAAGATTAATATTGCAAACTACGTATATACTTAGCAAAATAAAATCTTCACTTTTTCAATCATCATATATTACTATAGTATTAATTGCCAAACTATGTTTCACGGATAGAGGTAACTATACTGATCATCTATTACTATAGTATTAATTGACAAACTATGTTTCACGGATCATCTATTACTATAGTATTAATTGACAAACTATGTTTCACGGATAGAGGTAACTATACTAAGTCAATTATTAATTCGGTCAATTTGGTTATTTTTTCATTTTCCTATTTTTTTTTTCGAAATAAATTTTCTTATTGTTACTAAAAGTAATTTTAATTAACTCAAATTCAAATATTATTTAGTTTGATTTTGAATGAGTTTTCTTTCATGTTTAGAACAAATATTATTTAATTTTAACTTTGAATGAGTTAATAGCTAAAAAAATATTACCTTAAACATATAATTACATATAAAAAAATACAACATAATAGCCCATCAAATACCGTTTATGAAATAATATTTGTTTCAAATTATATCATCATACGATTTTACATAAATTTCATAGAATCTTAAAAATGAATTGTATTAACAATGTGTTTAGAATTATGATCTAGATTATTGTATCTTCTTCCATTTAATTTTCTTATAAATATTTTATTAATATTCTTTATGTTCTAAAATTAAAACATACATTATAAAATCCGCTAATTTAAAATTAATTTTTTTACTTTTTATTACATATATAAAAATATTACAAATAAAAAAATCTAAAAAATATATAATATTTCTAATATTACTTAAAAAAGACCATATATAAAAGAAACAAGATGATTTCAATTCCCGTTTCGTATTTTTCTCTCCTCCCTTTGGCCTTTTTAATATCTCAAAAATACTAATTTCACCATTATTAAAAAGTTATCTCACTCAATGTTCACCCGAAACAACAAAAAACAAAAATACAAAACAAAACAAAGGAATGGGGCACAATTTTTAGGATAGTATTTAATTTGTAATGTAAAACCTCTCAAACTAAGCATGCCAATGGAGTAGTTAGTTATTTTTCTGATGCATTCCTGAAATTGTGGACAATGATGACCATTGACCAATAAAAACAAAGTTGGAAGATAAAACACCAAGAAAGAACAAAACTATTCCGTAGACAGCAATAATTTTTGTAACAAAAATTATAATATTATATAATCATCATTAAAATCTCGCTGATTTTCAATTGTAATATGGAGCAAAGATCCGAAAGAAACAGTACTGTAATAGAGTCACAAGCAAGGGAGAAAAATAACAAGAACATCATGGATAATGAAATTGCTCTTTTCACAATGTTTTTAATATTTTCATACATTAATACATATGGTACAAATAACAAAAGAACGCTCTTATATAAATAATAATTAAAAAAAACAGTGAAAAAATGATAATTACCCAAAGAAACAAAACAACATAAGAAAAATATCCAAAATTTCTTAAATCGATTAGCATTTTAGAAAGCTTATGTATTTTTTTTATTTTATTCTTTTGTATTTATTAAAAAATTTCCTAATTTTTTTTTTTCTATCCAAACTCAGAAATAGCATTAATGTGCATATACAAATGTAGGGGTAACAATTTTTGACACAACACGATAATTCAATATGAACACGATAGACTTAAGAGGGTTTGAGTTGACTTATATGGGTTTAGGTCATAAACAAGTCAACATATTTAAGACATGACTAAAATAACTGGTTGACGAGTTAACTTGTCAAAAATCATTTATGACACATTTAAGAAAAATGACATTTAACCCGTCAAACGGGTTGCAATTGAGTTTGACTCACTTAACCCAATTATCAAAACTAAATATGTTATTTGTGTATTAATGTGTAAACGGATTATTCTGGTTATTTGAGTTATTTGAGTTATTTGGGTTATTCGAATTATCAGGTTGTGTTTGTTTATAAAATTAAATTTGAATTAACCGTGTTATTCGTGTCATGTCGTGTTACCTATTTAAAAATCGTGTCATATTCGTGTTTTAAATTTTGACTCATTTATTAATCGTGTTATGTTCATGTTATATCTAATCGTATCGTATTTATATTATATTTAATCGTACCGTTACAAAAAATCAACACGACACGAACACAATTTATCAACTTATTTTGACACCCCCAAATGTATTCACTGCACACTAAATTTACTCCATAAATTACCAAAAAGGAAAAATCCCAAATAAACTTGGAGAAGTTGAAATTAGCCAAAGGGTCCAATTCTCGAGGAGATATCACCACCCCACAACTTTCTCTCATCATTAACAAATTTACGGACAAGCCAATAATATGATCGAACTATGTGAAAATTAAAAAAAAAGAAAAAAAACTGCCCTCTTACTTCTTAGTTTCATCATCTTTAAACGCCCTAAAAAATCAATTTAGGCGCTGTTTGATCGAGAGAAAATGAATTTTTAAAATTTTTTTATTTTTATTTTGAATGTTTGATTAGTTGTGAAAATTAAGTCAAACAAAAATAATTATAAATAAATTTTTTTTTAACAAGAATGGATGAAAAGAATATGAATAAAGTGTAAGATAGATAAAAATTTTAGTAAGCTTTATCATTTTATATTTTGCTTTTTCTTATTTTATTTTAAACACTTATAACTCTAAATCCTCTAAGATTATATAAATCCATTTTTTTTGAAAAAATTACCATAATTAATCATTTTTCAAAATCCACAAATAGATAATTAGATACACAATTACATTATTTTTTTAACAATTCAAAATTTTAATGTCTATCTTTTAAAAATACAATTTATACATTTTTAGTCATTTTCAACAAAATAATCAAATGCGAGAAAATAGATCAGAAAATAATTTCATAGAAAACATTTTTTAGAAATTATCTTCATTGCATCAAAAGGAACCTTAATTGGTTAAGAATTTATAGTTTATACATCTTCGATCAACGATTGTGGAGAGGGTCTGAGGCATTTGGAACTCTTCTCTTGCTTGAAAAGAACTCATCCAAAGAATGTGCCACCCCTTGTCTCTGCTGCAGTTCTTTTTCCTGCCTCCTCAGCTTGTTTTCGGATACTGCCTTCTTGTTCATCCCAATCAGAAAATTGGAACCCTCATTTTGGGACAAAGGGTCCATCTCTGATCCTTCATTTTTCTTGAAAGAAATAATAGAACTTTCATTTTGGGACAAGGGCAGCTCTCTGTCCTCTGCAGAGACCAGCAAGAAGAGAAAAACTAAGAAAATTAGTTTTTGCAAGCACCCCACTCGCATATTTAAAGAGAAAAGAGAGATGAAGGGGAAGAAAACTAAAATGGCCTTTTTTGTATGAAAAAAGAAATTGCAAGAGAAGAAAAGAGTAGAGAAAGAAAATGAAAAAGGGGAGGAACTTGGGAGGGAAGTGTGAATCAGTACGTATTCTTGAAATAAGGGACACTTCTCAAGGAAGGGGGTGGGAGAGGAAGGGGACTTTTTGTTTTGTTTACTTTATAGGGGATTTTTTATAGCAACTTTTTTCTTCAATCTGTGCTACTTTCAGTCCCTAAAATAAGTCACTTTTGTCCAACTTATGGAGTATTATTATGCATGAAAATCTTGGCTTTTCTGCTTTTATCTTTTCTGGATTGTGTCTATGTGCTTTGGAAGCTAGTAGAGGTGTGAATAGTGCGGTTACCGCTCATAACCGCACCAAATGGTAAAATACAATTTCTAACATTTTAATAACTATAACTATGGTTAACCGTACCATTTGGTTAAGTACGATTTCGATTAATAAACCGTGATTTCAATTTTTATTTAGATTTTACAAATATACGATTAAATATTATGAGTAAAAATATTTTATTGAGAGATTGACATAATTATATAATAAACTATTGTGATAATTGAGAACAACCCAAAATAATTGATGTTTTATTATGATAATTAGAATTTTTCATAATTATGTTATAGACAAATTAATGACAATTTATATATTAATGATAATTATCATATGTAAGTAATGGATATTTGATTATATAATCCAATGGTTTATAAATTTCGGTTTCGGTTTGATTAGAGCCATTAACTGAATAACCAAATTGTACGATTCAATTTATATCATTTTGATTTTTCAATTTTTCAAAGCGATTTGATATTTTTTAGTTTAGTTTTTCAATTTTTTTAAGTTACAGTATAGTTTTTTCACACCCCTGTAAGCAAGTCATTTTTGCTTTTTTGTAGTAGCTGCTCCGTGCTTCTGACGGGCCTAAACTCTGCCAATATTTGCACCTACATGGATAATACTCTCTGCCTCATTAATAATTATCCATGTTCCCTTTTTGTTCTTTTGGGTCCATCTCCATTGGAATCCTCTGTAATACGAAATATAATGAATATGACATGATTATTTCACTAATTTTTATGAGTCAAAAATTAAAATTATATTGGTTTCACAGTACAGAGTAAAATAATTATAATCTAGTAGAGTTGAGTATTATTTTTTTGAATTCGACTCGTTCAAAAAATTATTGAATATGCGTCGAGTACTTATCGATCATGGTAGTTTATGATCGAATTTGGCTCGAAATCTTATCGAGTAACTTGAATAAGTCGAACATTTTCAAACTTTTGAGTATTTATTGAGTACCAAGTGATTATCAACTAAAATTGTTTGAGTCGAGTATCTTGTGAATTTATATGAACAAGACTATTAGAATAATATAAAATTATTTCGAGTATCGAAATAAGTCGAGTAAAATAACGTCCTAAACGAGTCAAATCGAGTCGAGTATACTAAATATCCACTACTCAAATTAAAACTATGTAAGGCCATTCACACCAGTTTCATTTAATAGATTTTTTATATTACGCAATCAAGCACAACATATTATACAAATACAGATTTTTTATTTATCTCAACTATTCCATATTTTCTAATATATAACATACCATAATAAAATAATAATATTTTAAATTTCAGTTATTTACATTTGTTAATTCTTTAATTAATAAATAATATGTTATTATGTAATAATATATTATATGTATACTATATATATATATATATATATATATATATATATATATATATATATCATATTTATATATAAACTAATTATAATATAATATTAAAATATAATTATATATAGATAATATATTAAGTATATTATAAATCGTATTTTAATATATTATAACATTTATATATATTGATTATAATATAATATATTTTTTATATAACATGATAAAAATTATAATGGTACATTATATTTATTATCAATGTATTAATTAATCACAATAATATATTGTACTAATGAACTATTTATAAAAATATAAAGGAAAACAACCGTTGATAAACTTTTCAGAAGATTATAACTCTGATTTAGATAATGATAATGGAAATTTCTTGTCTACGTTAGAATTAATAATTTCCCAAAAATGGTATATAAAAATTTCTCTTCTTATAGAAGATAATTACTATAAGGAATTTACCGCTCTTGTTGATAGTGGAGCAGATTTGAATTGTATTCAAGAAGGGTTAATTCCTACCAGGTATTTTCATAAAACTACTCATACCTTAACTTCTGCTAATGGTCAGAAATTAGATATAAATTTTAAAATTCCTAATGCTTTTATATGTAAAAACAAAATTTGTATTCCTACGAGTTTTTTACTGGTTAAAAATATTACTAACCAAGTTATTTTAGGTACTCCTTTTTTGAGAAAAATTTTTCCTATAAAAAATATAACTGAAAAAGGGTTTATTGGAACTTTTAACCAAAAGGAAATAGAGTTTAAGTTTATAACAGAACCTCTTACAAGAGTTCTGAATCAAATAAAAGATTCTATGATTATAAACAAAGAAAAACAAATTACTTTTTTAAAACAAGAGATTAGTATTAATAATATTGAAGAATCTTTGAAAAATCCTAAATTGTAGGATAAGATCAAATTATTATATAATAATTTCTCTTTACATATTTGTAATGATCATCCGAATGCTTTTTGGGATAGAAAGAAACATATTGTCTCTCTTCCTTATGAACAAAATTTTGATGAAAGGAAAATTCCTACAAAAGCTAGACCATGCCAAATGAATAAAGAATATTTGGTTTTATGTAAAAGTGAGATTGAGACTCTTTTGGCTAGAGGATTAATAACACCCTCTAAATCTCCTTGGTCTTGTACGGCTTTTTATGTTAATAAACATTCGGAACAAGAAAGAGGTGTTCCAAGACTTGTAATAAATTATAAGCCTCTTAATAAAGTGTTGAAGTGGATTAGATACCCGATTCCTAATAAAAAAGATTTATTAGATAGGCTTAATGAAGCTTTAATTTTTTCTAAATTTGATATGAAATCAGGATATTGGCAAATCCAGATCCAAGAACCTGATAGCTCTAAAACAGCTTTTAATGTTCCCTTTGGACAATATGAATGGAAAATTTTACCATTTGGTCTGAAGAATGCTCCTTCAGAATTTCAAAATATTATGAATGATATTTTTAATCCTTATAGTGATTTTATTATTGTTTATATTGATGATGTTCTGGTATTTTCTAAAAATATTGAAATACATTTTAAACACTTGAATATATTCAGGGAGATAATTATAAAAAATGGTTTGGTTATATCTAAACCAAAGATGTTGTTATTTCAGACTAATATTAGATTTTTGGGTCATAATATTAAAAAGGGAAAAATAATTCCTATTAATAGGAGTATTGAATTTGCTTCCAAATTTTCAGATGTCATTACTGACAAAACTCAGCTCCAAACATTTTTGGGAAGCCTTAATTATATTTCTCCTTATATTAAAGATTTGGCTTATGATACATCTATTTTATATGATAGATTAAAAAAGAATCCAAAGCCCTGGAGTGAAATTCATACTCAGGCTATCAAAAAAAATTAAAAATAAGGTTAATAACCTTCCTTGTCTCATGATTGCAAATCCCAAATGGGAAAAAATTGTTGAAACAGATGCTTCTGATATGGGCTATGGTGGAATTTTAATACAAATTTCTCCCCATGATAAACAAGAATATCTTGTTAGATACCATTCTGGAAAATGGACTAATAGTCAAAAGAATTATGCAACTATAGCCAAAGAAATTCTGGCTATCTTGAAATGTTTATTAAAATTTCAAGATGATTTATATAATCAAAAATTTATAATAAAGACTGATTGTCAAGTAGCAAAATATATGTTCAATAAAGACTTTAAACATGATGTCTCCAAACAGATGTTTGCAAGGTGGCAAGCTCAATTAGCCCTTTTTGATTTTGAAATTATTTATAAAAAAGGGACTGATAATAATCTTCCTGATTTTCTAACTAGAGAATTTTTGCAGAACATATTCCTGGACATAGCTAATAGCTCTTCTCCATATTTGACAAGATGAGCCAGTTTAGTGGTGGTCGTGGAAATTCCTCTTATAAAGGAAGAGGAGATTCTTCTTCTCGTGGTAGAGGAAGAACTATTATTCAAAATGCAAACCAAAGGCTTATAGCCCAGAATATCAATTCAAAAGAAGATGAACAGTTATACAAAGAATTCTTGGAATTCAAGAATAAACAGGTTAATCCTAGCCAATCGGCTACTCCTTCTTATGCAAATATTGTAGAAGAAGATGAGATGGATGATACTTTTGAGATTAATAATCTTAAAGAAGTCATAATTTTATTAGATAACAAAGACCTTCGATGGAAGGAAGATGCATGGCATATCCTGCACAGATATTTTGACACTGCTTCATTCAATGCAGCGTCTTATAAACAAAGGTCTCATTATGAATATATCTTGAAGGCCACAGGATCCTGCGAATTTTCCCATTTTTATGCAGGAAAACAAACTAAAGTTTATAGCTTTAGTAAAGTCATTATCAAGCAGATTATATCTGCCGAAGACTGGGGAATGAGTACCTTAAAGGAGAAGGAATATCTCCATAATGAATTAAAAATTCAGGTTAAATTTAATTATTGGGATTATGTTGAAACTTTTAATAAAGCTTTCCTTTATCAGAACTCGCTTCATAAGCACACATGGTTCTTTAAAATTTGTCCAGAAGTTTTTAAAAAGGAAATTCCAAATTGGTTATACCAATGGTGGCTTTATTATGGCCCGGCTCATTTAAAAATTTTACCTGAACCTTATAAAGGATTATTCTCAGAATGGGTTAAAGTTTCTCCTCGGATAATAGATGCCGAATACAATAATAAGTTCATTGATGGAATGCCATCATTATATTTTTTCTCAGAATTCGGGATTCCATGGATTTTAAGATGGGAACCTGAAGTAGGTTATACTCCTAATTTGATACCCTGTTTAAAGAGAGTTTTTTATACAAAATTCTGGAAAAAAATGCTGAAGAAGAATGCCCAGAATATTGTGGAAGGTCAAGAGACAATTGATCAAATCAAAGAAAAAGTCCTGGAATATCAAGAACAAATTGTTCTTAAACAACAAAGAGAATCTCCTAGTCCATTTCAGCATATTACTAGGAAGCTACAGATTCAGAAAGGTCAGATGACCAGGGAAGATTTAATTGCTTCATATCTGGAAGAAGCAAAAAAGGATTTAATGAAAATTTTGGATAAATTAAGTTCCTCTTCAAATGTGGATATGGCCTCCTTAGCAGCCTCGTCACATCATAATTCGGTCCATGATAAGGATGATTTTGGGTTCGAAGAATCTCAAGACCCAAATAATGAGATAGTGGATGATGATAGCTATGAAGATATTCATAATAAATTTTTTGCTATAGAACAGATGCTCAGAGGACAAATCCAGGAGCAAATTCCAGAAACGTCTTCATCACATAAAGAAAAAGAGAAGAAGACAAAGTCATAAAGTTGCCTTCCACTTTAATAATGGATAGACAGGAATTTTTTTTTAAAGTAGCTTTTATAAAGTTTAGCTTTTATAAAGCAAGTTGTATTATTTTTACTGTGGGGAGATTCCCTCGGTTGGACACTCCCGTCTATATAAGGGAGTTTATTTTTCCTTTGAAGGCAGGCTTTGGCCAGCTTGGTTCTTTCCTTTTCCTCTTCTCCTCTCTTGCTCACCTCTTTGTAAAATATTCTAGTTTGTAATATTTCTGAAGAAAATAAAGGACACTCTTCTGACATCCCCGTTTTGATTGGCTCAAGTAAGTTTTCGTGATTTTTATTTTCCTTTTATTTGTTTTATCTTATGTTGCCGCCTAATATGGCCGGCTAATTTTTCTGTATTGAATAATATCATGCTTCTGAGATTTACTTACATGGATTAGAATCAAATGAAAAAAAAAAAGTATCCGAGAACTGAAATTCTATTTACTGAAATGGTCGATTAATTAAAATCTTTATGATGACGATAAGAGACTTAGTCTGGCTTTCGCCCGTTTTAGCCGATGGATAGGTGTTTTGAGGGCACTTTTTACCATGACCAGTTTCTCATCTAATCGTTAAGATTTTAATTTTGTAAAATGTTCCATATGCAGTTGATTGGAAATTTTGTTTCAACGATACTTTTAATTTGACTTTAAATTTGAAGATCCTTTGTTTAAATTTGACTTTAAAATAGCTGTTCCGGCTATTTCTAATAGTCAACATACCCCTACTAGTATTATTCAAACTCCAGAAGGAAGTGTTTTAATAAATTTTGAACAAACTAAAAAAAATTTAGGACAGAAACCTAGATCTAATTTGTCTAGATCTAATTCGTCTTATTTTCATATATCTCCAATAGATTATGAGGATAAATCTTTAAGTCGGGATATCTCATATAGGAGAGACTTCTATGTCACAAAAAATAGATGAAAAAATTTCAGAAACTTCTCAAAATAATATAATTGAGGAATTAAAAATTAATGAAGATGATATAGTCCAAGGAATTTATAGAGTTCCTGCAGAAATGACTGCTTCAGAAATGAATTTTTCTATTTAATGGATTTACAACCAAAAATAGATTTTAGTTGAAAACTCTATTTATAATCTAACAGTTACTATAATAGAACATTTTACTGGTAGATATTCAGACAATTCTGATAATATCAGAACTCTTTTACAAAATCTTAGATGTCCTACTCTTACTTCATTTAGATGGTATAGAGATACTTTCCTTAGTAGAGTTATGCAACTCCCCGAGGCTAATAGTACTCATTGGAAATCTAAATTTATTGATGGTTTACCAACTCTTTTTGCTGAAAGAATAAGAAATATTCTTAGAAATGACGATTTAAATATTGATTATAATAATTATTCTTATGGAAAATTAATGGGAATTTGTATACAAGAAGGTTTAGCTTTATGTAATGAAATAAAGTTAAATCAACAAATTAAAAAGCATAATTTAAATGAGAAGAAACAATTAGGTCAATTCTGTAGTCAATTTAGAGTAGAAAATAATTCTGTTCCTTTTACAAGAGATAATAATAAGGGAAAAGAGAAATATATTTCTCCTAAAAAATATAAAAGATATAAGAGAAGAAAAGAAAAATGAGAATTTCGGAAAAATAAGAGAAAAGAGCAAATACCTCTTGATAAAATTAAATGTCATAAATGTGGTAAGATGGGTCATTATGCTAACAAATGTTGGGCTAAGATTAAAAAGAAAATAAATAATTTAAATATAGAGGATGATTTAAAAGAAACTCTAAATAAATTATTTATTGAGTCTGATTCAGAAACAGAAGATATTACTTCTGATGATTTGAGAGTTCTTAAGGAAGAAGATTATACTTCTTCATCTTCGGAATGTACTCCTTGTAGAGAAGGATTATCTTGTAATAAAAATAAAAATTATGATTCTAGTTCGGAATCAGAAGAAGAAAATCTTTATAATATTTATTCTCAATTTCAACAGATAAATGTACTTTCTAATGATGATATCATTAAAATTTTACAAAATATTACAGATCCAGATATAAGATCTACTATTTTAAATCAAATTAAAAGAAAAGATAATTCTAATAGTAGTAATAGTAATAGTAATAATAATATTAACAAAAATTTTCAACCTTATACTATGACTGAGGTTAAGAAGCTTTTAAAACAAAGACAAGAATAAAAAAAAACCTACTAATAATGAAGATCTAAAATATGAGATTCAAAATCTAAAAGAAGAAATCAAAGAGATAAAGAATACTAATAAAATTCTTGAAGGGAGAATTTATAAATTAGAAAAATATAAAGGACATATATATATATATATGTATATAGGGGACCGATCCATGTCTGACGTTAGCTCTGGAGTCTTTCGTAGGTAACACTTTTATAGCCGTCCAACGAATGATCCAACGCCGATCAAACTAAAAAAAAAAAATACCCCTTCCGCCAGTGTTAGTAGCGGAAGGCATATTTTTTTTTAAAAAAAATTTTTCCCTTCCGCTGGTAACACTGGCGGACGGGAAAAAAATTTTCAAAATTTTTTTCCCTTCCGCCAGTGTTACCAGCGGAAGGGAAAAAATTTTTCAAAATATTTTTCATTTTTTTTTCTTTTCGCCAGTCTCAGTGGCGGAAGGCAAAAAAAAAAAAAAAAAAAAAAAAATTTCCCTTTCTGCCACTGTCACTGGCGGAAAGGGTAAATTTTTTTTTTTTTTTTGTTTCCGCCAGTGAGACTGTGAGACTGTGATCCTGTCATCTTGTACCCTCTAGGAGGACCCCTGGCCATTCCTTTGTGCAGTTCCCAAGCAAGACGCAAGCGAAGAATGGATGCATCTTGAACTGTCCATTTAGCTGCAGTGGGATTTAGTCCACGTGAGATTGCATCCATATATTTACAAATGTAAACCCCACAGTCTGAACCATTATGTTGTTTCGCCACTATAACTTTCTTCCCGAGTCTTGCATCTCTTGGGGGCCAATTGGTCTCAGGGGCAGCAAATCTTAGCAATATAGGTACAAGAGTCTTCTGCTAATTCAAAAATAAAACATTAGTAAGTGACAATAAAAAATTTAAACCAAATGTAAAGCAACATAAAATCTTGCGTACTTACCGCAACTGCAACATCGGCCTGGTATCGCGCATCCAACTGTGCCGGAGTCATCTCTGGATGCATAGGATCAATGATTTTTATTGCCCATGCCTTAACATTGAACATCACCAGGACAAACTGTTCGTGTATGCGAGAATGGAATGACATGAAAATGACATCACATTCCGAAACACATAAACCATTTTGTTCTACAAAGTGTTGTACAAAATCAACTGCATTTGCAATATCAGTCTCGACTCTGGCATTTATCATGGTTTGACCCACGGCAATGAAGAAAGTTGGCAGATAGTACAAATTTATTTTTAACCTCTTTCCCGTCCGTGTTACGACGACGTCTCTTTCTACCAACAATTCTTGGTAGGCGTCCACAATTGTGTTGCCTAACCATGCCCCAGACGATAATTCTGTGGCCTCCTCTTGAGTAATATTGTAACCTTTAATTTTTCGAGGCCAATAATGCGAATCATCGACTGGTTCACCATTAAACCAGTGTCGAGTCAACCAATCCACTTTCTAAGGGTTTAAAGGCTTCACCATGCCCCCTTTGACCGGAACCATCAATAGATCGTGTCTTGACACTCTAGCCGGATTCTGGACGGGTGGTGCCTCTTGGGATAAATGGGTTGTAGTTGGATGCTCTGTGAAAGGATTGAACTCAGTTGTGAAGGATACTGGAGGATCCGATATAAACGTCATGGAAGTTGGAGGTTCTGAAGGATCAATGAAGGACGGAGTGTAAAAGGGTTGCTCCGAATAAACCCCGAGATTGGACAATTGCATTTGTTGAAACAGAGCACTATTATCAGTTAATAGTGCTTGATATTGTTGTTCAATCTGGGGAGGCTTATTCGACCACTGCTGCAACATCCTCAGTGTCTGTTTCAACTGCACAATAAAAAGATACAAGTATATGTTAATAGTGTTACAAAATAGATATAATGCAATGAAATGATTATCATTAACAGTACGTACCACGTTTATTACATGAGGTTGATCAACAATGACACGATTACTGTATCGGATATCAGTGACAGCCGGTTTTGCAATTTGTCTTCGTGTCACCTTGTTGTACCACAAGTAGTACACGTCCGTGTCTAGTTTGTTTTGGTTGGTATTTTCAGATACCAACAATCCTACAAGATTCTCCTGGAAGTCGTGCCACATCTCAACGTACGGGGCGGCGAATGCTTCGTAATTGGAGACTTGAAATCTATTCTCCTTCTCTGCCCGATTCAACCGTAAATGAGTGTGATCAACAGAAGGGTCAGGTATCCTTTGATAATGACACAGTTGCCTAAGGACTCTGTCTGGCATCTGATACTCAATCTCGTCAAAATGTATCAGTGGGATTCGACTGTTTGCGAACAGTCGTGCCATCCAAGCGTCCTCGTCATCATCATCAACCATCTAAATAGGCTTATATGGCTTCCAGGTGAATTTGTCTTGTGGTTGATTTTCAAACTCAGACCGATATGTTAGGACGTTGTGGTGTGGATCTGCTCGCCTGTCCTTATAGTAAGCATGCTTAACGTATGCATATGCTAACACACGTGGCGACCACAACTCAGATCCAGGCCGAGGCATTGGACGTCCTATTCATAGTCTGTCATATGCCCAAGTTTGCACGACTGTCATGCATCCCGTTATCCTTCCAGGTAAGACAATTTTACCCTTAACTTCTCGGTAGTGGGATGCATCGTGGAGTGCTCGGTAAATGGCAGCTAGGACTGCTGAACCCCAAGCGTAGTTCACTATATCTTCAATATCTCTAACAAAAACCATGTACCTAACATGAAAATGAAAACAACACGTTAACCAAATTGATATCAAATTATGACAACAAATTATAATAACAAAGACAATAATTTATTCATACCTAGCTGGGCATATGTCTTTGCTTTTTGTGGGAAACAATATAGCACCACACAACCACAGTATGTAGGCTCTTGTGTAGATAGCTATATAGTCAACCGGTGGATCCTCTAGCAGTTCACGAAAACACTCCAAAAGCCACGTCAAACGGATACCACCACCGTGCTTTGCTTCCTTGTAGAATTGTTTATAGAACCGTTCGCCAAAGCAGTCTTGAAACAATTCCTTTCCTTCTCGGACAAAACACCACAAGTAAGGGGTTTCCCGTTAATGGGTAAACCGATTATATAGTGGATGTCCTCCAAAGTGATTGTCGCTTCACCACTATTAAAATGAAACGTGTTTGTAGATGATCTCCATCTTTCCACTAATGCAGTAATGAAGGATGCATCGTGTCTTGGGAATATACATCCGTGTGTAAATGCATGCATTCCAACTGCATTAAGTATATCCTTCTGTGCGTCACTCAACATCCAAAGATCATACCTCTGATTACTGTGTTGAGCAACGTCAGTACTCTGAATTCATTTGTGTTGTATATGTGCGTCGATATATGAGTAGGTTGATCTTCCAACAAACTGTTATCTTCGGGACCCGGATTTAATTGATAATTGTTCATTGCAACCTACAAAATATTGAAAAACCTTTATCAAACACTACACACA
>CM025782.1:8394009-8443759 GCA_014636745.2 Centella asiatica
TTTTTTTAAAAAACGGTTTTTTTTTAATTAAAAGTTTTTCCCTTCCGGTACTAAGACCGAAAATTTTTTAAAAAAATTTTTAAGAAATTTTTGAAAATTTTATTCTTCCCTTCAGCGTATACATGCTATAAGAAATATGTTAGTATTTCTGTTTTACGTCAAGGAGACAAAACATTAAATTTAAATACGAGTACTTGTAAAATAATTGTTGACTAACATAGAAAGTCCTGCATAATATGAGTTTATTTTTAATAATTATTTTTTTACTCTTTTGATAGTTTTTATGTTTTTAATGTTTGAATATAAATTTTCTTTTATTGGTAATTATATTTACCTCATCTTTTGTAGTCATTTTTTTAAAAATCATAGTATTATCATGATTTCAAACATTATGATTATAATACTATTTTATTATAATCATAATATTGTACTTAATTATTTCAAACAATAACTAATAATCATAATACTTATAGTATTTTACTATACTCATACTATCAATCATAGTGTATAATCATAGTATTCTACTTATATCCACCGATCAAATACATCAGAAACTCATACAATTACAATTAATATAATTTAAAGGTCAAACTCGATCACGCCTCTTCTTCATCATCGTCTAAATCTAATGTGCTATGTTGAGACATTTGCGAGCGTATCTCCATTACTTTATCATGATTTCTCTTATCATGATCATGTTGGGGTTTCGCAGGATCAAACGCAGCGGAAAAAAAAAACGATTTAAAATAAAACAAACGAAACCCAAACCCAAGGATCTATGCGAAATAATTTAATACAGATAGTTTAAGATTTTACCGATTAATTGTGCGAATCTGAAGTTTTGGTGAAGGTGTTGATCGTCTCCAAATCTTTAACGCAATCCAACAGAACTACGTCTCTACGGTATCCACACGAACACCCGCGAATCGTCTTACGATCTGAACAAGAAGAGTTACAGTACTAGCTGTATGATCTGTATCTCTTATCTCTTTTAACCCTAGTCTCTCTCTTATGAGCGGCTACGTAAAAACGTTAGTTAGAGAGAATGGCTGATATATCATATATATAGCCTTTCATAGAGTAATTCCAACTCCTAATCTAATTAGGAGACTTAAAATCCGAATTTTATACTTATTAGATGTATATATTTAATCAAGTCTCACTTAATTAATATATACGTACAAATAAATATATATATTCGTATTTCCTTCCAAAGGACTCTACTTTATACAGATTACATATATAAATATATATATATGTATATAATTTAAAGCCATGATTTAATTAAATCAATCTTATTGATATATTAAAATCATTGACATTTAAATTATATCTCCTTGACGAATGTTCTTTGTGTGTGACCCTGTAGGTTATTATTACGTTGACAATAATTTTAAATCATATTATAAAATTATAAACAGTGAGCGGCATCTAGTAATACATCACTGTTACCCAAGTAATAATAAAGTCATAGATTCGACGTTACCTTTCGTGACCAATGTTTCAATGTAACTTAATCCTTTTAACCTTGATATCTAAGATTAAATTCTAGGCATGGATGTGTCATCCTCTTCATAATTTAATCTCAATTTTCTTGATCAATGAGTAAACTATATGAAACAAATCTCTATTTGAGCATGGCCATGCATTTCATAGTTTCACTCAATCAAGAGGCCTATAGATATCACCCCTAATTTATAGGAGGGTTAAATTCCATCTACATCATTCCCATTTCTCACATAACTCATTATGCATCCAACAATCACCTTTATCGTCCACTCGGTTAAAGGTGACTTTTGATAATGTCAAAACGCATAACTCCTTACGTAGAAATGTCATGACTTCAGGTCGAAGGACCATTACATCATTGTCACTATGAGAATTTCTTATGACACATAGCATAATGCTCCATGTAGAATTCTCATGGTGGGTCTGTCCAGTACCATGTTCTCTAACAAGTACCTATGTATCAACTTAATATATCTTGTATATATTTATGACCAATGAGATATGACCATCAGTTAATCACATACTAGTCTCAATGTATTATTGTTGTCCCACTGACAATGATACTCGACTATGGACATTTAAGAATAATGATACATTACATACTTATATGATCTCATATTCATATCACATACTTGAAACCATATAATTAGTATCATTCTTCTAAGGACATTTATTATGTTAACATTTATATAACGCAGTAAATAAAACATAATAAAAGAAATTATCATTTAACCAAAAACATATCATAAATATAATGTCACGATCATTACATAATTGGCCACTAGGGCATACACTCTAACAGATCAGTGTATTCTTGACATATAGCACATTTTCGCAGCCTTTTTGCAAATTGAATTTGTTCAATTCCACTCTTAAATCTTGTGACCTTCTTACGACCCTTAGTTTGTGACTGAAGAGGTGGAAAATACTCATCTTCTTCGTCAATACTACCACCTTCCATGTGCAGCTCCTTCGATCTGCTCCCACCTTCAACCGTGTCAATTTCTTCAATCAATCTTGACTTACTTATCCATGCTTTCTCCTTCATAGCAGTTTCAAGACCATGCACGTAAGATGATTGCGATGTCGAACCAATTGCTGCAATTTCTTGATAAACCCTGTTCAAATGATTGTACCGTATTGTACTAATATCACCGACATCAGTGTTTGATTCAGCATTTACTTCATTTATGTAAACAGGATCACCATGAATTTTGTTTGCATTTCTCGTCCACCTGCCACAAATCAAAGACATTGGAATCTCATTTATGCTCTTGAAGGTGATATACCTCAAAATATGTCTACAAATCATGCCGCTGTGCTCAAAGCGTTGGCATATGCATATCACATTGTCGGAATCCCCGTGTTTAACGACAACGTAATAATATCGTCGGTTTTGTTGTACCTCCTCATTGAAAACTGTATATCCCTTTGTACCACCGACCCCAAAATTCTGAATCTTACGACACGTTAACTTTTGACCCTCATAGAACTCATTCGAAAAGTCTTTAAAAATATTCTTCGTATATACAACTGCCGCATGCTTCTCCAATAAAGTTCCGTTACGCAAATTTCTTGTCTTGTACTCTGTTTCAAGATCTTGCTTTCTCTCATTCAAGTACTATTTCTCAATGGCTATTTGTGAGTTAATCACAAAATCTTTCAAACCGGTACAATTATTTACGTATTGATCAAAAAAACTGTTCATGGATTCACTTCTCCCGGTTGTAGTCATCCCTGCAACAAAATATGACTTTGAGTATGCTCCGATCCACTTCTCCTTTACATTATACGTAGATTGAAGCCACTCGTGATGTTGTAAATCATATTGTTCCACCAATTTTGCCCACCTTTCCTCGAATTCGGCAGTTGTCACTGAATACAAACACCTACAATAACAACTTATTATAAATGACAACACAAAAATATTGACAATTTAACTTCGACTATTTGTAAAAATAGATGCGTACCTGTCGAAGTCTTCCTTAAACGTTTCATAACTATTATATAAATGATGCAGTTTCTCCGGGAATTTGTTACTGATATGCCAAGTACATATCAAATGTTTGGTGGAAGGCAATACGGTAGCAATGGCATTGTTCATGGCTCTATCCTGATCAGTTATGATCGTCAACGGAATTTTATTCTCAACCGCTTCTAGCCAATTTTCTAACACCCAAACAAATGTATCTTCTGTTTCATCCTTAATAAGGGCAAACCCAAAAAAAATAGACTGATAATGATGATTAACTCCCGTAATTGGAACAAATGGCATCCCATATTTATTTGTTCTATAAGTGGTGTCAAAGGTGACTACGTCTCCAAAATTTCTATAACAAATAATTGATTGATAATCCACCCACATGATACATGCAATGCGATTCTCTTCGTCAACTTTTATATTATAAAAGAAATTTCCAACACTTTCTGACTTTAGTCTCTTTAAAACTGACAAAGCTTCTTGTGCATCATTTGCATCAAATGCGTCATGTCGCAAGTTGCGTATAACATTTCGAATATCTTCGACGGTGAATTTAACATTTGTCTTTCTACCGCTTATTGTACTCAACACATTCATGATCAAACTTGGTTTGATTTTTGATCGGTGGAGTAAATTGATTAACTCTCTATCAACAACTGTTATATTTTTATGTGTTGCCATGAAATCTATTTTACTAGGCGTAACTATTGAATGATTGTGATTTAATTCCACTTTTGTTACACGCCAACTATTATTTTGCACGTTATGAACAACAAACATTCTCGCTTTGCACATTGTGCGTTCAATAATATCTCTCTTCCTCCTGATTATGCTTTCATCATCATTTTCATTTTCAAACAAATTTTTTTTCTTAATAGGTCTACCTGCTTTTCTACATGCATATAGTCTATGAGCTAATTGATTTGACCCCGAATGTTTTCTACTCATTAAAATTTTTACTTCAAATCCACTATTATGAGCATATGCATTATAGTATTTTTCAACTTCAAATATACTTGTAAATATTTGACCCACATACGGAGGACAAACACCATCACTGTCTATATTTATTTTTTCTTTGTCATTCAAATTATTTTGTTCTTCCATATTATTTTCTTCCTCAATATCATGTTCTTCGTTCTCAACATTCATACTTATATCCGAATCCGAATCATCAAAAAATGTATCGACATCATATATTCTATCGTTATCACTCATTTTAAAATGAAGAAGGTGAAGAGCTGAAAACCTGATTTAAATGTCAACCTGAGATATGCTTATCTGATCTATAATAAAGAAAAATTTTGTAATAAATCAGTTAGATTCAAAATAAATAATTTTCATAAAACTACAGAACGAAGAAAAAAACTGAAACGATAGAACGAAGAAGGAAACTTACATGCGGCAGAATACGATAGTTTTTTGACCTAGGTCTTTGTTATCATATATATATATATAGCATATCACGAAGGAAGGAAGAAAAAAATATATTTTACTTGTTACTATCAAGCACAAGACTGGCGGAAGGTAGGCGAAGGGGAGTAGCGGAAGGAAAAAAAAAAAAATTTCCCCTTTCCGCCACTCCCACTGGCGGAAAGGGGAAATTTTATTTTTTTTTCCCTTCCACCACTCCCACTGGTGGAAGGCAAAAAAAAAATAAATTTACCCTTTCTGCCAGTGATAGTGGCGGAAAGGGGAAATTTTTTTTTTTTGCCTTCCGCCACTGAGACTGGCGGAAAGAAAAAAAAATGAAAAAAATTTTGAAAATTTTTTTCCCTTCCGCCAGTGTTACCAGCGGAAGGGGAAAATTTTTTTTAAATAAAAATGCCTTCCGCTACTAACACTGGCGGAAAGGGTATTTTTTTTTTTTTTTAGTTTGATCTCAAGCGTTGGATCATTCGTTGGACGGCTGTAAAAGTGTTAGCTACGAAAGACTCCAGAGCTAACGTTAGACATAGATCAACCCCCATATATATATATGGAAAGTGAATATGTGGCAAGGCACACCTAACACTAGGTGTAGATAACCACTAAAATCATATAATTTTGATATTAAAAATAGAAAAATAAAATCACAAATTTTCATATTAAAATAATAATAATAAAAAAAAATCTCCACTACCACTACCCAACGTTGCTGCCCACCCCCGCCACTCGCCGCTACCCACCACCACCTCTTACTGTCCGCCACCACTTTTGTTAGGTATTATGTTGATGATGATGATGTTAGTATTGTTTTAATAATTGTGAACCTATAAATACTCAAGATAGTTCATAAACCATAGTATATTTGCACAAATAGGTATTCACTGATAAACAACTTAATATGTCAGGGAATAGTCTTTACTACATTAGGCAAGTCATCGGTGGATATCTCAAGGGACTTGTTAGTGTCAGAGAATGTCTGGTTATACTTAATGTTCAAGTGTTCCACACATCATACATTCATAAATAAGCCAACAAAGTATCAATGGTTAAAAATGTTAATATTCAAAAAGCCATCAGTGGATAAAAGTCGTCAGGGGATACCATCAGGGGATAACATGACTACTGCATCGATGGATGACATCAATAGATGAAGCTGATAATGGATACCATCAGGGGATAGCCTGACTACTACATCAGTAGATCAAGATGCACTGATCTAATTCAACATCAGAGATTAACATCAGTTAATAATGAAACATTGATCAAGCCTACATCAGCACTTGTCATCAGGGGATCTAGAAACACTAATCAAGTAAGCGTTAGGGCTTGTCAACAAGGGATAGTTAAGACCTAGTCCACTCATCTTCAGTGATTACAAGTTATACACTAATACCTGACATAGAAGTAAGGGGTATATCTGAGAAGATATTCCTTAGGAGGTGGTGGTCCAATAACAACCTTTGCACCAGAATGACATGGAGAATAAGGATTGAAAAAGAAGCAACTGTAGCCAATAGTAGTTTGACACTTGTCTCTCTGAAAGGGCAATGACAAGACATAATGCGGCTACGTTGAAAATGAAGCATGACAAGCACATTATTTTTATTTCTGTTTTCCTATATATGTAAAGGTTGTAACTGTGGAGGCCCCAGAAATCCCCCAAAGTCGGGTCTCGGGCACTGTCAACAATTTGGATGATAGCCCCAAGATCCCCAAGCTGGAAGCCCGGGTTGCGCCAGGAAACACAAAACAACAACTCAAAAGCTACAAATACATCATAGCCAAGCATTTACATTAATCGCACGAGAAATACATTCTCAAAAATATCGTAATAACAACTTAAGGTTCACATCTTCTTACAAAACCTCAAAACTTGAAAGTAAACAAGCTGCAGCGGAAACTAACTTTAGATGACCCATCTGGCCTTACAACCTAAACATTTCTATGATGGCCTTTTGTTTACTTTCCCTTTAAAAGTCATCTATAGGAGAGAAATTAAGAAGCTCTCACTATGCCATTTTCTCTTTTCCTCTATTAGACGACTAGGCCTTCTTGACATAACCTGAAAAACATTTCATAGCATTCCACATGAGCGTTTACGCTCAGCAAGTATATATTCATAAGCAAGAAGAACAGATAATTAAAAAGTTTAATATTCATTGAGGTTAAGCGAAGCAATGCCAACACCTCCAGATAAATCAATAAACATATGTCATTTAGGGTTCCCGAGTGATATCAAGGGGTTAACCCTCTTTAAGAATAAATCTTGATTCGCCCTCTCTTCATCAAATAATGCATCACCTGACCAGACTGATCTTTATCTGACTTCCTTTAACAATCAAATTTCATCCCGGCTGGTCAGCCTGGTCGTTTGATTCCATCATTTGACATATGTAGTCACTTGCAGAAACCAATTAATCTGCGTGGATCTGATTACCGATGCCTCGGTCTCTCATTCCCCTATCATCATTGGCCAGAATACCAGACGAAAGCATTCAACAGCCTCTTAACCTCCTATATGGATATATCTTCTTGAAAACATTTTTTCATTTTGAATAGCCTTGGCGTGCTTAACAATTAAAAGCAGCGACTACCAACAACATTGGTGTGCTCAACAGATAAAAGTAGTGACAACTAATAGTGTAACTATATATCCATACGGGAGTTGCTCGAGTGTGCATACAAGATCACGACTTGCAACACCCTTACATCATCTTTATCATCTTTTGGTGTGTTAGGGACTTTAAACAACTGGCAAACACCCAATAACACATAGCTCAATCATCAATATCTTTTCACGTACATCGGATCAATGATCGTATGCTACTTAATCATAAAAGAGGTCATCATCTTGCATAGGCATCGACATCATTCATTTACGTAAATTGAAATAATGATTCTACGTAATCAGTAAGAAAGAAAGTGGAATGAGTATATACTTGCCTTGGTCCTTAGCAAAAATTCACTATACTGGTTGCAAAAGGATTCTGTAAAACATCATTGTTGGTACAACATGAGAAATCCATACTTTGAAAGATGACTATTTAGAATAGAGAATGGTTATCAGGGCACAAAGTTGCCCGTCAGGGAATATTTTACTCGTTAGGGGATGGTTCACTCGTCAGGGGATAATTCATCCATCAGGGAATATTTTACCCATCAGGGGATGTTCTTGTTCATCGCCAAACTCATCGGGTGCCAACTTGTTCAGTGCCGAACTCCCCAAGTAATCACTGAACTCATCAGTGGATGATTTGTCTAGCGCCAAACTCCTCGATAGATAAATGTTTAGCGCAATACTCACTTGTTCAGCGCCAAACCAATCGGAGACAAAACATAAATGCTTATCAGAGACTAACATCATTAGTCATTAGAGACTAAGTTTTACCCATCAGAGACTATGGGTGACATCATCAGAGATTAACGTTAACTCATTAGAGACTGATGATGTCATCTTAACCCATCAGAGACTAAAGGTGACATCATCGGAGACTAACGTTAACTTACCAGAGACTGATGACGTCGTCTTAACCCATCGAGGACTAAGGCTGACGTCATCAGAGATTAACGTTAATTCATTAGAGACTTATATTATCTCGTCAGAGACTAACATTATCTCATTAGAGACTAATATAATCTCGTCAGAGACTAATATTAGAGCTTGTCTCTGCTACGATAGAAGATCTTTCAAGAACAAGAATGATGCCCAGAATGAATGAACTCAAACCTAGGATACATAATCATCCTTTCTGTGGTGCATAAGCTTCTTTTCATAAAAAAAACATATTCTTTAAAAGTTTTCTTCTTTCCTGAAAACTTAGCACACACAGCTAATACTCTCGGATGCTATGCAAGATGGAAAAACAGAGGAGAACATAAGATTCTTACCTCTTGACTTGACGGAAGGGATTAAAGCTTGCCTGAAAGTAATTGTTCGAAAGAAAGAACTTGAAATTGTATGAAGATGGTAAGTTTAGAGAAGAACTTTGACCTTCTTAATGCTAACAAGAAAGACAAATCATATATTGCTAAGGGAAATGACTGGTCTAACTCAAATGAAGAAGAAGCTGAGGAATATATCAACCTAACCCTGATGGCCTCATCCACTGACAACAGCAAAACACATGTTAGTCTTGAAGTTTCCTCTAATATATCTAAATCTGATTGTTATAAGACTAAAACTAAAAGAGTGCAAAAGATTAATGAAAAATTAACTGCTAGGAACACTATTTTAGAATCAGAATTGACTAGGCTTGAAAATCTAAAGATAGAACTTAACAAGACTATAAATCTCTTTGACTGTGCCATTAAGAGAGAAGAGTGTACCTCCAAAAAGATTAAAGAAGAGGAGGAGGTCATAAGGAAATGGACTGAGTCTAGCAAGAAACTTGAGGATCCATAAACAACAAAAAATTTGATCCAAAGTCTGGGCTAGGGTATGAAGAAACTCAGGTGAAACAACCTTCAGTTGAGGTTGAAAATGCTACTAGTTTTGGTAAAAGGCTTTTTCAACTTGTTAAGTTTATGAAAGTTGTAACCAAACTAGAAAAGGAGAATGTTATCCGTAAAAGTGAAGCTTCCACAAGTGGTGGAAGTAGCAAGAAGCCTATCTTTGCCAAGGCACCAAAGATTCCAAACAAAAAGACAAATGATTGTGCATTAGTGGATACACAATCATCAGGGAATGTGAGTGCATTTGGCCTTAGTAGCCCTTCAAAGGATAAAGGCTAGTTAGAGGATAAAAAGAAGAATAGAAATGGAAAAGTAGGAGTTAACAAAGCCAATAACTATGCTCCTAACTCTGATGCCCCCAAAAAAGTGTGCTGAAACTGTGGTAACATTAATCATTTATCTTTTCAATGTAAAGAAAAACCACAAGTGTTAACTGGTACAATTTTATATGTTGATAATTTGCCTAAATCTGTTTCTGATCATGCATGCATCCATAAGGGTAAAGAAAAGAAAGTGATTGCTAAATCTAAGGCATTATGTGAAGCTCCCAAATAGGAGAAAGTGTGTGTGTTGACCAAACCCAAGTTAAAATTGATTGAAACATTAATATACCAAAAATTGTGACTAAACATAGTGGACCCAAATTCGCTTAGGTACCAAAAACAAATTAAATTTTCTCTGTGTATAGGGCAAGGGCAAAAAAAGCAGATCTTGTATCTAGACAGTGGCTGCTCAAGGCACATGACAGGAAACAAAGCCCTACTCACAGAGTTCATTGAAAATGATGGTCCAATCATATCTTTTAGTAAAAATATTAAAGGATCGACTATGAGTTATGGTGAAGTACCAAATGAGAATGTCTCATTTGAAAATGTAGCACTAGTTGATGGGTTAAAACATAACTTATTAAGCATAAGTTAACTATGTGACAAAGGGTTCCACATTTCCCTTAAAGGTGGTAGGTGTTTAATCTCCAATAAAGGTGATGAGAAGCTGGTCTTATCGGGGGTTAGAAAGGGAGATCTTTATGTTGCTGACTTTGGCTCAGCAAACAAAGCCTCATGCTTTTATAGCAAGGCATCTCCTGATGAAAGTTAGATGTGATACAAGAAGCTTTCTCACTTGAATTTCAAGACCATCAATGATTTGGTGAAGAGATAATTGGTGACTGTCCTACCTCAAATGGAGTTTACTCAAGAGGGTTTATGCTTAGCCTGCCAACAAGGGAAACAAAGGAGAACATCTTTTGTTAGCAAGGAAGCCATAATGATCAAAGATCCAATTCAAATGCTACATATGAATTTATTTGGTCTTGTCAATATCTTGTCAATATCAAAGAAAAGATATGCATTGGTTATTGTGGATGACTACACTAGATACACATGGGGTCAAGTTCTAACATGCTAAATTAGAAGTGCCTCAACAAGTCATTGACCATGTAAAGAAGGTTGAAACAGAATCTGGGTCAGTGGTTAGGATTTTGAGGACTGATAATGGAATTGAATTCAAAAATGCAGCTGTCATGTAGATTTTCCATTTTATCCAAGTCATAGCAACCAACCCATAACTAAACTAAACTATTCCTTTATACTCATAAACGTTCACAACCGCCACATAAGCTTTCTCTATCCTCCAACTCACCATCTTTTGTACATCTCATTTATATTAATATTGTTAGGTCTAAATGATGTTAATGACGATTTAGATGTTAGTAAATAAATGTGCATTTGTAAATACTCAAGGTGTTCTATAAACCTTAGTATATTAGCATAAATAAACATTCAGTGATGAACAACTCAATCCATTAGGGGATGGCCTTAACTGCATTAGGCAAGTCATCAGTGGATAACTAAAAAAGACTTGATAGTGTCAAGGGATGTTTGTTATACTTAACGATTCAAGTATTCCGCACATAAGGCATTCCAATAAAAAGCCAGCAAAGTATCAGTTATCAAAAACGTTAGTGTACAAAAAGGCATCAAGGAACAACTTAACTGTTAGGGGAACTCATTAGGGAATAACCTAATTGTCAGCGGAAACCATCAAGGGAAAGCTTGACCATCAGGGGAAGTCATTAGGGGATTCCTTGAACGTCAGGGGATTCCATCAGTAATAGTTTGACTGTCATGGGAAACCGTCAAGGGATAGCTTATACACTACATCAATGGACAACATTGGGTCTTTACATCAGGGGAATAAGATACACTGATCAAGTCTACATCAGGGCTTGTCATTAGGGGATAGTGAAGCAGTGATCAAGTCAACATCAAGGCTTGTCATCAGGGGATAGTAAATACCTGAACCAGATGTCATCAGGGATTAAAAGACATTCACTGATACTTGGCAAATAAGCAAAGGGTATAACTGGGAAGATACTCTTTGAAATATGGTGGTTCAATACCAACCTTTACACCAGAAACACATGGAGAACAGGAACATAAATAAAAGAAACAATAGCCTGTAGCAGTGTGACATGTGCATCTCCAAAAAGACAATGATGAGACGTATTGCTGCTACGTTGAAAAAGAAGCATGTCTTGCACATGGGTTCTAAATCTGTTCTCCTATATATATAAGAGTAGCTACACGAAACCAAAAAAGAAAAAACATGTTAGGAATTATAGTATTTGATGATGATGTATAAACACTTAGAATTGTTAGATTTTGTAATTGTACAAGTACCCGCAGTAGTGTTCTATCAGAGACTACCATTAGAGTCTACAGGTACGCATCAGAGAGTACAAAGACTGCATTTGGAAAGTTCAACAAAGTTTAACATTGGTCAAACAAAATTTGTTCATTGGAGACTAAGTTTTTGTTCATCGGAGACTAAGTTCTTGTTCATCAGAGACTTAGTCTTTCAGAGACTAAGTGTTTGCTCATCGGAAACTCATGTTGAAGCTACCAGAGACTAAGGCAAAGACATTTTAATGCATCAAAGTAGCCTTGAGAAGATTTAACCGTCACCAAAGTTATTTGTCTAACGCCAGATTCAATATTACTCAATGCCAAAGTCATTTTGACTGTCGCCAAAGTCGTCGGGCAAATCAAACAATAGCGCCAAACTCAAAATGACTGTCCAAAGTTGTTGACAAATCAACAACATCGCCAAACTCAAAATGACTATCACCAAAGTCATCGGGAAAATTTCTATCATTGAAGAACAAGTGCTCGAGCATTAGGGGAAGAATATCCACTGATGAACAAAACAACACATCAGGGGATGAATATCCACTGATGAACAAAACAGCGCATCAGGGGATGAATATCCACTAATGAACAAAACAACTTATCAGGGGATAAATTTCCACTAATGAACAGAGACTGTCCATCAGGGGATAAAATAATCAGAGACTAAAAATGACTTCTAGGATGACACATCATTGAGTTCACAAATTCACTAACTCAAGATTAAAGGCGGTGGAATTAACATATAGATGGTGGTCCAATAAGGAGAGATTGGCTACCAAAGAAGCTTCAATGAGATAAGTTATACACTACAGGCGTGAACACTGATAAAGTAAAATATGGAGATAATTCATACTTATACACTAGCATGCGTATATAGCTGCTTGTGTGAAAGCTGCAGAGATAACTTATAGAAACTTGAAGGAGGAAAAAGTGAAAGCTGGTCCAATCAAAAACCAGGAAGCTCATAGAGATAAGTTATTTACTACAGAGATAACTTATCATGGGAACTTCAAGAAGAAAATAAGGGAGCTGGTGTGCTGAAACACCAGAGATGTTACATAACAAGTTGGCGTGCAACGAAGGTTATGCAAAAAGAAGAAGTTATGTGACAGAGCTGCAATTACCAAAGAATATTAGAGATATTTTTGGAGGCCACTTATTGTAGAAGCTTGGAGGACAAGGAAGCTATGTCTATAAATAGAGACATGGAGTAGCTGAGACATAATACGAAAAAAAAACAACAAGATATCACTGAGATACATAAAAACACTAGTATACATATTATCTCAGATCATATCGCTGCTGTAATAAACTTATAGAGAAAGAGAAACAAGTTTTCATAACTTGAGAGAAGTTAGAAATCATATTCTAGAGTGCAGCTGTTATTTTCAACAGAGTTGTTAGAACCTGGTCATTCACACCAATGGGCTTTTGTAATATTTCATTAATTTATAAAAGTTCAGAAACACTTGTGATATATTGTATTCTTTCAATTTCACAACTTTTAATAAAATATATTCACTAAACTCACAAAGTTCGAAAGAATTTTGTGGTTTGTATTCAACCCCACTTCTACAAACCATCGTGTGGGATAAACAATTGGTATCAGAGCCTATTGATTAAAACACCAATCAATAGATCAAAAGATGGGACAGAAGGATGGAAATGTCAAAATTCCAATGCTTAAGAGGGAAGAGTACTTCTTGTGGAAGAAGATAATGTTTTTCTGTCTCAATATGCTGACATCCTTAAGGATGAACCTGTTATTCCCACAAAAGTTGTGCCACAAGGTATTGTTGATGACATTCTAACCCCAGAGACATTTGTACCTAAAAAGCCAAATGAACTCTCCAAAGAAGAAAAAGAGGAAATCCTAAAAGATAGAAAAATCATAAACATCCTCTACAATAGGTTGGACAATGATATATTCAATAGTGTCATCAACTACTAAAGTTCTAAGGAGATATGGGAAACCATTCAAATATTATGTGAAGGAACTGAAGAAGTATGGGCCAACAAAAGGTCATTACTTATTCAACAAAATGAGTATTTCACTGCCAAACCTAGAGAATCTATTACTCAACTACATGATAGATTCAACGAACTCATCAATAATCTTAGATTACATGGGAAAGTCTATGAGAATATAGACACAAATATTAAATTCATAAGGTCACTTCCACAGTCGTGGGATGGCAAGACAACTGTTGTAAAGGAAGCTAAGGACATGAATACCATGTCCTTGGACAAACTCTATGGTAATCTCAAAACTTATGAGCTTGAAGTGCAACAGAGAAGCATGCTAAATCCTAACTTCAAGAAAGAGAAGTCTGTTGCATTTACAGCAGAGACAAGTAATATGAAGCTTAATGGGAAAAGAGTTCTCATAAAGGAATCAGATTCTGATCAAGAATCTGATAAAGAAGCTAAAGATGCGGAGGTAGAGGAAGAACTCTGCACACCTGAGGATTTAGAAAACATTGATGAAGTTCTAGCACTAATAGCTAGAAAATTCAAAAAGTTTAAATTTGCTAGGAGAAAGCCTGGATTCAACAATGTCTTTTCATCAAAGAAAGAAAGTCAATCTAGCAAGGTTGACAGATCTAAGTTCAGGTGCTTCAACTTAAGAAAGAGCAAGACATCATAAAAGAATGGACTAACTCCTCTAGAATAGTTAAGGAGACAATAGAAAAATATAGCACCAGTCAAAATGAAGGGCTAGGCTATAATAATAAGGTCCAGGGAAAGTAGGCAGTGATTGAGGAATTGCCAATCACTGGAACGGGTGAAACTAGCACAAGTAAAAGTACCCTAGTAGCTACTGCTCCTACCTTTAAAAAGATAAAATTTGTTAAGGCAGAAGCTACTGAAGAAAAATCTAAGGAGACTATGCTAGAACAAAGAGTTAGTGAGTTGGAAAAGAAATTAAATGACTTCAGAGCCAAAAGCTCTAATCCAAAGCCCACTCACTCATCAGAGGTTAAGCTGAAAAATAATAAGAATGGTATGGAGAGAATTAACAAATATACTAATTATACTCCTGTTATTAATGCACCTAGGAAACATTGCTGGAAGTGTGGAAATCCCAACTACCTTGCTTATAAAAGTAAAAATATCCCTAGGAACATACATGCTAGAAACTTACCTTCTGATAAAAGGAAAAAGTTAACTGTTAAGAACCACTCAAATGTTCAAAAGGTTAAAAACAATTATCTGAAATCTCCTCAAAAGTTAAGGCAAAAATCTGATGCACCTAAGGTTAAGAAGAAAGTTATTTCTTCTAAGCAGTGGGTGATAAAGAAAGATAAAACTGAAAAACCCGTAACAATTGCTAAATTAAACTTTAAAAATGTCAATGGACCCAAGCAAGTCTGGGTTCCTAAATTAACTTAGTTGTTTATTATGTGCAAGGTACAAAGAAACATATTTAGTTCTTAGATAGTGGTTGTTCAAGACAAATTATTGGAGACAAGAACCTGCTAACACAATTTGAGGAGAAAGCTGGCCCAAGCGTTTCTTTTGGAGATGACAGCGACGAATATACCTTGGGATTTGACAAAGTCACAAATGAAAATGTCATCTTGGACAATGTAACACTAGTTGATGGTCTTAAATACAACTTGCTTAGTATTAGCCAACTGTGTGACAGATGTTACAATGTTGCTATCAAGGATGAACATTGCTTGATAAGTAACAGTAGAGATGGAAAAATAGTTTTATCTGGAGTTAGGAAAGGTAACCTCTACATAGCTGACTATGGTTCATCTAATAAATATCAGTTCACATGCTTCTACAGTAAAGTATCAGTGGATGAAAGTTGGCTATGGCATAAGAAGCTTTCTCACCTAAATTTTAAGACAATCAACATTTTGGTGAAGAAAAAATTAGTGACAGGACTTCCACAACTGGAATTCACTCAAGATGGCTTAGATGGAGCTTGTCAAAAAGGGAAGCAAAAAAAGACTTCCTTTAGAAGCAAGGAGATTTCATCAATTACAAGTCCAACGCAACTAATTCATATGGATTTATTTGAACCTGTAAACATTATGTCTATCTCAAAGAAAAGTTATGCTCTGATGATAGTTGATGATTTCACCAAATACACATGGGTAAAATTTCAGCACACCAAAAATGAAGCAGCTTAGTTGGTGATTGATCACATCAAGAAAGTGGAAACTGAATCTAGGCTGACTGTCAAAGTTCTAAGAACTGATAATGGAACAGAATTCGAGAACTCCAAAGTTGAATGTTTCTGTGTGGAAAAAGGAATATCTCACACATTTTCTACTCCAAGAACCCCTCAACAAAATGGAGTAGTTGAGAGGAAAAATAGAACCCTTATTGAAGTTGTTAGAACCATGCTTGAAGAAGCCAAACTTCCTACCTATTTTTGGCCTAAAACAATTTCAACTACACGCTTCACTTAAAAGAAGGCATTGATCAACAAAGCTCACAACAAAACTCCTTATGAGCTTATGACAGTTAGGAAACCAAATGTCAAATTTCTTCATGTATTTGGTGGCAGATGCTTTGTGCTAAAAAGTCAAGGTGAGAATGTTTGGGTTTCAAGCACATGAATGTAGTGGAAGAGATAAATTAAAACAATTTATTGAAACCCCAACCAGGATCCATGCAAAACATGTAATACAAATTTGATAGAAGAGTACCTGTTCAAGCTGTAGATTCTGAACTTTGGTGGAGATAGTGATGAACCACAAGCTCAATCCAACTGAACTAAGCCTCTACAGGCATCCACACGAGCATATATAACTCAACCAAGGAGATGAATGACTTCTATTATATCGTACTAGCCAAAAGGAAATCAAAGAACAACTTTTATCTCACTCTTTCTGTTTGATCTATTTCTTTCTTCTCTACTCTTTTTTATACAGAGCATAAGAAAGAACTAAAGGTTGTGTATATCTAGTATATATCTCTATCTATGTATGTGCCAAACATATCTCATAAAGGAGATAAGAGGAAGAGGAGTATTTATAGGCAACTAACCTCCTCTTCCACCACCCTTTTTAACCAATAGATCATCATATATATATCATATATATATATATATATATATATATATATATTTAGATTCAATGAACCTAGACATATGTGGCTAACCTCCTCTTCCACCACCCCTTTCAACCAATAGATCTTCATATATATCATTTATATATATATATATTTAGATTCAATGAACTTGGATAGAGGTGACTAGATACAATGAACCTGGACAGAGGTGTGTCTAGATACAGTGAACCTGGATAGAGGTGACTAGATACAATGAACCTAGACAGAGGTGTGTCTAGATACAATGAACCTCGATAGAGGTGACTAGATACAATGAACTTAGATAGAGGCATGTCTAGATACAATGAACCTAGATAAAGGTGGCTAACCACCTCTTGAAAGTAGCTATTAACATTTAATACTCAACTGACTAAGTTAATTACTAATATTAATTCTCAACTGCCATTTTAAATAAGCCAATCATATTCACTTATTTAAAATCTATTATTTGAATTAATTCTCCTTTTAATTATGCTCTTAGTGTGAGACCCTATAAGTTATTATTACATTGACAATAGATTTATAATCATATTATAAAATTATAAACAGTGAGTGGCATTTAGTAATACAACACTATTACCCAAGTAATAATAATGTTGGTGATTCAACATAACCTTTTCTTGTGACCAATGTTTAAATGTAATATAATTCCTTTTGCCCTTGATATCCAAGATTAAACTCAAGGCATGAAGTGTGTCATCATCTTTATAATTTAATCTTTGTTTTCTTGATCGATGAGTAAACTATAATAGACAAATCACAATTTGAGCATGACCATGCATTTCATAGTTCTACTCAATCAAGAGCCCCAAGGATATCACTCCTAAAATACATAGGAGGGACAAATCCTATCTAGATCATTCACATTTCTTACAGGACTCATAATATAGCCAACAGTCACCTTTATGGTCGATCCGATTAAAGATGACTTTTGGTGATACCAAACCATATGAATCCTCGTGTAGAAATTTAATAACTTCAAGTTGAAGGACCATTACATCATTGTCACTATGAGAATATCTTATGACACTTCACTTACATGTATAATTCTCATGGTAGGTCAATCCAGTACACTGTTCTCCAACATATATCTATGTATTGACTTGATATCTCACATATCTATGGCTAATGAGATTTGGTCATCAGTCAACCCACATACTAGTCTCAATGTATCATTGTTGTCCTATTAACAATAATACTTGACTAGGAATGTTTAAGAATATTGATACATTTTACAACTATATGATCTAATGTTCGAAGTCACATACTTGAACCAATATAGTCTGTATTCATTATTCTAGGGACGTTTATTATCTTAACAATTATATCACACAGTAAATTAAAGCATAATAAACTTAACATGATTTATTAAATCAAAACATAAGTACAAATGTGCCGTGAAAATTATGAAATAATGGGCTCCTAGGGCATACACTCCAACAATCTCCCACTTGCACTAGAGTCAATCATTCATGTATCTAATACCAATGGATCTAGTGTGACCATCATGCTTCTACTGTGGCAAAGCCTTAGTTAGTGGATCTGTACATTTTCATTTGTCGATATTCTGCATATATATACATCTCCTCTGTCAATAATTTCACAGATGAGATGATATCATCTAAGTATATGTTTGGATCGCTAGTGAGATCTTGGTTCCTTGCCAAGTGTGATGGCTCCATTGTTGTCACAGTAGAGATTAACTGGGTCAACAATGGTTGGAACAACAATAAGTTTAGTGATGAACTTCTTAAACCAAACAACCTCTTTAGCTACTTCTAAAGCAATTATATACTCAGACTCTGTTGTAGAATCGACAACTATATCTTGCTTTGAACTTTTCCAACTCACAGCTCCACCATTTAGGCAAAACACATAACCTGATTGCGATTGGTAGTCATCCTTATCAGTTTGGAAACTGGCATGTGTGTAACCCTTTACTGCCAATTCTTCTTGACCTCCATATATCAAGAATAAATCCTCAGTCCTTTTTAGGTACTTTAAGATGTTCTTGACAGCTGTCCAGTGACATTCACCTGGATCTGACTGGTATCTGCTCGTCCTGCTCAAGGCATATGATACATCAGGACGAGTACATATCATTGTGTACATAATAGATCCAATTGCTGACACATATGGAATCTTATTCATACGATTCCTATCATCTTGTGATGTTGGACTCTGAGCTTTAGAGAAAGATATACCATGAGACATTAGTATATATCCTCTTTTAGCCTTTTGTATGTTGAATCGTTGCAACACCTTTTCAATGTTTTGACATCCATCTGCTAGATTTCGTAATCATAAAATGCTGCAATAGCATGTAAAATCCTGATGGATTTGGACATTGCAACTAGAGAATAAGTTTAATCATAGTCAATACCATGTACTTGTTTGAAACCTTTCGCTACCGGTCGCCCTTTATAATATATGTACATTTTCATCCATGTCAGTTTTCTTTTTGAGAACCCACTTGCACCCAATTGGTTTTACCCCTTCAGGTGGATCAACCAAGGTCCATACTGTTAGTGCAGAAAAATTATAGACAACGAAGCGAAAGCATAAAAATAGCAATTTAAAATTTTTCTGCAATCCCAGGAATCACCTTATACAATATTATTAATTGAGGAAGGATTAAAATCATACCGTTGTAAATTCGACGACGTTGATGTAGAATCTTTACGCACAAATTAACACCGCAATCTTTATCCTTCGCGCTCCAATCGATCACCTTGATCCGTCTTGCAATTTATTCCACATTCTTGATTGTTCCACTGGATCCAACGTTTACTACTCAAGTGTGTAGTACTCTAAAGGTGATCCACCAGAGAATTTTGATTATGAAGATTATTGGATTTTTCTCACAATATTTTGGTGACAAATATTATGGAGGCTACCAATTATTATTTCAGTTGGGGTTTAATCTATTATAAGTCTCCTTATATAGACAACCCCTAAACTAATTCCTAAACCATTTAGGAATTGGTTATTTATTAAATAATAATAAAACTCCATTATCTAATTCCTAAACCATTTAGAAATTGGATTCTTTATTATTAAATGTGACGACCCCATAATCCCATACCGGACTAGGGCATCATCATAAGAAGGTAAAGATAACCATTCATCCATTCATAAATAAATACTGAATAAAAACAGCATTTAAGAGTTATTACAACCCAAGAATTTAGTAATTACAGCGGAAGCTATTACATCCTTTCTTAATAACAAAATAAATCTCATTAACTCTTCAAACGTCTTCCTTCTTTCCTTCCTTCATTCCTTTCTTTCCTTCATCAGTTCTATCGAAAGGATAAACACTTAGTAGCTTATCATCTTTGCTTTCCCCTTATCAGAGGGTTCAGCTTTAGCTTTCTGTCCTGCAAGACATTAACATTCAACATGGGTGAGCATTTTACGCCCAGCAAGTATATACACATTGAGGAAAATATGAATAATTCAACGAATTTCATCTGGAATCAAAGGAGAGAAATTCAAATTCTGTTTGTGAGGATTGGTGAAGCAATGCCAAGACCTCGGAAACCATCAAATATCCTTGAGGATTCACTGATGATATACAAATTGTGATCCTCCCTTGAAGAAAGTCAGATATACACCTGATCATAACTTTCTCAAATATCCAACGGGGGCTACACCCGTGGATCTGCTAACCATACAGTACACAGCTGGCCAGGCTGGATCGCATGATCCCTCTGAGTGACTACGTAGTCAAATAACATTTCCTCTTGGTTAGGTGAAGAACACATCAGCACCTTTCCTTTCCTCTTGCCAACCATGTGGCATAACCCCCATAAGGGGCATCATTCACATTCTCATTGCACATATATAAGATTGAAAACATAGCTGAAATTCAAAGCTCATTTATATCCATGCATCATCATTCATATCATGCTAGCAGAATCAAAAGCATATCATGCTCATTCATCAGAACAATTAAAGTATAAATCCAACCTTCTACACATATCGGAACAAATGGTAATGCGTTAAACTAAAATAAGCATGAGATTATGAATATACTTGCCTCAGTCCTTTGCTCACGATCAAAATTTAATTTACTCGTGAGTGGAAACTTCTGTAAGAATATACATATCACAAGATGAATTTAATATCTGGGTTAAAATATGAGGGAAAATGCACATGTGATGTCCTTAACTTTTAACATCTCAATCTGATATAAAAACTATTGAGGTTAAGAAATCAATTTAAACATCTTAAAATAATTTAAGAAAATAACATTTTATAGTTTTAAAACAAACTGCGCATCAGGGAATTACTACGCTTTAATTCATCGGAGACTAATAACCCATCGGGGATTAATAACTCATCGGGGATTAATAACTCATCGGGGATTATCAACCCATCGGGGATTAATAACTAACTCATCGGGGATTATCAACACATCGGGGATTAATAACCCATCGGGGATTATCAACCCATCGGGGATTATCAACCCATCGGGGATTATCGACCTATCGGGGATTAATAACCCATCGGGGATTATTTTACAAGATCAGAGACTAATTCAAACCCGTCAGAGACTAGGTTAAGGTCTGTCTCAGATACAGGGTCGTCTTCCTCACTCCTCCATGTGTGGTGCCCTCAACCATTACCATACCTAGGTGAAAACTCATCATTCTCTCAGTGATACGTAACATTTCCTATGGTCTGCATGCCATCCTAAACACGGTTTAGGGTTAAAAATCAGGTTAAAGAATACTCAAGCATGGGGTTGCAACTACTGACAAAAGAATGTTTGGTAGTTAAATGTTTGTCCACCAGGTGGTTGTCAACAACACTACACCCATCTTAGACAACTTGAAATAAATGACATTAACTCCGATCGTTAGAATATGCATTAAGTCATACTTTTGAAAATAAATGAACATGGTATTAAATGTGGTAGGTAGAGCAGAGATGCAAGAAATATAGCAAGACTTAAATGAGATGCTCTTACCTCCTTACTGTAGGAAGGAAATAAATGCTCCGGTTTATCCTTCAAGAAGAACTGCTGTCTCGAAAATTAAATTTAAGTTTGATGGAAGTTTAGAAAGGTAGAATCAGGGTTACAACAACGTGATGTGTATATATATCACTTGATTGAACAACAAGGACTGTCGGATCAACTTGATCTCAGCCGTTGGCTATGAAAAGAAAGGAAATGACTGAAGAAGGAAAGAGTGGTTGAAACGGCTGCTGTGTCCATCGGTCATCTTTCATAGCTGACTCTAGGGTAATGATAGGGATGATGAGCATTTAATGCTGTTGTTCCCCCCAGCAGTGGAGTATTTTAAAAAGAAGACGGGTACTGTAGCTACCCGAGGCATTCCCGCGAAACACTCCTTTAAGGGTAGAACAACTCATAACCTCATGAGCTTTACAAAATCATTTTAAAAATCTTTTGGACATCACATTGTAGATAAATTTTTCATAAGAAAATACAATTTCAATATTCACAACTTATAAGAAAATAATTTTCATGAAGAAAAATAAGCTAAAATAATTAAATTTCATAACGGAATTTATTTACAAATCCGGGTCTTCACATTAAATAATAACACCACTTTCTAGTCTAATTCCTAGACTACTTAGGAATTGGATTATTTATTAAATAATAATAATATAAGAATAATTCTTATTTATTTATAATTAGTATTTCTAAAATACTAAATTATAAATAGTAAGCCATTTAATTTATTCCACCATGGTATAAATTAAATTACTTAATTATTATTATTTCCCAATATCTTCATAATTTATTATTTCCCTTTTATGGTGTGACCCTTTAGGTTCAATATTAAGCCGGTTGTAGAAATAAATTAAATTAGAACTATTCTAATTTTATTTATACGAATTAAACACTTTAATTCATTAAATATAATTAATTATATTAATTATACTTATTCTACATCATGAGGGATACCTCTCAGCATATCATGACTATCCGGATAATATGAAATCAACGTTTAATCACAAAGAACCTATTCAGTGAATAATTACCGTACAATTCAATCCTTCTACCACACAATGTCCTGATTAAATATAAGACATGGAATTACTGTCAAGTCTTATTTTATTTAATCATATGCATTCCGATTCATAGATTCACAACTCAATATAATGTCAATTAGAAACACATTCTAATTATCATTTCACTATGGCCAGAGATTCCCGAGTTGTCACTTCCCGAGTTGTCACTAATGGAATCGCATAGGACATTCTCTCCCTTTACTGGAAGTGGTAGATCCTTTGTTGATCATTCACTTATCTCCATGTACACTTTATTATACCCGAACATACACTTATATACACTGCTTGAGTTAAGATATATGACAAAGTATAATTTAGTGTACACAAGATAACCGCAACGATCTCAAGTCTAAAGATCACTTGTACAACTATCACTAGATGAACTCCTATTGACAAGCAGGTAAAACTCCATTAGGTGTTCATTTAAGCGAGTCACGTTCAGTGAACTTATTCTCTAATAAGCACCTACATACTTGCTTTAATGTCGTCATACAAATGATTATGAGATCAATCATCCTCTTGTTAAGAGCAAGCACAGTATGTACTAATCTTTCCGGATTCACTAACACCCTTATTAGTGATCCTACGATTAGGAATATTTTTTAGTTTCGAGTTAACATATTTTAGATCTCATTAGCATGATCTCATCATGATTCTAAAATATAACTCTAAACTATGGGTTAATATATTTAACAACTTGAACATATAAATAAACGCCTTTGAATAAATAATTCTTTTATTAATAAATGAATAAGATTACAAAATAAATGCTCCATCACGTCTAACGTGATTGGCTTGAGGGCATATTACTTTCACATACCTTGTCGGTGTACATGGAGTCCATCTCAGATTTCATGGTTTCTAGCCATCTCTTAGATTCTGGTTTGTTCATAGCTTCTTGGTTGGAAGTAGGCTCATCTTGGTCCATGAGCATCACATCACCAGTCATATTCACAAGATATCCATAATATCTTTCAAGCTCTTGACGTGTTCTACCAGATCTCTGAAGGCCTTGTGTTACTTGAACGACTTCATTCTCCATAACGACTTGTGGTTCCTGCTCATATTCCACATCAGGTTCAAAGATATCTTATGGTTCTCGAATTTCTTCGAGATCTACTTTCCTCCCACTATTTCCTTTAGATATAAACTCCCTTTCTAGAAAAACACCAGTACGAGAAACAAACACTTTGTTCTCCGAAGGTTTGTAGAATTGATACCCTTTAGTTTCTTTTGGATATCCATAAAATTACATTTATCTAATTTGGGTCCACGCCTATCAAGAGCTTGACGTCTTACATATGCCTCGCAACCCCAAATCTTTATGAAAGACATATTAGGATGTTTCCTAGTCCATATCTCATATGGTGTCTTTTGAACCGTCTTTGTAGGAACACGATTAAGTGTAAAGGTAGTTGTCTCTAGAGCATGTCCCTAAAAACTTATTAGAAGATCTGCATGAATCATCATGGATCGCACCATGTCCAACAAGGTACGATTCCTCCTCTCGGATACACCATTCCATTGTTGTGTTCCAGGTGGAGTGAGATGTGATACAATACCACATTCCTTAAGAAGATTATTAAATTCTTGGCTTAAGTATTCACCTCCTCGATTTGATCGAATGACTTTTATACTTTTGTCAAATTAGTTTTGAACTTCATTTTTGAATTCTTTGAACTTTTCAAAGGATTCTGATTTATGTCTCATTAGATATATATATCCATATCTACTGTAGTCATCAACAAATGTAATGAAGTAATAAAACCCACCTCTAGCTAGCAAACTCATCGGTTGACATACATCACTATGTATAAGACCTAAAATGTCACTAGCCCATTCATTTTATCTAGTGAAAGGGGCTTTAGTCATCTTGCCTAATAAACAAGATTCACACACCTCATATGATTCAAAATCAAATGAATCCAAAAATACATCTCTATGGAGTTTGGATATGTATTTCTCATTTATATGGCCCAATCGATAATGACAGAGATATGTTTGATTTGAATCATTTGATTTAAGATGTTTAGTATTTATGTTATAGATAGGCATTTCCAAATCAAGAATATAGAGATCATTAAATAATTTTGCAACACCATAGCATAATTCATTTAAGTAAAATGAACAACTATTGTCCTTTATTACAAATGAATAGTCTTTCTTGTCTAAACAAGAAAATAAAAATAATATTCTTGCTAATGGTAGACACATAATAACAATACTCTAATTCTAAAACTAGCCTAGTGGGCAAAGATAAATGATAAGTTCCTACAGCTAATGTAACAACTCTTGCTCCATTTCCAACTCGTAGGTCAACCTTGCCTTTTGCCAAAGATTTACTCCTTTTTAGTTCCTTCACATTAACACAAATGTGAGAACCACATCTAGTATCTAATACCCAAGATGTTGAAATAGATAAATTGACTTCTATAACATATATACCTGAATAAGAAGACATACTTCCTTTCTTCTTCTTAAGTTTTTCTAGGTAAGCATGGCAATTCCTTTTCCAGTGTCTAGATTTTCCACAGAAGTGACAATCACCTTCTTTTGCTATCCCACTTTTAGGCTTCGATACCTTTTTATACTTAAGATTGGGTTTGGCACCAAAATTAGATCCCATTTTTTTCTTGCCTTTAGCTTTAGCCTTTCCTTTGTTCACCATCATTATGGGACTAGAACCTGACCTTTTTATGTTGTTTTCAGCAGTTCTCAACAAGCTTAACAACTCAGTTAGTGGTTTCTCAATTTTGTTCATGAGGAAGTTCATGACAAACTGAGAATAGTGGTTGTTTAATGATTGCAAAACCAAATTAGTTTGAGCTTCCTGAGTAATGGGGAAGCCCAACCTATCAAGGTACTTAATATACCCAATAATTTTTAGCACATGTGGACCAACTGGATCACGTTCACCCTACTTGCAATGATACAGTGCTTTACTCCTATCATATCTTTCTGTCGAGTATGCCTCATTAGGTGCTCGATCATCTCATAAGCTTTCATTAACTCATGTTGCTTTTGAAGCTTAGGGTTCATGAATGCTAACATGAGACAACTCATGTCCAGAGCATCATCTTGATGCTTCTTATAAGAATTATGCTCTATAAGTGGTGCAGTATTAGCAGGTGCTTCAGGAACTGGTGCATCTAGGATACAGAGCTTTCGCTCTTGTTTGAGGACAATCCTCAAATTCCTATGCTAGTCAAGAAAATTAATCCCATTCAACTTGTCCTTCTCAAGGATTATTCGCAATGATATGTTGGTTGTGTTGTTGTTTTCTATTATTGTCTACAAATTATAAATGCAGAAATAAATGAACTAGTTTGCAGAATTTTAACAATGTATTTGATTATGACACATTCAAAATATGTGTCTCCCACTATTTTATTCAAATTAACAGCCCTCACCATTAATTTGGAAAGTATTTCTTTTAAATCTTTCTAGTGAGCCAAGATTCATATTTCATTATATCTTATGCTAGCTTTGGCTAGTCACATAAAACATAACTATTTAGGTAAACAACACTTTGTTAATTATATCATATATAACTCTTGGATAGTTTGGTGAACAACTCTTTGTTACAGTTCATCTAAATGGATTTTACCAAACTCCATGCCTCTAAGCCCACAATCCAATTGTGATAACTTAGTTAAGTCAGACCCATTATCATAACAGTTTGGATATCATAATTATCTGATCACATCTCCCCAAGATAAATGGGGTGCCTTGCTTTGGCAAATCCCACACCCATTGATCGAGGTTTTGATAAGTGTTTAATATTGGAAAGCATCTTAGACTTAATAATTTTATGAGGGATTTAATTAAGAATTTAAGATCTCACCATTCATTAATCATATAAATCATGCACATCATTTATTGTATCACATACATGAATGAATAAAGTGCAAAATAAATGTGTCAAGGTTATGACCCAATCTTACGCCAATCTTTTCAAGCTAATGAAAGATTGAAGGTCAATCTAAGACAATACCCCATCTTCATAGCATAAGCCTCCAGACCTGCTTGGCAAGTGTGCCTCTTTGTCCTCTTCCTTTGTCCAGTTGATCAAGTACAAATATTGAAAAAAAAAACCTATACTAACTCTATTATGATTTATACATTTCATGGTATACAGAAACCTCGAGTTACATTCGAGGGGAGTTAGATGAGAAGAGAATTTTACAAAGAGAATGTATAGAGAAAGACATGATATGCAAGTCATATTTTAAATACAAAACCACTAGCCTATATGTTTTCCCAGTGAGATGGCCTAGAACTTGTAGAAGGGGGGTTGAATACAAGTTCTTACAACTTTTTCGAATTCCTGTTCTTTAAGAAATTAACTTTCTGCGGAATATAAAGAACAAGATTAAAACTTTATAAACAATTGCTTTTATTGATTTTAACAATTGATTACAAGTTTTCTAACAATCAAGACAAGCTTCGATCGTCAGCTTCTATTCTGTGTATATATAAAATACAACCCTTTCAATTCTCTTTCTATACACCTCTATAGCTTCGTATTGCTATTCTGTAATTTATAATTACAGCTTCTAAAACTAAGTTATCAAAAACCTAGCTTCCTAATTCAAATCAAATACAATCTTTCCAATTGAAAGATTTCTAACAAGTTTCCTTGTCAGCTACGTCTTCAATAAAGTCTACGTGTGCATGGAAGACTTTCCTTCTTTGATTTGAACTCTAACTCCATCAGTGATTAAGTCTTCGACTAATCTCCGATAGCTTCTTTAATTAGTCCCTGATCACTTCGAGTAATCTCCGATGCTTTACAACGTGTAATCTCTGATGCTTTACTTCGTGTAATCTCCGATGCTTTGGCTTTAGTCTTTGGTGACGTCAGCTTTTAATCTCCGAGGTATTGTTTTAATCTCTGATGACGTCAGCATTAATCTCTGACTCTTTAGTTACAATCCCCGATGACGTAAGCTTTAATCTCCGATGACCAATCCTTCAATCTCCGATGAACAAAACATTTTAATCTCCGATGAAGGATTCTTCAATCTCCGATGGGCAAAGTCCAATCTCTGATGAACAAAACTTTAATCTCTGGTGGACTTTTCCCTTAATCTCCGACAAGCCAAAATCAATCTCCGAAGGACTAATTAATTTAAACAACTTGTTGAACAAACTCAACAAGTATTCCAGCAGTACATACAAAAGAAATGAACCTATCTCTTTATTATAATGACTAATTTACAAACAAGAGATACTACTGCTAGCTACAAAACTAAAGTGTTACAAACCAACACTTTTCTGTACATTTGTATTTCTAAGTATTCTAAAGACAATCATCATCAAATGTTTATAAAACCTAACACTATAGGGTCAAAGGCCATAACCATGCACCATGCATATCACATAAGCACATATTATAATTTGAATAATTCAAAATTATAAACATTATCTTATGATGGCTTAAGCATCAACAGGTAATTTTTTCATCCCAAAATCAGATTTCAGAACATCATATGTTCGTAATACCCAAACAATCATACATATTCTCAGAGTTTTTAGATTTCATAATACTCAGTTACATAGCATATAACATATCCAATATGCAAAACATTAACCATGCAACTTATATCAAATATTATGACACATATAATCTGTATTAATGTTTTACAAGTAGCTCTGATGCCACTGTTGGGTTTTCAAGCACATAAGCACAACAAAAGCGATAAATTAAAACAATTTATTGAAACCCCAACCAGGATCCATGCAAAACATGTAATACAAATTTAATAGAAGAGTACCTGTTCAAGCTGTAGATTCTGAACTTTGGTGGAGATAATGATGAATCACAAGCTCAATCCAACTGAACCAAGCTTTTATAGGTATCCACATGAACGTATATAACTCAACCAAGGAGATGAATGACTTCCCTTATATGGTACAAGCCGAAAGGAAAGCAAAGAACAACTTTTATCTCACTCTCTTTGTTTGATCTATTTCTTTCTTCTCTACTCTTTTCAATATAGAGCATAAGAAAAAACTGAAGGTTATGTATATCTAGTATATATCTCTATCTATGTATATGCCAAACATATCTTATAAAGGAGATAAGAGGAAGAGGATTATTTATAGGCAACTAACCTCCTCTTCCACCACCCTTTTTAACCAATAGATCATCATATATATCATATATATATTTAGATTCAATGAACCTAGACATATGTGGCTAACCTCCTCTTCCACCACCCCTTTCAACCAATAGATCTTCATATATATCATATATATATTTAGATTCAATGAACTTGGATAAAGGTGACTAGATACAATGAACCTGGACAGAGGTGTGTCTAGATACAGTGAACCTAGATAGAGGTGACTAGATACAATGAACCTACACAGAGGTGTGTCTAGATACAATAAACCTAGATAGAGATGACTAGATACAATGAACCTAGACAGAGGTGTGTCTAGATACAATGAAACTAGATAGAGGTGGCTAACCACCTCTTGCAAGTAGCTATTAACATTTAATACTCTGTAGTGGTTGTTATAACTGAATAAGTTAATTACTAGTATTAATTCTCAACTACAATTTTAAATAAACCAATCATATCCACTTATTTAAAATCTATTATTTGAATTAATTCTCCTTTTAATTATGCTCTTAGTGTGAGACCCTATAGGTTATTATTACGTTGACAATAGTTTTATAATCATATTATAAAATTATAGACAGTGAGCGACATCTAGTAATACAAAACTGTTACCCAAGTAATAATAATGTTGGTGATTCAACATAACCTTTTCTTGTGACCAAAGACAAAGAATAAATCAATCATTGGTACTAAATGGATCTTCAGAAACATGTTGTATGAAGCTGCTACAGTGACAAGAAATAAGAGCTAGCTGGTTCTCCCCGAAATGCGTTGAGACTAGTTGCACAAGGTTATTCATAAGAAGAAGGAGTTGACTATGATGAAACCTTTGCACCAGTAGCTGGATTGGAAGCAATCAGGATATTTCTTGCCTATGTTGTTCAAGCAAATTTTAAAGTGCACCAGATGGATGTAGAGAATGCCTTTCTAAATGGGAAAATACAAGAAGAGGTGTATGTCCAGCAACCTCTTGGCTTTAAAGATCATCAATTTCCTAATCATGTCTACAGGTTAGACAAAGCATTCTATGGACTTAAACAAGCACTAGGAGCATGGTATGATACTCTATCTCAGTTTTTAATTGAAAATAAATTCACTAGAGGTATCATAGATAAAACTTTATTTCATAGAAAATATGCAGGTGATTTAATACTTGTTCAAGTCTATGTTGATGATATTATCTTTGGTTTTACTAATGAGAGCTTATGCTCTAACTTTTCTAAGCTTAGGCAAAGTATATATGAGATGAGCATGATGAGAGAATTAACTTTCTTTTTTAGGTTTATAGGTTAACAAACAACTAATGGAATTTTCATTAGTCAAACAAAATATTTAAAAGACCTTTTAAAGAAATTTAATTTACAAGATGTTGCAACTTCTAAAACTGCCATGGCAACAACCACTAAACTTGACAAAGACTCAACTGGTAAAAAGATTGATGCTTCAAGTAATAGAGGCATGATAGGCTCTCTCTTATATCTCACTGCAAGTAGACCCGATATAATGTTTTCAACTTGTTTATGTGCTATATTTCAATCAGACCCAAGAGAATCTCATTTGATTGCAGTAAAAAGAATATTCAGATATCTCAAGGGCACTCCAAATCTTGGCATTTGGTATCCTAGAGATTATGGATTTGATCTAATAGGTTATTCAGATGCAGATTATGCAGGTTGCAAATTAGAAAGAAAAAGCACAACAGAAAGCTATCAATTTCTTGGAAGCAAACTAGTGTCATGTTTTAGCAAGAAACATCATTCTGTGTCAACCTTAATAGCTGAAGCAGAATACATTGCTGCTGAGAGTTGCTGTGCTCAAATTTTATGGATGAAAAATCAACTAATAGACTATGGTATGGTGTATAATCAAATTGCTATTTATTGTGACAACACCAGTGCTATTTCCATTACAGAGAATCATATACAACACTCTAGGACAAAGCACATAGACATCAAATACCACTTCATCAGAACATGTGATGAATGGTACAGTGGAACTTCATTTTGTTCTAACTGAGAAGCAACTTGCAGACATTTTCACTAAATCATTGGATGAAGCCACCTTTAACAGGTTGGTAAGTGAGCTAGGTATGCTCAACTTTGGTGAATAAAATTCTTTGAAAGATTTGTGCAAGTCTAATTTTTTTCAGTAGTCAATTATTTTCTAATAACTTAGTTACCAAAGACTAATTAACATCTGATTAATGCAGTAGACGTTATCTTTGGACAAAATTAATTGATCAATAGATAATCACATTGAGAAGCATTAGTTAATAATTTATCTTATTAAAAGGATAATTATTAACTAATGATAATGAAACAGTGGCTAATTATCCTACAATAGTTTAACTATCAGTAGATAATTAACTACTGATTATAAATAGTAGAGATGTTTGCCCCACAAGATGGTTTGTAGAAAGGGGGGTTGAATACAAACCACAAAATTCTTTCGAACTTTATGAGTTTAGTGAATATATTGTATTAAAAGTTACGAAATTGAAAGAATACAATATATCACAAGTGTTTCTGAACTTTTATAAATCAATGAAATATTACAAAAGCTCACTGGTGTGAATAACTAGCTTCTAACAACTCTGTTGAAAATAATGATCAGCATCTTGTAATACTTTCTCAACCTTTTTAGGTTCAATCGTGGATAGAAAGTTGAGGTATAGGCATTCATTCTTAGTAGCATTTCTTGTTGTCACACTTTTAGTTGGATCTCCTATGATTTGCTCAATAGGATGATCCTTTGTCCATTTTATTTGTGGAGGTAGACTTCTTGAAGAAGAAGCTTCATGATTGTTATTTCCTCCATGGTGTTCAGTGCTCTCAGCTTCTTGTGAAGCTCCCCTTGAATCAGTGGATATTTCTTGATTGGAGTTTGAGAGATCCTCTGATTCATTTTCTACTGACTGCTCCCCTTTAGTGGTTAAAGGGATATCCACTAGTGGAGTGGCTCCATGGGGTTTAGCTTCATCATCCGATGAGTCATTTTCAGCGACTCATCTTCATTTTTAAACCTTAGAACCTCATGTATTCCTTCATCTAGAATTCCTATTATTTTCTTATCATCAAATGCAACATGTATAGATTCCATTACAATGTTCAGTCTACAGTTGTAGTCCCTATATGCTTTGCTTGTTAGAGAGTAATCTAGGAAAATTGCTTCATTAGCTTTAGGATCAAATTTTCCTAAATTCTCACCTTGTCTTTTTAGCACAAAGCATCTGCCACCAAATACATGAAGAAATTGACATTTGGTTCCTACCTGTCATAAGCTCGTAAGGAGTTTTGTTGTGAGCTTTGTTGACATTTTGTTGTTCAGCCCAAAAATAGGTAGGAAGTTTGGCTTCTTCAAGCATGGTTCTAGCAGCTTCAATAAGAGTTCTATTTTTCCTCTCAACTACTTCATTATGTTGAGGGGCAGAAAATGTGTGAGATATTCCTTTGTCCACACAGAAACATTCAACTTTGGAGTTCTTGAATTCTATTCCATTATTAGTTCTTAGAACTCTGACAGTCAACCTAGATTCAGTTTTCACTTTTTTGATGTGATCAATCACCAATCGAGTTGCTTCATTTTTGGTATGCTGAAATTTCACCCATGTTTTTCTGGTGAAATCATCAACTATCACCAGAACATACCTTTTCTTTGAGATAGACATAATGTTTACAATTCCAAATAAATCCATATGAATTGGTTGCATTGGACTTGTAATTGATGAAATCTCCTTGCTTCTAAAGGAGGTCTTCTTTCGCTTCCCTTTTTGACAAGCTCCACATAAGCCATCTTGAGTGAATTCCAATTGTGGAAGTCTTGTCACTAATTCTTTCTTCACCAAAATGTTGATTGTCTATAAATTCAGGTGAGAAAGCTTCTTATGTCATAGCCAACTTTCATCCACTAATGCTTTACTATAAAAGCATGGGAACTGATATTTATTAGATGAACCAAAGTCAGCTATATAGAGGTTACCTTTCTTAACTCCAGATAGAACTATTTTTCCATCTCTACTGTTACTTATCAAGCAATGTTCATCCTTGAAAGTAACATTGTAACCTCTGTCACACAGTTGGCTGATACTAAACAAGTTGTGCTTAAGACCATTAACTAGTGTTGCATTATCCAAGATGACATTTCCATTTGTGACTTTTCCATATCCCAAGGTATATCCTTTTGTGACAGCCCCAAAAATACCACAATGGACTTCGGGCACCGTCAGAACTTGATAATAGAAAACAAAAAACATCCTTAACCAAGCATACATATCATAAGAGAAATACAACCTCTATTATATAACCAAAATATTTGTTTTACAACAGAATTTTGTGAGGGCCCATAGGCCTTACAATCCAAATATTTCTATAACATCCTCACGCTTCATCCTTCCACTAAAAGGCTATCCATAGAGAGCAATCAAAAACGTTTCTCATGCCATTCTTTCTTTTCCTTTATTAGTTAGGTTGGCCTTCTCATCATAACCTGTAGAACATTTCATAATAATCCACATATGCGATTTACGCTCAGCAAATATATATTCATAAGTTGGGCATGTCCTTAAAAGTAGATATTTCATAGGGCCTTAGTGTTTGATGAGGTTGGGCGAAAACAATACCGACACCTCCTGATAATTTATTGAACATGTAACTTTCAGGGTCTCTAAGCGATAACGAGGAATTTGACCCTTTATTTGAAAAAAATCTTGAATCATTCACATGCGCCTTATAACCATGTCCGTTTGGTGCACGTGCCCTTGAGACTCTCTTCATCAAACAGTGTATCAGCTGGCCAACCTGACCACCGCCTGACTTCAACATCTCTTCATCAAATGGTGTATCAGCTGGCCAGCATGACCACCGTTTGACTTCATTTTCTCTTTATGAAACGGTGTATCAGCTGGCCAGCCTAACCATCGCCTGACTTCGTCATATTGACATACGTAGTCAAGCAGACATTTTTATCTATGAGGGTTTGGTCACCAATGCCTCGGTTTCTGTCCCCTATCATTCATTAATCTTTAGTTAGCCATATGAATATACTTTACAAGTAAGGGGTGAGAACAATTAAATCTTGATATATTCATATAAGATTTGCCTTGGCGTGCTAGCGAATTTGAAAAGCTAACATCCGCCCAAAGAATGCTTGATTCTAGTACAATATCTTTCACATACATTGGATCAAAAGATCGTACGTTACTTATCTTTGAAGAAATTGAACTTGAATAAGACATAACATAATACTAAATACTTACGTATATTGAATGAATGATAATACATATTGAATGAAAAAGAAGGAGTGAGTATATACTTGCCTTGGTCCTTAGCTAATTTCTAAATTCAAAAAACTGGTGAGTGAGAGGTTCTGTAAAACATGATCGTTGATATAACATGAAAAATCTATGCCTTGAAAATAAATAGGAGAATGTGTAGATGTGAGCAGTTATTGAAATAGAGAAATGACCATCAGGGGGTGTGCATGATCAAGGGATGGCCATCAGGGGATGACCCTCGACCATGAAGGGATAGCCATCAGGGGATGATTTACCCATCAGGGGATAATTCACCTATCAAGGGATAGTCATCGGGGGATGACTTATCCATCAGGGGATAATTCACCTGTTAGGAGATAGTCATCAGGGGATGACTTACCCATTAGGGGATAATTTACCCTGACTATCCGAGGATGACTTACCCATTAGGGGATAATTTTATTCATCGCCATACTCGTCGGTAATTCATTGACTATGGTCAAACTCTCTTGGCTGTTGCCAAACTTATCACCAACTGTTTAGCCAGTGCTAAATTCCTTAAGTTAACACCAAACTCATCGGTGGATAATTGTTCAGCACCAAACTCATCGGTGGATAATTGTTCAGCGCCAAACTCATCGATGGATAATTGTTCAGCGCCAAACTCATCGATGGATAATTGTTCAGCGCCAAACTCTTCGGAGACTAGCATTTTTTGTCTCTTAGATCCTAACATGATTTACTAACTTTGTTACTCATCAGAGACTAACATTATTGTTAGAGCAATATAAGCTCAAGTGTTTGTAGGGGGGGGGGGGGGGGGCGATGAATACAAACACCACAAACTTTTTGCTCTTTTAAACCTTTAAACAAACACTTGCCGGAAACAACTGCAAAGAACAGAAAAACTATATAATACAAACACACATATTCAAGTTAAAATAGTTATATTAAAACTTGAGGTTTTTCTGGAAATCTGTATAACCACAAATGTGATTAAACAGCTACAAACTCTGCAATGAGATTACAGCTTCTATTTTACACTCACTAGCTTCTAAAACTTTCTTTGAAATATTTCTCTCGAGAACTATTACAAAGCTTCTCTCTAGTTATTTGTGTGCTTCTCTTTATGTTTTATCTGTTGGATCGATCTCTCTTTTTTTGTGTAATGAGAACTCCGTTGCATATATAGAAGATTAGTGGTTGAAACCACGTGTGAAGGTATGCTGCTCTTTTCAACTTAGCCGCATATATGTCACATCGTTGTCCTTTGGAAACTATGTGTCAGATTGCTGCTACTTTTGTTGCTTCTTTTTCTTCCCCTGATCTGCATGCATTTAATGTTTGAGAGTTCTCATTGGACCATAACAAACTTCAAGAAATATCTTTCTAGTTAATATCTCTTACTTCTATAACAAGTTATGTTGATTTGCGTGTAAGAACTGATGACGGGTGCATGCTGTCATAATCATCCACTGACGACCAGCCCTGATGGACTTGATCAGTGCTTCTAGATCCCCTGATTGTTACAGACTGGATCAGGGTTTCAACCTTCACTTGAGTTTTACTCAGTGCTTCTTGATCCACTGATGTTATGACTATCTACACATACTGATGGCTTCCACTAATATAGTGTTGAGCTTTTCCCCTGACGGGTTACCCTGATGGGTTAGCCTGACACTGTCATATCCTAAAGTCTCACCCTAATGGGTTGGTCTGCCTTCGTCATCCCCTGACAAGTTCCCCTGATCAATTTCCCCTGATCGGTTCCCCTGATGGGTTTTCCCTAATCAGTTTCCCTAATGAGTTTCCTTGACGGTTCTTAATCAACAAAACTTTGTTTAGAATATCTGATGTGCGGAATACTTTGATTGTTATGAAGTAGCATCAGACATTCTTCTTCACTTTGTTAAGTCCTTCAGATGTTCCATATTTCGACTTGTCCTGTGAAGTGATTGACCATCCCCTGATGAATAAGATTAACATCAGTGGATGCAAAACTTGTGCTGATCTTAAGGTTTATAATATACCTTAAGTATTTACAATTGCACAATTTATTTCCTAAACATCATCATCATTAATTAACTCTAACAATTATGCTATCAGAGACTAAATTAGGAATTGTCTCTACTATAATGGAGAACCTTTTATATGCTCATGGTTGATGCCTAGCAAGGGATAAACCCAACTTAGGGTGCATCATTATCCTATTTGTTGTGTGTATTATTTCTCATATAATACACACACATTCATAGATACAAAAGAATACTACTGTAGCTTTTGAAGCTTTATTCTTTTCTTGGATAACTTATGATGCACGACTAATACTCTCAAATGTTATGCATGAAAATAAATTGAACAGAGCAGAGTATACGATTAGTATAAAGCTCTTACCTCTTCGTCTTTAAAATCTTGGCTGCTCTAGAAAAGGACAGTTTTCTCAAGAAAGTGAACTTGAAATTTATGAGGATGGTTGGTTAAATAGGAATTTTAAGAGGAGAGGTTATCTCAGATGAGATATTTATAGTGTTCGTAAATCGACTAGAGCAGTAGGCTAAAATTATGTTTTGAGATAAAGTGATTGGCCAACTTGGCCGGTAAAACAGTTGCTCATCATAACATCTTAATAGCTGGTATATTACCAAGCAGCTGCTAGCATACATGCCACTTGATCTTAATTAGCTATTGACATACATGCAGCTTGCTAATCAAATAATAACACACGTAATCATCTGATAACAATCTCTTTCAAACACGTAATCCTTTCATTAGCTTAACCCCAAACATACTAAGTTACTTGATTTCAAATGAGATTCTCATATTCATATCCCTTTTATGGTTCCATAAAGGATTTGACATTACTAAATTGTGGACATCACATTAACATAAAAAAATATTTTCAAGATATAAATTGATTATTTATATAGATTGAGAATTAATCCTTCATACAAAATATGAGTAAATAAAACATTCATTCATTGTAATCCTATTTTTATTTTTGTGTTCTTACACCTTTGTTGTCATCTCCAAAAGAAACACTTGGGCCAACTTTCTCATCAAATTGCATTAGTAGGGTATTGTCTCCAGTCATGTGTCTTGAACAGCTACTATCCAAGAACCAAATCTATTTCTTTGTACTCAGCACACAGTAAACAACTAAGTTAATTTAGGAACCCAGACTTGCTTGGGTCCATTGACATTTTTAAAGTTTAATTTAGCAGTTGTTAAGGGTTTTTTAGTTTTATCTTTCTTTATCACCAACTGCTTAGAAGAAATAACTTTCTTCTTAGCCTTAGGTGCATCAGATTTTTGCCTTAACTTTAGAGGAGATTTCAGATAACTGTTTTTAACCTTTTGAACATTTGAGTGGTTCTTAACAGTTAACTTTTTCCTTTTATTAGAAGGTAAGTTTCTAGCATGCATGTTCCTAGGGATATTTTTACACTCATAAGCAAGGTGGTTGGGATTTCCACACTTCTAGCAATGTCTCTTAGGTGCATTAATAATAGGAGTATAATTAGTATATTTGTTAATTCCATCCTTACCATTCCTATTATTTTTCAGCTTAACCTCTGATGAGTGAGTGGGTTTTGGATTAAAGCTTCTGGCTCTAAAGTCTTTTAATTTCTTTTTTAGCTCACTAACTCTTTGTTATAGCATAGTCTCCTTAGATTTTTCTTCAGTAGCTCCTACCTTAACAAATTTTATCTTTTTAAAGGTAGGAGCAGTAGCTACTAGAGTACTTTTACTTGTGTTAGTTTCACCAGTTCCAATGATCGACAATTCCTCTATCACTGCCAGCTTTCCATGGACCTTATTATTATAGCTTAGCCTTTCATTTTGACTGGTGCTATATTTTTCTATTGTCTCCTTAACTATTTTAGAGGAGTTGGTTCATTCTTTTATGATGTCTTGCTCTTTCTTAAGTTGTGCTCTTAGCCATTCTTCTATTTGTTTAGCACAAGCAAGATCATCTAGCGCCTTTTTGCACTCTTTCCTGACTTGTTCAAGAACACCTAGCTCAGACTCTAAGAAAGAATTTCTATTCTTTAATAGTTCAATAGTTTCAATGAGTCTTGCATTTTCTTTTACAGAACATCTAAGTGTTCCTTTTAAATGCTACATTGCTTTACGCATGTCAGTTAAGCTTTCTTGGCAATCAGATAATGACATAGTAGAAGAAATAGTCAAGTCAGTTACTAGTGAGTTCTTGGAATTTGGACTTCCAAAAGTGTTATTGCTATCAGAGGAGTTGGCCATCAGTGCCATGTTAACATATTCTTCATCCTCTAATTCTAAATCAGCCCAATCCTTGCCTTCTATGATCAGTGCCTTTCCCTCACCCTTGCTACTGTTGAGGAGATCATATTATTTGTTTTTATAGTAATCCTCATCTCTTGTAGCATCCCTGGTCTCCCTTGTCTTTTTGTCAGACTTGGGCTTCCTGCACTCACTAGCAAAGTGTCTAAAAGCATTGAAGCACCTAAACTTAGATCTGTCAACCTTACCAGATTGATTGATAGAACTACATAAGCTCAAGTGTATGTAGGGGGGTGGGAGGGTTTGAATACAAACACTACAAACTTTTTGCTCTTTTAAAACTTATGTTGCACAGGTTGGAATAGCTGCAAAATCAAAAAAAAACTATACTGAAATTAAATGAATACACAAGCATTCAAGTTAAAATAATTGTATTAAAACTTGGTGTTTTTTTGGAAATCTATTTAATCACAATCGTGATAAACAACTACAATTCTGTAATAAATTACAGCTTCTCTTTGCTCACCCACTTGCTAAGTTGTTCTTTGAATATATCTCTCTCAAGATCTATTACAAAGCTTCCTTCTAGTGTTTGAGTATTGTGGCTTGCTTGGTTTTTCGTGTAACAACTCTATCTATATATATAGCAGATTAGTTGCTGAACCCACGTGCTAGACATGCTTCTTTTTCAACATAGCCGCAGTATATGACATTAAGGTCCTTTCGGAGTGGTGTGTCAGACTACTGTTTGCTTTTGTTGCTTCTTTTTCATCCCCTGATCTGCATGTAATTAATGCTTGAGAGTTGTTATACCCCTTGCTTATGTGCCAAGTATCAATGACTTGCATGTAAGTCTTGATGATGAGTGGATTAGGTCATAACGATCCACTGAAGACAAGCCCTGATGTTGACTTGATCAGTGCTTCTGGATCCCCTGATAGCAAGTTACTGAAGGCAAGTAGATCAGTGCTTCATTATCCATCGATGTCAAGCCCTGATGGAGACTTGATCAGTGCTTCATTATCCACTAATGTTATGACCTTCTTGTTATCCACTGAAGAGTTCAACTGACGAGATGATCTTTTTTCATTGCCAAACTTGTCGGGCAATCTAAGTCATCGCCAAACTCGTCAGGCAGTTTAAGTCATCGCCGAACTCGTTGTCAGGGGATAAAAATGACTAGCGCCAAAGTCACTTTTAGTCATCGCTAAACTCGTCGTCAGTGAATAAAAATGACTATCACCAAAGTAATTTTTATCCATTGCCAAACTCATCGCGAGATAATCTGTCGCCAAAGTGATTTTTAGCCATCGCCAAACTCATCGGGATATATGTTGTTGCCAAAGTCTTGACATTAGTGTGATTCCCTTGATAGGTTCTCCTGATGGAGTCATTGCCTAACGGGTTTCCCTAATGGCTTCCCCTGATGGAGTCATCGTCTGACGGGTTCCTCCGATGGCTTCCCCTGATGGATTCATCCCCTGATATAGTATTTTTAGGCTTCCCCTGATGGGTTCTTTTCACTGATGCCCTTAAAAATACTTGTTCTTTTGATCATCGATACTTCGTTAGCTTTGTCTGGAATGTCTGTTGTGAGGAATACTTATCTTCTTTTAAGTGACAATAGCCATTCCTTGACATTGTCGAGTCTGTTCAAGTTATCACTCATGACTCACCAGTGCAGTGTAGTCCATCCCCTGATGACTAACCCGTTCATCACTAAATGCAAAACTTTTACAAATATACCAAGGTTTATAGAATACCTTGAGTATTTACAAATGCACGATTATTCCCTAAACATCATCATCATCATTTTTATCTAACAATCTCCCATATTTATGTTTATCAGTTTGATAACCATAAATCTAACTAATGTACTGATGATGATGTCAAAACACAAAATTATAGACATTAAAGAATAAATGTATCTGTATAGTTATAAAGAATAATTATGTACAAGTATATCACTTTCTGTACAAATTAGGATTTAGAACTTGATGACATGTTCATTTTTGTGGTATGCAATTTGGCTTAGAACATGCATCGATTCCACTCTTCTTCTTGTTGCTCATCCTCTGCAGCCTTCTCCTTCTCATGTTGAAGTTGCTTCTCATCTTATGTCCTTGGCCTTTTGGAGTAGGATCACAAGTCACATCCTCTAATGGTTGCGTTTCAGATGGCTTAACAACAACCCCTGATAATGACTTTGAAGATTTCTCCCCCTTTTTTTTACAACATCATCAATGGAAGTTAGAATTGGGATGTGACTAGAAGAGTGTGTTGGAGAGTGTCATTTTTATCACTTTTCAGAAGAACTAGAAATATTTGCAAATTCTATATTTTCTCTATTTTCTTTATTTACAAGGATCTCATCCTTATTTCCCTCAACCTTTCCTTTTTCTATGCCTTCTAAGGCATCACTCTTTTCCTCTCCTTTTTCATTTCCTTCGAAGGCAGTACTCTCGTTCTTTCCTTGTGTCAAAGTCCTCTTAATGGGTTGACCTTTCCTCTTTTCACTGAGTATTTTCTCAGTCTCACTCAAAATTGTCCTAATTGGGCTCCTATGGGCTGTGTTATCAACAACTGTGGACAAAATAAGTAATGTATCTGCAACTATTGTGTCCACAGAAGTTATTAGAGCAGAGGTGGAGGATATAGGTGTATGTTTAATAGGAGAAGTTTAGGTATGTATAGAAGTAGTATTTACAATGGGGGAAGTATAAATACCTAGAGCATTAGTATATACAGTTGTATTTATGTCCCCTGTATGAGCATTAGTGATTGAATAATTTAAAAAGGAATCAATCATTTGAGAATCTTGATTGTCAATCATTGTGTCATTGAGTATTGGCTCCTCCAAGAAGTGAGAAATTGGAGAATCTAATGTCACAACACTTAGAGTTTGTGTTATGATGTTTGAAGAAATTTGAGGCAAAGAAAAAGAGTATAGAGGTGTAGAATGGAGTGTTGGCTGAATCACTAAGTAAGGAGGTGATTCATCAAGTGAAGTTGTGTGTGCACTTACCTTGTAAGATATCTGCAAGTGACTCTCAGAGACCTTGATGTTGGTTTCATCAAGGGCTATGGTTAATGTATGTGCCTCACTCAACTGTGTCCCTGGTTGGGGACTTTGTTCAATAATTGAATCCTTTTGGGAGGAGACAATTAGTGATGTGTGTATTTCCTTATTAAGGTCAGTATCCTTTTGGGATGATATTGCCTGGTTTGGTTGATGGTCAACACTCATGGCTATCCTCTTCTTCTTCATTCTCTTCAAGCCAATCACTCTTTCACCTTTCTCCCCCTCAATAGATGAGGTTACTTCAGAGAGTTTTCTTTTAGTACCCTGAGTCTTTTGGAAGACTGAGGGTTGGGCTATTAAGAGTGGTTGTGTAGTAATTGGTAATACTACTTGGGTAGGCAGAGAAGTGGAAGTTGTCTCTGCCGTAGTAGTTGAAATAGAAAAAATAAAAGATTGAGAAAAAAAAGGATGTGTAAGTAATACGTGATCCTGTGAAATTTGGATCCTGATGTATAACCTTTAATACATACCCTGATAAAAAAAAAAGTTATATATATATATATATATATATATATATATATATATATATATATATATATAAACATATAACCATATATCAGTAACATTATCAGGAAATTATGAGATGAGTTAGAAATACCAGCACTTAAGCACTTGATAGATTGAACTCCCCAACAATTTTTCTGGCATGACTTCAGCAAGTTGATCAAGATTTATCTTGCGTAATTCACCATTCCCAGCTTTCCCACAAGATTGATAAAAGTGGCTTCATCAAGAGCTTTGGTGAAGATGTCTGTCAGCTGCTTGTTTGTTGGTACAAAATGTAGTTCAATGGTTCCATTAATGACATGTTCCCTTATAAAGTGATACCTAATCTCTATATGTTTAGTTATGGTATGTTGCACAGGGTTTTCAGCAATTGCAATGGCACTTGTATTATCACATAAAATTGGAATTTTGTTGAAATTTAGGCCATAGTCCAATAACTGATTTTTCATCCAAAGGATTTGTGCACCGCAACTTCCAGCTGCAATGTATTCAACTTCAGCAGTAGATGTTGATATTGAGTGCTGCTTTTTACTGAAGCAAGATACAAGTCTTCCTCCTAGAAATTGATAGCTTCCAGTCGTACTCTTTCTGTCAATTCTGCATCCTCCAAAGTCAGCATCAGAATACACCAGTAATTCAAATCAAGACTCCTTTGGATACCAAAGTCCCAACTCTGTCGTGCCCTTGATGTACCTCAAGATTCTTTTCGCTACAATTAGATGAGACTCCCTTGGATCAGCTTGATACCTTGCACAAAGATATGTTGCAAACATAATGTTAAGCCTGCTTGCTGTTAGATACAGTAGAGAACCAATCATTCCCCTATAAGTTTTTAGATCAACTTTCTTTCCATTCTAATCAAGGTCAATCTTGGTTACTGTGGCCATAGGTGTCTTTGCTTTGGATTCCGACAAAATTGGAACTAAAAAGAAGTCTACTACAGGAAGCCCACAACTCTAAATTCTCAATACATCCAGGTGGAACAAAGATGTATCAAGATTTGAAACAAAATTTTTGGTGGCCTAACATGAAGAAAGAAATAGCTGGATGGGTAAACACATGTCTCACCTGTCAACAAGTTAAAGAAAAAAACCAAAAGCCTAGTGGTTTGTTGCAATCTTTGGATATCCTAGAATGGAAATGGGAATATATTACAATGGATTTTGTGGTTGGATTGCCAGTAACTCAAAAGGGATTAAATACAATCTGGGTAGTAGTGGACAGATTGACTAAATATGCACATTTCTTACCTATTAGGGATACCTATAAAATGGACCAATTGGTCAGATTGTATGTAAAAGAAATCCTTAGTCGTCATGGAGTGCCAGTTTCAATTATATATGATTGTGATCCTCGTTTCACGTCTAGGTTCTGGCGAAGCTTTCAAGAGTATTTAAGAACAAGATTAGACATGAGTACTGCTTTCCACCCACAAACTGACGGGCAATCCGAAAGAACAATCCAAACCTTAGAAGATATGCTGAGAGCGTGTTCTTTGGATTTTGGAGGATGATGGGATGAACATCTACCACTCGTCGAGTTTGCTTATAATAATAGTTATCATACAAGCATAGGGATGGCTCCATTTGAAGCTTTGTATGGAAGAAAGTGTAGAACACCATTGTATTGGAATGAAGTTGGAGAAAGAAAGTTGGAGGGACCTGAAGTAGTCCAACAAACTAAGAATGCAATCTGGACGATCCGAGCTAAGATAAGAGCAACTCAAGATCGACAAAAGCAATACACAAACCAACACCGAAAAGATCAAGCATTGGAAGTAGGAGGATATGCATTGCTTAAGATCTCACCTTGGAAAGGCATTTTGCGTTTTGGACAAAAAGGAAAGTTAAGTCCTCGATTTATTGGACCTTTTGAAGTACTCCGTTGCATTGGCAAAGTGGCTTATCAACTAGCACTACCCCCAGCTCTAAGTCATGTTCATGATATTTTTCATGTCTCAATGCTACGACCTTATAGAGGGAATCATTCTGTCATTATTAACTACCAACCCATTAAGCTACAACCAAATTTGCATTATGAAGAAACTCCAATTCAAATTTTGGATCGTCAAGTAAAGGTCCAATTCAAACTTTGGATCGTCAAGTAAATTTTGAAACTCCAATACGCAAACCAACATGGGAACTAGAAGAAATGATGATGCAAAAGTATCCTCGACTTTTTCACCAGTAAAGTTTCGAGGACAAAACGTATTGTAAGGAGGGGAGAATGTGACGACCTGGAAATTTTGTTTATCTATAAATACTTTATTTGCTCATATTTGTTTTCTTATTAACGTGTATAGTTAATATATGATGTTTTTCTTGAATGTTTAAATACTTTTTCGACCCATTAAAGGGTTATAATTTGATGGATGTTGATTATAAGGACAAACAAATTATGTTTATATGTTTGGTAACATTTGTTATTGCTTGAAGGAGCCACGCGTCCAGTTTAGTAAGTCCCATGAAGAACTTAAAAGCTTACGTAGTTATGACTACATCATGTGTACGTATATTAATTAGATTAGTAAGCTGCTTAAGTGACTAGCTTATGTGCATGAAGGACAACAGCTGCTTGTAACATGTATTAGCTGTTAAGAATCATGATGAGTAGCCGTTTTATTAACCAATGTTTTTATCTCAAAGCTTAATCTCAGCTTACTATAAATACCTCATTTGGAGGTAACATTTCAATCTCTTTTCTAAAGATTCTCTCTCCTAAAGTTCTTCTTTAAACCTACCATCCCCATATAATTTCAAGTTCTCCTTTCTGGGCGATTACTTCCAGACAAGCTTTGTATTTCTCCCGTCAAGTTAAGAGGTAAGAATTTTATGTTCTCCTCTGGTTTTCGTTTTTACGTTGTATCCGAAAGTAGTCACTGGATATGCTAAGTCTTTAGGAACGAATAAAGTTGTTAAGAGTATGGTGTTTTGAGTTAATGAAAGGACGATTATGCATCTTAGATTGAGTTTGTTTATCACTAGATATCGTTCGTGATCATGGAAGACTTCCGTTTATCAGAGAAAAGTTCTATTATCAATCTCTGATGAGATAATGTTAGTCTCTGACAAGATTATATCAGTCTCTAATGAGTTAACGTTAACCTCCAATGATGTCAGCCTTAGTCTCCGATGGGTTAAGATGACATCATCAGTCTCTGGTAAGTTAACGTTAGTCTCCGATGACGTCACCCTCGATCAGAGATTGCCCTAATCTCTGATATGTCCACTCATAAGAGACTAGGCCCGATTAGTCTCCGATAGTGTTATTTTGATGAGTCGGGGACTAAGCAAAAACCGCTATCAGGGACTAAGATAGTCTTCGATAGTTCTGTTAGGTTTTAGAACATTTGATGATGATTGTCTTTAGATTACTTAGAGTACAAATGTATAGAAAGTGTTTATTAGTAACACTGAAGTTTTGTAGCTAGCAGTTATCTCTTTGTTTGTAATTTATTCATTATTTGTAAAGAGATAAAATTATTTCATATTTGTAAGTAACTGCTGGAATGATGTATCGAAGCTTCAGAAAGTCAAGATGTGTATTTGATCCGTTAGAATTTACAAAAAGGCTTGTCGAAGACTAGGAGAATTGGTCAAGGACGAAAAAGATTTTATCTGTCGGAGACTAGTTTTGCCTATCGGAGACTAAGACTTAAGTCATCAGAGATTAAGTCTAAAGGAGTCGGAGACTAAAGCTTACGTCATCGGAGACTAAAGTTAAAAACATTAGAGACTAAGCTGACGTCATCAGAGACTAAGCTGACGTCATCAGAGACTAAGGCTTAACGCGTCAGAGACTAATCAATTCTATCGGAGACTACACAAGCTGATGTCATAAGGGACTAAATGCACCAGAGACTAGTAATGACGTCACCAGAGACTAAAGATGAAGCATCAGGGACTAATCGTGATTTATTTCCTGAAAGATACAGAGTTCGAATTAAAAAGGAATGTCTTCCACGTAAAGTAAAATATTATTGAAGACATAGCTGGTAAGGAAACTAACTAGAAATCTGTTCCTATCAAAAAGGAAAGATTGTATTTGATTCGAATAAGGAAGCTGAATTTTATTCAGAATAGGAACTGAGTTAATGATAATTTAGTTGGAATAAAAGCTGTAATCAGTTTTTACAGAGAATTGTAACTTCGAAGCTGTATAGGTTTTTCATAGTTTTGTATCTTTTCCTATACAGAATAGAAAAGAAGCTGACGATTACATTATTGTAATTGTTAGGATTTGTATTCAATTGTAAATCAATAAAGCAATTGTTTATAAATTGATTTGTGTTCTTATTCTTTATATTCCGCAAGAAAAGTTAATTTCTTACAGAACAAGTAACTCAAAAAGATTTCAAAGAACTTGTATTCAACCCCCCTTCTACAAGTTCTCGGCATCTCACTGGGAAAACAAGTTCATTTTTGATTGACTCGGGGACTTATCAAAAACACTGTCGGGGACTAAGATAGTCTCCGATAGTTCATTTTTTGATTGAGTCGGGGACTAATTAAAAACACTATCGGGGACAAAGATAGTCTCTTACTCCAAAGCTTTCAGGGACTAAGAAAATATAGTCCCTACTACATTTTTGTTTTTCAAAACATTTCCAACAATCAAATTAATGATTATTAGCTTCAAAAATTCTGTTTTAGTAAAACAGCTTAAAAAAATTCTGTTATTTAATAACAGCTACATTCTAGAAATTAAATTCTAGCTACTAAAATGTCTCTTCACAAGAACAACTGCAATCTAGAAATTGAATTCTAGCTTCTAAAATTTTGTCCATTAAGAATAGCTTCAAACTAGAAATTAAATTCTAGCTACTAAAAATTATGTTATTTAATAACAACTTCAATCTAGAAATTTAAATTCTACCTACATTATTTTTGTCCATCAAGAACAGCTTCATTTTCCAGAAATGAAATACTAGCTTCTCACAACTAATCAACTTGTTCTTTCAGATTTTAATCAAGTTTTAGAGGCATAATTCAACATTCCTAATTCATAGACTAATCTAGTGAATGTATATTCATATAAAGGCTTTGTGAATATGTCTGCAAGTTGCTTATCAGTTGTAACCCAGTGCAATTCAATATTTCCTTCACTTACATGTTCTTTTATGAAGTGATATCTAATATCTATGTGTTTTGTTCTTGAATGTTGCACTAGATTTTCTGTTATAGCTATGGCACTTGTATTATCACAATAAATAGAAATTTTGGATAATGACATACCATAGTCTAGGAGTTGATTTTTGATCCATAAGATCTGAGCACAACAACTCCCAATTGCAATATATTCAGGTTCTGCTTTTGAAGTAGAAACTGAATTTTGTTTCTTGCTAAACCAAGAAACAAGTCTGCCTCCAAGAAGTTGGCAGCTTCCACTTGTGCTTTTCCTGTTAAGCTTGCAAGTATCATAAATTGCACTACGTCAAAGCAAATCTGGGACACCATCAAAGTCCTGTGTGAAGGGACTGAGCAAGTCCGAAAGAACAAAATATCATTGTTAACACAACAATATGAGTTCTTTCAAGCAAATCCTGGTGAACCAATAACATCAGTATATGATAGGTTCAACACTTTGCTCAACGACTTGAAAATACTTGGGAAGTCCTATGATAATGAGGATGTCAATACTAAGTTTATGAGATCTCTTCCACCAAGTTGGGATCCAAAGACAACGGCAATAAGAGAGGCTCATGACTTGGATATCCTCACATTGGACAGGCTCTACGGAAATTTAAAGACCTATGAACTTGAAGTAGAGCAACGACAACGCATGCATGACAAGGATAGAGGAGCTGCGTTGATGGTTGAGACAAGCAAATCTCAAGAGAAGCTTGATGTGGAATCTTCTGATGCTAGCTCGACTGATCAAGAAGATGAACTGGATTCTAATGATGACATGGAGGAATTCATGGCGTTTATGGTCAAACAGTTCAAGAAGTTTAGAGCAAGCAGGAAAGGAAGAAAATCGTCAAGAAAACCTAACCCTAAACGTGAAGGTCAAAAAGTCACCTTCGATTTAAAAAAGATAAGATGCTACAACTGTGATGGGTTAGGGCACTTTGCCAATGAGTGAAGGAAGCCTAGATCTAGTGATAGATCTAAGGATGAGAAATCAAGGAAAGACTTCGCTGACAAGAAAGCTAAATCCAAGAGCAAAGCCTTGATTACTGAGGGAAAAGATTGGATTGACAGCGACTCTGATGAAGAAGTTGTCAACTTTGCCCTAATGGCTCGAAGTGACGAGTCAAGTGATTCTACAAAGGTATGTGATGCAAATCAGAATTTTAATGTGCTTAATTTACTTGATACTTCTAGCATTGAAAGCATACAAAAAGATATGTCTGATTTGCATGTCAGTTTTAGGTCTTTAACTATTGAACATACCAATGTAAAAGAATCACGTGACAATCTCTTGAAAAGAAACAAGTTTCTTGAAGAAAGATTGGCACAATTTGACACTATCAAGTCTGATTTAAACAAAGCTCATCACATGATTGATGCTTTGAAAAAGAGGGAATATTACTTAGTAGAGCAACTTGAAATTGCTCAAGCTAAGATTAAACAGTGGAACACTTCCTCTAAAAAGTTAAGAGACTTGGTAGAGTGTCAAACAATAGGTCAAAAATCTGGACTAGGTTATGATGAAAATCTAGACAAGAGTTCAGATTTAAATGATCTATTCGAAGCTGCAAACTCCTCAATTAGCAAGCCAAATTTTAAAAGAATTAATTTTGTCTCTCCTATTTTTGAACCTAAATTTATTAACACTTAAGATCAACAATTCACTGCAAAAATAGAAAGTAATCAAAAGACAGTGAATGTTGTTGATAAGAGTGAAACAAAAAGATTAAATATTGGGTTCATGACAAAGACACAACTAAATAAAAAACTGGAGAATCTTCCAAACAAAAAGGCTGAAAAATTGGTGGAGTTAAGCAGAAAGAAGAAAAATAGGAATGGAAAGATAGGCATTAATAAACATACAAACTATGCTAGAATGCCTGATGCTCCTAGAAAAACATCTCATGTATGTGGTAACCCCAACCACATAGCTATAAACTGTAGGAGCAAAAATAAAATTCCTATAATTGAGACTGCACCTTCAAAGAGAATAAAAGATAAATCACCAGTAAAAAGGTTAGAACATCTTTGCATTAAAACTGAAAATTCTAAGCTTGGCAGTCTCTCACAAACAAGTAGCAAGACTAATGATTGTCCTATTAAAGTTAAAACTGTTAAAAGACAATCAACTCAATCTGAGTCAAGTCTTGAGTCTACAACTAGTGAGAAAGAACCCAAGAAAGTCTGGGTTCCAAAAATCTCAAACTAG
>CM025782.1:8445231-8478504 GCA_014636745.2 Centella asiatica
AATTTTAACTGATCGGGGATTAGTTAAACTACCCATCGGGGATTAATCCTTTAATCTCTTATCATACTTTTTCTCAGGGACTTAATCCCTGCTTCAGTTTTATCTTTCAAAAATTTTTCCAACAATCATATTAATGATTGTTGGCTACATTTTTCTGTTTTATCAAATTTAAAACAGCTTCTTTTTCCAGAATTAATTATTCTAGCTTCATCACAAATCTGTTTAATTAAAAACAGCTACAATCCAGAAATTTAATTCTAGCTTCTAAAAATCTGTTCACAGGAATAGCTGCATTCTAGAAATTTAATTCTAGCTTCATGCATCTGTTAAACAACTTGAAAGTTTAAAACTTAATTTTTAGAACCATAATTCAACATTCCTAGTTCAGAAACTAGTCTGTTGAATGTAGATTCATCCAATGGTTTTGTAAAAATATCTGCAAGTTGTTTATCAGTTGCAACCCAGTGCAATTCAATATTTCCTTCACTAACATGTTCCCTAATGAAGTGATATCGAATATCTATGTGTTTGGTTCTTGAATGTTGCACTGGATTTTCAGTTATGGCTATGGCACTAGTATTGTCACAATAAATTGGAATTTTGGTTAGTGTCATACCATAATCTAGGAGTTGACTTTTGATCCACAAGATCTGTGCACAGCAACTCCCAGCTGCGATGTATTCAGCCTCTGCTGTTGATGTAGAGACTGAATTTTGTTTCTTGCTAAACCAAGAAACAAGTCTGCCACCTAGGAACTGGCAGCTTCCAGTTATGCTTTTTCTATCAAGCTTGCAACCTGCATAGTCAGCATCTGAATAACCAATTAGTTTAAAGTCAGATTCTTTAGGATACCATAATCCAAGGTTTGGGGTACCCTTTAGATATCTGAGTATTCTTTTTACAGCAATCAAATGTGACTCTCTAGGATCAGCTGGAAATCTAGCACACAAGCATGTAGCAAACATTATATCAGGTCTACTTGCAGTTAGATATAAAAGAGAGCCTATCATTCCTCTATAACTAGTAATATCAATTTTTTTTCCTTTTAAATCCTTATCTAGTTTAGTGGAAGTAGGCATGGGTGTTTTTGCAGATGCACAATCAACTAAGTCATATTTTCTCAATAAGTCCTTGACATACTTGGACTGACTGATAAATATTCCATCAGTTGATTGTTTTATTTGCAAACCTAAGAAAAATGTTAATTCTCCCATCATACTCATTTCATATCTAGACTGCATGAGTTTTAAGAATTTTTCACAAAGCTTCTCATTTGTAGACCCAAATATAATATCATCTACATATATTTGCACCAAAATAATATCAGAGCCTTATTTTCTATAAAATAAATTTTTATCTATAATACCTCTAACAAATTTATTTTCAAGTAAAAACTGAGATAGAGTATCATACCAGGCTCTTGGTGCTTGTTTCAAGCCATAAAGTGTTTTGTCTAATTTGTAGACATGATTTGGAAATTTGGAGTCTATGAAACCTGGGGGTTGGCAAACATAGACTTCCTCTTCCAATTTTCCATTTAAGAAAGCACTTTTGACATCCATCTGGTACACCTTGAAGTTCTTGTAGGCTGCATATGCCAGGAAGATTCTAATTGCTTCAAGTCTTGCTACTGGTGCAAAAGTTTCATCATAATCTATTCCTTCTTCTTGAGAATATCCTTTTGCAACCAGTCTTGCTTTGTTCCTTGTAATTGTACCAGCTTCATCTAATTTGTTTCTGAAGACCCACTTGGCACCAATGATTGATCTATTCCTTGGTTTGGGTACCAGTCTCCAGACTTTGTTTCGAGTGAATTGGTTTAATTCCTCTTGCATGGCTAATATCCAATCAGGATCTTGAAGTGCTTCCTCAATTTTCTTTGGCTCAATCTTTGCGAGAAAACTGAGATAAAGACATTCATTTTGAGTTGCACTTCTAGTCTTGACTCCTTCATCTAAACTTCCAATTATCAAATCTGGTGTGTGGTCTCTCAACCATGGTCTAGGTTTTGGTAGATTTGATCTTGAACTAGAGGCTTCATTTTCTAGATTGATAAGATTCAATCCAGCTTCATGAGCAGAGTTTGCTCCCCCTAAACTATTGATCTCTTCTTCATTAACTCCCCCTGAGTTAGATATCTCAATAGTCTTTGTGTGTGCATCAGGGATACTAGTCTCTGATGTATCATTAGTCTCCGATGGAGAAATAATGTCATCAGTGACTTGTGTTTCATTTTGTTTCAGTACTCTAGTCTCTGATAATACATCAGTCCTTGGTACTTCATGCACAACAGTCAACTCCCCCTCAGTTAAAAAGGAATCATTGTTGTTTTGGGGATTTTCAGCATTCTCTGTTGGATATTCCCATGCATCCAATTCATTCTCAAAACTGAGAGGTTCATGCAATCCTTGACCAAGCATTCCTGGAATCTTTCCATCATCAAATGCAACTTGAATGGATTCCACAATGATCTTGGTTCTTAAGTTATAAACTCTGTATGCTTTGCTTGACAGAGAATAACCTAAGAAGATTGCTTCATCAGATTTATTGTCAAATTTTCCTCTTGTCTCTGATGAATCTCTCAGTACAAAACACTTACAACCAAACACATGTAAAAACTTGAGAGTTGGTTTCCTCCCAGTCATTAACTCATATGGTGTTTTGTTGTAGGTTTTGTTTATCAAGGACCTGTTTTGTGTAAAACATGCAGTGCTTGTAGCTTCCTCCCAAAAATAGGTGGGAAGCTTAGCCTCTTGCAACATGGTCCTTGCTGCTTCAATGAGGGTCCTATTTTTCCTCTCAACAACTCCATTTTGTTGAGGAGTTCTAGGTGCCGAGAATTGATGAGTAATTCCTTTTTCAGTGCAGAATTCAATTACTTGGGAATTTTTGAATTCTGTTCCTCTGTCACTTCTTATTACCCTCACTGTTTTTCCTGACTCAGTTTCTATTTTCTTGACATGATCAATAATTAACTGAGCAGCTTCATTCTTTTCAAAGAGGTATTTTACCCAAGTATACCTTGTGTGATCATCAACAATTACCAGTGCATATATATTCCTTAATATAGACATCACATTCACTTGACCAAACAAATCCATATGGAGAAGTTGTAAAAGGTCAGTGATTGATGTTGCTGGTTTGTTTTTGAATGATACACTTCTTTGCTTTCCTTTCTGGCATGCATCACACAATCCATCTTGTGTAAATTCCAATTGTGGAATGCCAGCTACCAATCCTTTCCTCACAAGACTATTGATATTCTTGAAGTTCAAGTGGGAAAGCTTCTTATGCCAAAGCCAACTCTCATCAGTTGAAGCTTTGCTATAAAGACATGTGATTTGATCAGTTGAAGAAATGAGATTTGCAATGTACAAATTCCCTTTTCTTTTTCCTGTCAAAATCACAGTCCCTGATTCTTTGTCACTCACTAAGCATTGATCTTCTTTAAAAGTGACATTGAATCCTTTATCACATAGTTGACTCACACTTAGTAGATTGTGCTTTAAGCCGTCAACCAGTGCTACTTCTGTGAAGATGACATCTCCATGTTCAACAGATCCATATCCTCTTGTATGGCCTTTGCTGTCATCTCCAAAAGTGACTCTTGGGCCACTTCTCTCTTCATACTGTTTTAGCAGGGACTTATCTCCAGTCATGTGCCTTGAACAACCACTGTCCAAGTACCATGATTTCTTCTTTTTGCCCTGCACAGTAGAGAGAACTAGTTTGAGATTTTTGGGACCCAAATCTTCTTGAGTCCTTTCTCACTAGCTGCAGTTTCAAGACTTGACTCAAAGTAAGTCGATTGCCTTTTTCCATGTTTGATTTTAATTGGGCAATTTGCAGTCTTGCTTCCATTGTTTGTGAGACTACTTGACTTTGATTTATTATTTTCTATGCAAAGATTACTTGACCTTTTTACATGTGATTTATCTTTTATTGTCTTTGAGTTAACAGTCTCAATCATAGGAATTTTATTTCTGCTCCTACAGTGCATAGCTATGTGGTTTGAATTACCACATACATGGCATGTTTTTCTAGGAGCATCAGGCATTGAAGCATAGTTGGTATATTTGTTAATGCCTAACTTGTCATTCCTATTTTTCTTGCTTCTGTTTGATTCCACAACTTTTTCAGCCTTTTGTATTGGAACAGTTTCCAATTTCTTTATTAACTGTTTCTTTGTCATAAACCCAATATTTAAATGTTTGATATCATTCTTCTCAACAATATTCACTGTCTTTTGATTAAAACTTGTTTTTTCAGTGTTTTGTTGATCTTGAATGTTAATAAATCTGGGTTCATGAACAGGAGATACAAAGTTAATTTTTCTTGCAGCTTTAGGCTTTTCAGTTGTAGACTCAACAGCTTCATTATGATCAATTAAATCTGAACTACTATCAAGATTTTCATCATAACCTAGTCCAGATTTTTGACCTATAGTTTGATACTCTACCAAGTCTTTTAACTTTTTAGAGGAAGTATTCCACAATTTAATCTTAGCTTGAGCAATTTCAAGTTGCTCTACTAAGTAATATTCCCTCTTTTTCAAAGCATCAATCATGTGATGTGATTTGTTTAAATCAGACTTGATAGTATCAAACTGTGCCAATCTCTCTTCAAGAAAATTGTTTCTTTTTAAGAGATTGTCACGTGATTCTTTTACATTGGTATGCTCTATAGTTAAAGACCTAAAACTGACATGCAAATCAGATATATCTTTTTGCATGCTTTCAATGCTAGATGTATCAAGTAAATTAAGCACGTTAAAATTCTGATTTGCATTACATACCTTTGCAGAATCACTTCACTCGTCACTACGAGCCATTAGGGCAAAGTTGACAACTTCTTCATCAGAGTCGCTGTCAATCCAATCCTTTCCCTCAGTAATCAAGGCTTTGCTTTTGGATTTAGCTTTCTTGTCAGCAAAGTCCTTCCTTGATTTTTCATCCTTAGATCTATCATTAGATCTAGGCTTCTTGCACTCATTGGCAAAATGCCCTAACCCATCGCAATTGTAGTATCTTATTTTCTTTAAGTCGAAGGTGACTTTTTGACCTTCTCGCTTAGGGTTAGGTTTTCTTGATGACTTCCTTCCTTTTCTGCTAGCCCTAAATTTCTTAAACTGTTTAACCATGAATGCCAGGAATTCCTCCATGTCATTATCGGTATCCAGTTCATCCTCATTATCAGTCGAGCTAGCATTAGAGGATTCATCATCAAGCTTCTCTTGAGACTTGTTTGTCTCAACCATCAACGCAGCTCCTTTATCTCTTCCATGCATGCGCTGTCTTTGCTCTACTTCAAGTTCATATGTCTTTAAGTTTCCGTAGAGCCTATCCAATGTGAGGGTTTCCATATCATGAGCCTCCCTAACTGCAGTAGTCTTTGGATCCCAGCTAGGAGGGAGGGCTCTCATGAACTTGGTATTGATATCTTCATTATCATATGTCTTACCAAGTATGGTCAAGTCATTAAGCAAAGAATTGAACTTGTCATAGATTGACGTGATTGGTTCATTAGGCTTTGCTTGAAAAAACTCATATTGTTGAGTCAGCAGTGAACGCCTGTTCTTCCTGACTTGATCAGTCCCCTCACATAGGACCTTGATGGTGTCCCAGACTTGTTTAGATGTTGTGCAATTGATGATGCTATTGAACATATGTTTATCTATTCCATTATAAAGTATGTTCATAACTTTAGCATCTTTCAACACTTATAACTTGTCCTCGTTGGTATAATCACTTTCTGGTGCAAGTACAAAGTGTTCTGCCACAATAGATCCTTCGACGGTTTTTGCAGGAATAAATTTCCTGGGTAGATAAGGACCCTTCTCAATCCTATCTATGTAATCTGGATCTGTTGCGCTCAAGTGCATATACATCTTTTGTTTCCACATTGGATATTCATCCCTCTTCAGAATAGGGATCCTGGTTCCACCATCACGTCCTCCATTATACGCAATCATGTTAGAGCTGCTTGCTTCGTCGTTGTTGGCCATCTCAGAATCTTGTTAATTGAGTATTTTCAATTAGTGGCTCTGATACCAATTGTTTTCCCAGTGAGATGACCTAGAACTTGTAGAAGGGGGGTTGAATACAAGTTCTCACAACCTTTTTGATTTCTTGTTCTTTAAGAAATTAAACTCTTCTGCGGAATATAAAGAACAAGATCAAAACTTTATAAACAATTGTTTTTATTGATTTAACAATTGATTACAAGTTTTCTAACAATCAAGACAAGCTTTGATCGTCAGCTTCTATTCTGTGTATGTAGAGATAAATACAACCCTTTCAATTCTCTCTCTCTATACAGACATTCACAGCTTCGTATTACTATTCTGTAATATATAATTACAGCTTCTAAAACTAAGTTATCAAAAACCTAGCTTCCTAATTCAAATCAAATACAATCTTTCCAATTGAAAGATTTCTAACAAGTTTCCTTGTCAGCTACGTCTTCAATAAAGTCTACGTGTGCATGGAAGACTTTCCTTCTTTGATTTGAACTCTAACTCCATCAGTGATTAAGTCTTCGACTAATCTCCGATAGCTTCTTTAATTAGTCCCTGATCACTTCGAGTAATCTCCGATGCTTTACATCGAGTAATCTCTGATGCTTTACTTCGAGTAATCTCCGATACTTTGCTTTAGTTTCTGATGATGTCAGCTTTTAATCTCTGAGGTATTGTTTTAATCTCTGACTCTTTAGTTACAATCCCCGATGACGTAAGCTTTAATCTCCGATGACCAATCCTTCAATCTCCGATGAACAAAACATTTTAATCTCCGATGAAGGATTCTTCAATCTCCGATAGGCAAAATCCAATCTCTGATGAACAAAACTTTTATTCTCTGATGGACTTTTCCCTTAATCTTTGACAAACCAAAATCAATCTCCGAAGGACTAATTAACTTAAACAACTTGTTGAATAAACTCAACAAGTATTCCAGCAGTACATACAAAAGAAATGAACCTATCTCTTTATTATAATGACTAATTTACAAACAAGAGATACTACTGCTAGCTACAAAACTAAAGTGTTACAAACCAACACTTTTCTGTACATTTGTATTTCTAAGTATTCTAAAGACAATCATCATCAAATGTTCATAAAACCTCTTGCATGGCAATTATCCTCTTGTGAATTGGTTTAACTCCTCTTGCATGGCAATTATCCAGTCAGGATCTTGAAGTGCTTCCTCAATTTTCTTTGGCTCAATCTTTAAGAGAAAACTGAGTTATAAGCATTCATTTTGAGTTGCACTTGTAGTATTGACTCCATCCTCTATTCTTCCTATGTTCAAATCTGGTGTGTGGTCTCTCAACCATGGAATTGCACGTGGCAGATTTGATCTTGAAGTGGAGGCTTCATTTTCTAGATTGATGTTGTCCAATCTAGCTTCATGATCAGAGACTTCTCCCCCTAAACCATTGACTTCTTCATTATTAGCTCCCCCTGAGCTGTTTATCTCTATAGTCTCTGGTGTCAAGATAGTCTCCGATTGTGCATTAGTGACACTAGTCCCTGGTGAACCATTAGTCTCCGATGGTTCACTAATGTCACCAGTTTCTTGTGTTTCATCTAATACTTTAGTCTTTGATAGAGTATTAGTCCTTGGTACTTCATGCACAACAGTCAACTCCCCCTCATTTATGTAGGGATCATTACTATCTTGGGGTTTTTCATTAGTCTCTGATGAATATTCCCATGCATCCAATTCATTCTGAAAACTGAGAGGTTCATGCAATTCTTGTCCAATCATTCCTGGAATCTTTCTGTCATCAAATACAACTTTTATTGATTCCACAATGACCTTTGTTCTCAAATTATATACTCTGTATGTCTTGCTTGACAGAGAATAACCTAAGAAGATTGCTTCATCAGACTTGTTGTCAAATTTTCCTCTTGTTTCTGATGAGTCTCTCAGTACAAAACACTTATAACCAAACACATGTAAAAACTTGAGAGTTGGTTTTCTCCCAGTCATCAATTCATAAGGTGTTTTGTTGTATGCTTTGTTTATCAAGGATCTATTCTGTGTAAAGCAAGCTGTGCTAATAGCTTCTTCCCAAAAATATGTAGGAAGTTTTGCCTCTTGTAACATGGTCTTTGTTGCTTCAATAGGGGTCCTCTTTTTCCTCTCAACAACTCCATTTTGTTGAGGGGTTCTTGGAGCAGAGAATTGGTGAGTTATTCTTTTTTCAGTGTAGAATTCAATAACTTGAGTATTCTTGAATTCTGTTTCTCTGTTACTCCTTATTACCCTTACTATTTTTCCTGACTCAATTTCTATCTTTTTGACATGATCAATTATCAACTGAGCAGCTTCATCTTTTGTATGGAGGTATTTTACCCAAGTATACCTCGTGTGATCATCCACAATAACCAAAGCATATCTATTTCTTAAGATAGACATCACATTCACTTGACCAAATAAATCCATGTGTAGTAACTGTAAAGGGTTAGTAATTGATGTTGCTAGTTTGCTTTTGAATGATACACTTCTTTGTTTCCCTTTCTAGAATGAATCACACAATCCATCTTGTGTAAACTCCAACTGTGGAATGCCATCTACCAATCCTTCTCTCACCAGTTTGTTGATGTTCTTGAAATTCAAATGTGAGAGCTTCTTATTCCAAAGCCAACTTTCATCAGTTGAAGCTTTGCTATAGAGACATGATTTGATCAGTGAAAGAGATGAGATTTGCAATGTACAAATTTCCTTTTCTTTTTCCTATCAAGATCACATTCCCTGATTCTTTGTCACACACCAAGCATTTATCCTCTTTGAAGGTGACATCGAATCCTTTATCACATAGTTGACTCACACTTAGTAAATTGTGCTTTAAGCTATCAATTAGTGATACTTCAGTGAAAATGACATCTCCATGTTCAACACTGCCATAACCCTTTGTATGGCCTTTACTGTCATCTCCAAAAGTGACTTTTGGGCCACTTTTCTCTTCATACTGTTTTAGCAGGGACTTGTCTCCAGTTACGTGCCTTGAACAGCAACTGTCCAAGTACCATGTTTTCTTCTTTTTGCCCTGCACAGTAAAGAGTAACTAGTTAGAAATTTTTGGGACCCAAACTTTCTTGGGTCCTTTCTCACTAGTTGTAGAATCAAGACTTGACTCAGATTGAGTTGATTGTCTTTTAGTGTTTTTGACTTTAATTGGACAATCACTAGTCTTGCTACTTTTTTGTGAGAGACTGCCAAGCTTAGGTTTTTCAAGGTTAATGCAAATATGATTTGACCTTTTTACAGGTGATTTATCTTTTATTGTCTTTGAAGGTGCAGTCTCTATTATAGGAATTTTATTTTTACTCCTACAGTGCATAGCTATGTGATTAGGATTACCACATATATGACATGTTTTTCTAGGAGCATCAGGCATGCTAACATAATTTGTGTATTTATTAATGCCAATTTTTCCATTCCTATTTTTCTTATTTCTGCTTAACTCCACTGACTTTTCAGCCATTTTATTTGGAAGATTTTCCAATTTTTTACTTAATTGTGTCTTTGTCATGAACCCAATATTTAACTTTTATTCTCACTCTTATCAACAATATTCACTATCTTTTGATCAATCTTTGATTTTGCAGTGACTTGTTGATATTGAGTGTTAATAATTTTGGGTTCATTGACAGGAGAGACGAAATTAATTCTTATCAAAACATTTGGCTTACTAGTAGTGGAGTTAGCAGTTTCAATTAGATCATCTAATTCTGAACTCCTGTCTAGATATTCATCATAACCTAGTCCAGATTTTTAACATATTGTTTGACATTTTACCAAGTCTATCAACTTTTCAGAGGAATTATTCCATTGTTTAATCTTAGCTTGAGCATTTTCAAGTTGCTCGACTAAGTAATATTCCCTCTTTTTCAAAGCATCAATCATGTGATGAGATTTGTTTAAGTCAGACTTGATAGTGTCAAATTGTCCCAATCTCTCTTCAAGAAATTTGTTTCTTTTCAAGAGAAGGCCATGTGATTCTTTTACATTAGTATGTTCAATAGTTAATGATCTAAAACTAACATGCAAATCAGACATATCTTTTTGTATGCTTTCTATACTAGATGTATCAATTAAGTTAAGCACATTAAAATTCTGAGTTGCATCACATACCTTTGTAGAATCACTTGACTCGTCACTTCGAGCCATTAGGGCAAAGTTGACAATTTCCTCATCAGAGTCATTGTCAATCCAATTCTTGCCTTCAGTAATCAAGGCTTTGCTTTTTGATTTGAACTTTTTGTCAGCAAAGTCGTTCCCCGTTTTCCTTGATTTTTCATCCATAGATCTATCACTAGATCTAGGCTTCCTGCACTCATTGGCAAAGTGCCCTAACTCATCACAGTTATAATATCTAATTTTCTTCTTGTCAAAGGTCACAGTTTGACCTTCACGTTTAGGGTTAGGCTTCTTTGACGACTTTCTTCCTTTTCTACCAGCTCTAAATTGATCATGAATGCCATGAATTCCTCCATGTCATCATCAGTATCCAGGTCATCTTCCTCATCAGTCGAGCTTGCATTGGAAGTTTCATCATCAAGCTTCTCTTGAGACTTGTTTGTCTCAACCATTAACGCAGCTCCTTTATCCCTGCCATGCATGCGTTGTCGTTTCTTTACTTCAAGCTCATAAGTCTTTAAATTTCCTTAGAGCCTGTCCAGTGTAAGTATGTCTAAGTCATTAACCTCCCTTACTGCAGTAGTCTTTGGATCCCAACTTGGTGGGAGAGATCTCATGAACTTGGTGTTGACATCCTCATTATCATAGGACTTTCCAAGTATTTTCAAGTCATTGAGCAAAGTATTGAACCTGTCATAGACTGATGTTATTGGTTCACCAGGCTTTGCTTGAAAGAACTCATATTGTTGTGTCAACAATGACCTTTTGTTCTTTCAGACTTGGTCAGTCCCTTCACACAGGACTTTGATGGTGTCCCAGATTTGCTTAGATGTTGTGCAGTTAATGATGCTTGTGAACATATTTTTGTCAATACCATTGTAAAGTATGTTCATAACTTTAGCATCTTTTAACACTTGCAACTTGTCTTCGTTAGTATAATCACTTTCAAGAGCAAGTTCAAAGTGTTCAGCAACAACAGATCCATCAATAGTTTTAGCAGGAACGAATTTCCTGGGTAGATAAGGACCTTTTTTAATCTTTTCAATATAATCAGGATCTGTTGCTCTCAAGTGCATGTACATCTTTTGCTTCCACATAGGATATTCTTCTTGTTTAAGAATAGGAATCCTAGTACCACCATCACGACTGCCTGTATACGCCATTATGCTAGAGCTGCTTGCTTCATCGTTGGTCATCTCTTGGAACGTGTTAATTGAGTAAATTCAATTAAAGGCCCTGATACCAATTGTTTTTCCAGTGAGATAGCCGAGAACTTGTAGAAGGGGGGGTTGAATACAAGTTCTTTGAATTCTTTTCGATTGCTTGTTCTTCAAGAAATTAAATAATACTTGCGGAAATAAAGAAGAAGAACACAAATCAATTTATAAACAATTGCTTTTATTGATTTTAACAATTGAATACAAATTCTAACAATCACAATAATATGATCGTCAACTTCTTTTCTTTTCTGTATAGTAAAGATACACACTATGAATTCTATACAGCTTCGAAATCTAATTCTGTAAACCTAATTACAGCTTCAAAAACAACTGAATTATAATTAAATCAGTTTTCCTATTCTAAATCAATAATGATTCAGCTTCCTTATTCGAATCAAACATAATCTTTCCTTTTTGATTAGGAACAGATTTCTGGCTTGTTTCCTTACCAGCTACGTCTTCAATATTATCTTGATCTATGTGGAAGACATTCCTTATTCAATTCAAACTCTGTATCTTATCAGGAAATAAGTCACGACTAGTCCTTGACAGCTTCAGTCTTTAGTCTCTGATCGAGTCAACATTTAGTCTCTGATCTTTTAGTCTCTGATCAGGTTGTGTAGTCTCCGACAGAGTTATTAGTCTCCGATGTTTTTAGGCTTAGTCTCTGATGACGTCAGCTTAATCTCTGATACTCTAGACTAGTCTCCGATGACGTCAGTTTAATCTCTGATGCTCTAGACTTAGTCTCCGATGATGTCAGTTTAGTCTCTGATGAACTAAGCTTAGTCTCTGATGATGTAAGCATTAGTCTCTGACGCTTTTAGACTTAATCTCTGATGACGTAAGCCGTAGTCTCCGATAGATAAAACTTAGTCTCTGACAAGTGTTGCCTTAGTCTCCGATAAGTCTTTTTATAATGTCCGACGGATCAAATACACACTTTGACTTTGTTGAAGCTTTGATACAAATTTCCAACAGTTACTTTTAAGTAAAAATGAATCTATCTCTTTACAAAGAATGAATAATTACAATCAAAGAGATAACTACTGGCTACAGAACGTCAATGTTACTATTTAACACTTTCTATACATTTGTATATCTAAGTAATCTAAAGACAATCATCATCAAATGTTATAAAACCTAACAGGGGTCAAGTTTCTCAATTCATATGAAGAGTCCTTCCTCACCCCATGATCAAACAGATTCTCCATCCTTGGGTTCTTCTCAAATAAGAGGTTCCCCTGCTGATAGGCACACACTACCTACGTTGTCAGTTACTACACATGCTGTCTCCACACCAGTTACCTTGTCTAATATTGCACCCGCTGTACCACCACCAGAAAATCCAGTACCCTTCCCATTCCCTAATGGATTCTGTTATTACCTTCAACGTAGAATCCGTATGACACAAGTAGAGTTGGCGATGCATAATACCACCATGATGCGTCAGTCGTCGGCCCATCAAAGGACTAGTAGACTGTTAGATCTTTGGAGGGTATCATTTCAAGATGTGTCCTTAGTTCTCACTGAGACTCTGACAGAAGTTGTGATCTCAATTAGTAATTATCTCAGGCTTGTGTAGCCCTATATGGCAGATCGAGATCAATTGATGTATAACCTTATAGAGAAGGTTGAGGGAGCGTGTCGTTTTACACGCAGAACAATGAGTGAACTTGATTTCCAACCCCTGTACTAAGCACCGGTAGTAATCAGTGTTGTTATATTTTGTAGCAAGGAAGCTTTGTTGTACAAATTTGTTATAATATATATTTTGATGGCTTAATTTAGAATTTCCTTATCATTCCATATATGTTATTCTTTAAAGAAAAAAAAAAGAACTTTCAATAGTAAAATTTTATTTTCTCAATTTATAGGAAATGGCTCCAAAAGGAAGACCCTGAACCCGTCAAGCTACTAACCAAGCTGATCAAGAAAACCCCAATCTGAACAACAACCAAGAAAATAATAATCAGGAGAATCCTATTGTGTTATTGGTAAATATGATTAAGGAAGCCTCCCAAGATAACAGTAACCAAGTACTTCCACCACAAGTACAACCTAGAAGGGTAACATTTAAAGATTTTACCAATAGTTGTCCACCTACTTTTAATGGTGATGGAGGTCCCACTACCGCTCAAATTTGGATTAAGGAAATAGAAAAAGCTTTTTGTATTGCTGGAGTAACTGATGACCTTAAGACGGAGTATGCTACATAGTTATTAAAAGAAGAAGCTTGTTATTGGTGGGAAAATACCGAATGATTAGAAATGACTAGGAGATTGGTAGTAAGGAATGATCAAGCAGTCCCTGAAGTTAATCAAGTTTTTACCTGGTCCCAGTTTAAAGAATTTTTCTATAATCAATATTTTCCGACCAGTGCTGCGGATGAGCTAGAAAAACAATTTTTGGAATTAAGACAAGGGAACATGACTGTGGAAGAATATGAAAAGAAGTTTAATGAACTACAAAGGTATGCTCTGCATTTGGTAGATACTGAGAGAAGAAAGACAAGAAAATTTGAGCATGGTTTGAATCCATGGTTGCATGATAAGATTGCTATTTTATGTATGAATAACTATGTTGAAGTTGTTCAAAGGTTAAAAGTAACAAAGAAAAGTGGCAAGCTACTTTGAGAATTTAATTGGGAGAAATGTAAGGAAGGAAAAAGGAAAGGGAGTTATTTTAATAACATTCTTAATCAAAGTATTGGAGGACAAGGAAAACCACAAACCAGTTCAGTCGTGGTAAAACAAGAGGAAGGAAATATGCATAATAACAATAATAGGAAAAGGAATTTCAATACGGACTTAAGTGAGAATAAAAGGAGGTTTGTAATTTGTGGCAAATGTGAGAGGAACCATGACACGTCTCAGTGTTTAGTATGAACTGATTTGTGTTTTAGATGTCGTCGATCTGGTCATACTGCCATTAATTGCCCAAGTCAGGCACCAATCATTTCCCAACCGAGGTTTACTCCGCAACAATATCAACCACAAGATGTTAGTCGTGCAGTTAGAGCTACAAGGAGATGTTTTAGTTGTGGTCAGGAAGGCCACATTTCCACCTCTTGCCCTCAGAGAAAGAGTCAGGGTAAATTACCATTGGCAGGACTTAGCATGGTAGCTAGTCGACCACAAGCTAAGACTTACAATATGACTGCGCAGGACGCACTACTGTTTGAAAACATGGTTTCAGGTACAATATTGGTTAATTCAATTGAAGTGCATGCTTTATTTGACTCTAGTGTGACTAGATCTTTCATATCTGAATGTCTTCTTAAGGATAGGAATTTTGCTCCTGAATGTTTAGAAACACCTCTGGAAGTTATTGTAGCTAATCAAGAGGTATACATTGCCAAAAATGTACTACCTAATTGTATTATAAGAATAGGAAAGCATGACTTCCCTGCGAACTTAATACCTTTTCCATTGGGAGAGTTTGATCTAATATTAGGCATGGATTGGCTACATCAATACCAAGCTAACATAGATTGCAGGAAAAAGAAGGTTTCCTTAAGAACACCTTCAAATAGTAAAGTGTTATTGCATGGATGTAAGACTATTGAACCCTCTCAGCTTCTTACAATGATTCAAGCTAATAAAATGTTACACAAGGGATGCGAAGCATTTTTAGCTTATGTTTATGACACAAGGATGGAAGGATTAAAGATTTCAGATATACCCATAGTGAAAGAATGTGGAGATGTGTTCCCTGAGGAGTTACCATGTGTACCCCCAAATAGACAAGTGGAATTTGGAATTGAGCTAGTACCCAGAACTACTCCAATTTCCAAGGCTCCTTATAGGATGGCCCCTTCAGAATTAAAAGAACTCATGTTACAACTACAAGGATTGCTAGACCAAGGATTCATTAGGCCAAGTGTTTTGCCCTGGGGAGCACCTGTTTTATTTGTAAAGAAGAAAGATGGATCATTAAGGCTATGTATTGATTATCGAGAATTAAATAAGGTAACAGTGAAGAACCGATATCCCCTACCTAGGATTGATGATCTGTTCGACCAACTCAAAGGAGCAAAGTACTTTTCAAAGATTGATTTAAGATCAGGATATCATCAATTAAAGATTAAGACTGAGGATCTCCTTAAGTCAGCTTTTAGAATCCGTTATGGTCATTATGAATTTGTGGTAATGCCATTCGGACTCACCAATGCCCCAGCTATTTTTATGGATTTGATGAACCGAGTTTTCAAACCATATGTGGATAAGTTCATCATCGTGTTCATAGATGACATTCTCATCTATTCTAAAACAAGAGAAGAACATGATGAACATTTGAGAATAACACTGGAGACATTGAGACAAGAAAAACTCTATGCCAAATTTTCAAAGTGTGAGTTTTGGTTAAGAGAAGTGAAATTTTTAGGACATATGATCAATGAATCTAGAATTTTGGTTGATCCCATAAACGTTGAAGCTATCATAAATTGGCCACAACTAAAGACACCTACCGAAGTGTGAAGTTTTCTAAGGTTAGCAGGATACTATCGTCGATTCATTCAAGATTTCTCTAAGATAGCAGTCCCATTAACGAATCTGACAAGGAAGACAGAAAAGTATATTTGGACTCCAACTTATGAGAAGAGTTTTCAAGAATTGAAGAAAAGATTAACCACCGCCCCAGTACTAAGTTTACCTGATAACGAAGGGGATTTTGTGATTTATAGTGATACTTCAATGAATGGATTAGGTGTTGTGCTAATGCAACATGGCAGAGTTATTGCCTATGCATCTCGGCAACTCAAGGACTGCAAAAAATGATACCCAGCACATGACTTAGAGTTGGCTGCTATCATTTTCGCATTAAAGATTTGGAGGCATTATTTGTATGCAGAGAAATGTGAGATTTACACTGACCACAAGAGTTTAAAGTACATTTTCACTCAAAAGGAATTGAACATGAGGCAAAGACGGTGGTTGGAGCTAATAAAAGACTATGATTGTTCGATCAACTACCACCCTGGTAAAGCAAATGTTGTGGCTGTGCTCTAAGTAGATGTGAAAGGTTAAATGTGATGACAATCCAAGAAGAGGTAAGGATGGATTTGGGGAGGTTACAATTAAATGTTATCACAACTCAACAAAGGAAAGAAATAAAGCAAGAGGTTGGTGTAAAACCGAGCTTATCGACTGTCATTAAAGAAGCTCAAGAAGAACATGTAAAAGATAGGGAAAAGTTGTTAAAGGGGGAGAATGGAAAATGTCGGATCCACGATGATGGATTGATGAGGTTTGAAAATAGAATTTGGATTCCGACAAAATTGGAATTAAAAAGAAGTCTACTACAGGAAGCCCACAACTCTAAATTCTCGATACATCCAGGTGGAACAAAGATCTATCAAGATTTGAAACAAAATTTTTGGTGGCCTAACATGAAGAAAGAAATAGCTGGATGGGTAAACACATGTCTCACCTGTCAACATGTTAAAGCAAAAAACCAAAAGCCTAGTGGTTTGTTGCAATCTTTGGATATCCTAGAATGGAAATGGGAATATATTACAATGGATTTTGTGGTTGGATTGCCAGTAACTCAAAAGGGATTAAATACAATTTGGGTAGTAGTAGACAAATTGACTAAATATGCACATTTCTTACCTATTAGGGATACCTATAAAATGGACCAATTGGTCAGATTGTATGTAAAAGAAATCCTTAGTCGTCATGGAGTGCCAGTTTCAATTATATCTAATTGTGATCCTCGTTTCACGTCTAGGTTCTGGCGAAGCTTTCAAGAGTATTTAGGAACAAGATTAGACATGGGTACTGCTTTCCACCCGCAAACTAACGGGCAATCCAAACCTTAGAAGATATGCTGAGAGCGTGTTCTTTGGATTTTGGAGGATGATGCGATGAACATCTACCACTCGTCAAGTTTGCTTATAATAATAGTTATCATACAAGCATAGGGATGGCTCCATTTGAAGCTTTGTATGGAAGAAAGTGTAGAACACCATTGTATTGGAATGAAGTTGGAGAAAGAAAGTTTGAGGGACCTGAAGTAGTCCAACAAACTGAGAATGCAATCTGGACGATCCGAGCTAAGATAAGAGCAGCTCAAGATCGACAAAACCAATATGCAAACCAACACCGAAAAGATCAAGCATTGGAAGTAGGAGGATATGCATTGCTTAAGATCTCACCTTGGAAAGGCATTTTGCGTTTTGGACAAAAAGGAAAGTTAAGTCCTCGTTTTATTGGACCTTTTGAAGTACTCCGCCGCATTGGAAAAGTGGCTTATCAACTAGCACTACCCCCAGCTCTAAGTCATGTTCATGATATTTTTCATGTCTCAATGCTACGACCTTATAGAGGGAATCATTCTGTCATTATTAACTACCAACCCATTGAGCTACAACCAAATTTGCATTATGAAGAAACTCCAATTCAAATTTTGGATCGTCAAGTAAAGGTCTTAAGAAATAGATCGTCAAGTAAAGGTCCAATTCAAACTTTGGATCGTCAAGTAAATTTTGAAACTCCAATACGCAAACCAACATGGGAACTAGAAGAAATGATGATGCAAAAGTATCCTCGACTTTTTCACCAGTAAAGTTTCGAGGACAAAACGTATTGTAAGGAGGGGAGAATGTGACGACCTGGAAATTTTGTTTATCTATAAATACTTTATTTGCTCATATTTGTTTTCTTATTAACATGTATAGTTAATATATGATGTTTTTCTTGAATGTTTAAATACTTTTTCGACCCATTAAAGGGTTATAATTTGATGGATGTTGATTATAAGGACAAGCAAATTATGTTTATATGTTTGGTAACATTTGTTATTGCTTGAAGGAGCCACGCATCCAGTTTAGTAAGTCCCATGAAGAACTTAAAAGCTTACGTAGTTATGACTACATCATGTGTACATATATTAATTAGACAACAGTTGCTTGTTACATGTATTAGCTGTTAAGAATCATGATGAGTAGCCGTTTTATTAACCAATGATTTTATCTCAAAGCTTAATCTCAGCTTACTATAAATACCTCATTTGGAGGTAACATTTCAATCTCTTTTCTGAAGATTCTCTCTCCTAAAGTTTTTTTTTAAACCTACCATCCCCATATAATTTCAAGTTCTCCTTTTTGGGCGATTACTTCCAGACAAGCTTTGTATTTCTCCCGTCAAGTTAAGAGGTAAGAATTTTATGTTCTCCTCTGCTTTTCGTTTTTACGTTGTATCCGAAAGTAGTCACTTGATATGCTAAGTCTTTAGGAACGAATAAAGTTGTTAAGAGTATGGTGTTTTGAGTTAATGAAAGGACGATTATGCATCTTAGATTGAGTTTGTTTATCACTAGATATCGTTCGTGATCATGGAAGACTTCCGTTTATCAGAGACAAATTCTATGATCAATCTCTGATGAGATAATGTTAGTCTCTGACAAGATTATATCAGTCTCTAATGAGTTAATGTTAATCTCCGATGACGTCAGCCTTAGTCTCCGATGGGTTAAGATGATATCATCAGTCTCTGATAAGTTAACGTTAGTCTCCGATGACGTCACCTTTAGTCTCTAATGGGTTATGATGACGTCATCAGTCTCTGATGAGTTAATGTTAATCTCTGATGATGTCATCCATAGTCTCCGATGGGTAAAACTTAGTCTCTGATGACTAATGATGTTAGTCTCTGATGAGCATCTATGTTTTGTCTCTAACTGGTTTGGCGCTGAACAAGTGAGTATAGCGCTGAACATTTATCCACCGAGGAGTTTGGCGCTGGACAAATCATCCATTGATGAGTTCAGCGATTACTAGGGGAGTATGGTGCTGAACAAATTGGCACCCGATGAGTTTGGCGATGAACAAGAACATCGTCTGATGGGTAAAATATTCCTTGATGGATGAAATATCCCCTAATGGGTAAAATATTCCCTGATGGATGAATTATCCCCTGACGGGCAATATATTCCCTGATGGATGAATTATCCCTTGACAGACATGCATCCCCTGATGGGTAAATTATCCCTTGATGGATGAATTATCCCCTGATAGGCATGCATCCCCTGATGGGTAATGCATCCCCTGACGAGAAAAAATTTCCCTGACGGGCAACTCCGTGCCCTAATAACAATTCTCTATTCTAAATAGTCATCTTTCAAAGTATGGATTTCTCATGTTATACCAACAATGATGTTTTACAGAATCCTTTTGCAACCAGTATAGTTAATTTTAGCTAAGGACCAAGGCAAGTATATACTCATTCCACTTCCTTTCTTACTGATTACGTAGAATCATTATTTTGATTTACATAAATGAATGATGTTAATGCCTATGCAAGATGATGATCTCTTTGATGATTAAGTAACGTACGATCATTGATCCGATGTACGTGAAAAGATGTTGATTATTGAGCTATGTGTTATTGGGTGATTGCTAGTTGTTTAAAATCGCAAGCACACCAAAAGATGATGAGGATGATGTAAGGGTGTTGCAGGTCGTGATCTTGTATGCGCACCCGAGCATGTCCCGTATGGATATATAGTTACGTTATTGGCAGTCGCTGCTTTTATTTGTTGAGCACGCCAAGGTTATTGGCAGTCGCTGCTTTTAATTGTTGAGCACGCCAAGGTTTTTAAAACAAGAAAATGTTTTCAAGAAGATATATCCATATGGGAAGTTAAGGGGCTGTTGAATGCTTTCGCCTGGTATTCTGGCCAATGATGATAGGGAATGAGAGACCGAGGCATCGGTAATCAGATCCTCACAGACCAATGTTGTCTGCAAGTGACTACGTATGTCAAATGATGGAATCAAACGACCAGGCTGACTAGCTGGGATGAAATTTGATTGTTAAAGGAAGTCAGATAGTGATCAGTCTAGTCAGGTGATGCATTATCTGATGAAGAGAGGGCGAATCATGATTTATTTATAAGAAGGTCAACCCCTTGATATCACTCGGGAACCCTAAATGATACATGTTTATTGATTATCTGAAGGTGTTGGCATTGCTTCACCCTACCTCAATGAATATTAAAGCTTTTAAATTATCTGTTCTTCTTGCTTATGAATATATACTTGCTGAGCGTAAACGCTTATGTGTAATGTTATGAAATATTTTACAGGTTATGTCAAGAAGGCTGAGTCGCCTAATAAATGCAAAGAGGAAATGACAAAGTGAGAGCTTCTTAATATCTCTCCTATGGATGGCCTTTAGAGGGAAAGTGAATTGGGAGGTCATCATAGGAATGTTTAGATTGTAAGGCCAGATGAGCCATCTATAGTTTTGTTTCCGCTGCAGACTGTCTATTTGAATTTTGAGGTTTTGTAAGAGGTTGTAAACTTCTAGGTTATGATCATGATGTTTTTGAGAATATATTCTCATATGATTATTAAATGTTTGGCTATGATATATCTGTAGCTTTTGAGTTGTTGCTTTGTGTTTCCTGGCGGAGCCTGGGGTTCCAGCCTAAGGATCTTGGGGGCTGTCATCCAAATTGTTGACAGTGCCTGAGATCCGGCCCGGGGGCCGCCACAGTACATATACCTCTTGTTCCAGTTTCCCATTGAGAAAGACACTTTTCACATCCATTTGAAAAACTTTAAAGTTTGAATGTGCTGCATAGGCTAAGAAAATTCCTGTAGCCTCAAGTCTGGTCACTGGTACAAAAGTCCATCAAAGTCAATCCCTTCCTTTGGAAGATATCCCTTAGCCACCAGTCTTGCTTTGTTTCTTATAGCAATGTCAGCTTCATCCATCTTGTTTCTGAAAACCCACTTGGTGCCTATTATAATTCTGTCTTTGGGTTTAGGCACCAACTTCCATACTTGATTTCTTTCAAATTGATTCAATTCTTCCTACATAACCATGATCCATTCTGCATCTTGCATGGCTTCTTCAAACTTCTTTGGCTCTAATTGGGAAAGAAAACAAGCATATAGGTATTCATTAGATATAGCTTTTCTGATTTGCACTTTTTGATTGGGATCACCAATGATTAATTCTTTGGTGTGATCCCTAGACCATTTGGGCTTGGAGAGGTATTTTGATGAACTTGCCTAATTATCATCTCCTCCCCCTAAGTTTGTGCTCCTGAATTTATGTTTAAATTAGGGTTAAAGTTATCCCCTGATGGTGCATTTCCTGATGGATTATCCCTTGATGGAGTACTCCCTGATCTGTTGTCCAGGAGATTAACTCCATCAATTGAGAGGGCTTCATTGTTGGTAGGATTGACATCAGGAATGGTTAACTTTTCAATTTGTTTGCACTCACTACAAAAAAAAATGGCCTTTAGTGACGAAAATTTTAGTGACGACCAAAATTTTGGTCACCAAAAGTAACCTTTTGTGATTAAATTTGTTTTGGTCACCAAAGCTTGGTGAACAAACAAATTTAGTGACCAAGACCACAAAGTGGTCAATAAAGTTTCCTTTAGTGACCAAATTTGGTGACCATGGCTTGGTATCGTCAATAAAACTTGATTTAGTGACTACATATCTGGTCACTAAATTTCTTGACCATAAAAATGTTGGTCACTAAATTTTTTTTAATAAAAAAAAAAATCAAGAAATAATTCGGCCGACCTGAAGAACCGAACTTTTTCTAATCGAGATTCAGGCTATATTGATTCTTTTTTGTTCAAATTGATTACATGAAATTGTTTCTGCACTTATAATGTTCATTTTCCCTCAATCAATTTCAAAAATGGCAAAGCATAGCTCGTTTCCTTGTAGAACCGAAAGTTTGAAAACCCGAATTGTTCTTCTTCATTTTTCTTGCGATTTTGTTGTTAAAACTTGAAATTTATTCTATTAATGAGTTTCTGGAAGTCTCACAATTCATTTCCATACTTGATTCGTCAGAAATGGTTGATTTTTCGAGCTTTCATAGGTCAGCCGCTAATGGTGGGCTCGTCAACGGCGGCGAGCTACCGGCGGCGAGCTGCGATCTTCCGTTCCAGTGGGTTTCATGCGACGGCGTGAAGGGAAATGGGGTAATCACCTATGGGGATTGTGATGGTGGTGCCTCTACCTCGTTTCTCTGAGTGTGTGTGCATGTTTCGGGCCTCCGCGGCTGCGGCTGGCCGGGAATGGCGCCGGCGACTACTGAAGAAGACGACTGACCAGGAAGAAGACAGGTCGGTCCGACCCTGATTTGATCCACTGTTGGCCTAATATGTTTTAGTGACCAACTTTCCTTGATTTTAACTTAGTGACCGCGTATAAAATCGTGGTCACCAAAGCCTTTAGTGACTGAGCTTTGCTGACAATGAGTGATGATTATTTATTTGGTCACTAAAGGTCTTCAGTGACCACCCAAAATTTGATCGTCACTGAAGACCATTTTTTTTGTAGTGACTCATCAGCTTTATTCTCTTGATAATTAGAATCATCTTCATTTTCAAATTTGAGCTCTTCATGAAAACCAGGGTCTTCGAGTCCAGAAATCTTTTGATCATCATAAGCTACATTTATAGACTCCATCACCACCTGGAGTCTCTTGTTGTAAACCCTGTAGGCCTTAGATGTCAGGGAGTAACCTAGGAAAATAGCTTCATCAGCCTTTGAGTCAAATTTTCCTAAGTTCTCACCAAAATTCCTTAATACAAAGCATTTGCATCCAAAAACATGTAGGAACTTGATATTTGGTTTTCTCCATGTCATTAGCTCATATGGTGTCTTATTGTGAGCAATGTTGATCAAAGACCTATTTCGAGTGAAGCAAGTAGTGAAAATTGCCTTAGCCCAAAAATAGGTAGGAATTATTGTCTCTGTTAACATTGTCCTAGCAGTTTCTATCAGGGTTTTATTCTTCCTTTCTACTACACCATTCTGTTGAGGAGTTCTTGGAGCAAAAAATGTTTGATTGATGCCTTTCTCCACACAGAATCCATCAATAGCTGTATTCTTGAATTTAGTCCCATTGTCTATCCTCAAAATTCTAACCACTGACCCTGACTCAGTTTTCACTTTTTTTATATGGTCAATGGTTTGTTGAGGTACTTCAGTGTTGGCATGTTGAAACTTGACCCAAGTATATCTGGTGTGGTTATCCACAATGACCAATACAAATCTCTTCTTTGATACTAACATTATGTTGACAAGACCAAAGAGATCCATATAAAGCAATTGAATTGGATCCTTGATCATTGTGGCTTCCTTATTAATAAAGGATGATTTCCTTTGCTTCCCTTGTTGGCATGCTGAACATAACCTTTCTTGAATGAATTCCACTTGAGGTAGTTTAGTTACCAACTCTCTCTTCACCAAATCATTGATAGTTTTGTAGTTCAGGTGAGAGAGCTTCTTGTGTCACAGTCTACTCTTATCAGGAGTTGTCTTGCTGTAGAAACATGACTCTCCATTCACTGACTTAAAATCAGCAATGTAAAGATCTCCTTTCCTAATCCCTGATAAGACCAGCTTCCCATCACTTTCATTTGAAATTATGCATTGATCCCTTTTGAAGGTAATGATGAATCCTTTATCACATAGTTGACTTATGCTTAATAGATTGTGCTTTAGCCCATTAACTAGTGCTATGTCTTCAAATGAGACATTCCCATTTGCTACTTTGTCATAACTAAGAGTCATTCCTTTGCTGTTGTCACCAAAAGAGATCACTAGACCAACCTTTTCTTGGAACTCTGTGAGCAGGGCTTTGTTTCCTGTCATGTGTCTTGAGCAACCACTGTCTAAAAACCAAATTTGTCTTCCTTTGACTTTTCCCTACACACAAAGAACATTTAATTTATTTTTGGTACTCAAGTGGATTTGGTTCCTCTAGGTTTAGTCACAATTAATGGTAAAACAACTTTTTCATTACTTATGACTTTTGGTTTAGGCAAAATACACACTTTCTCCTTTTTAGGAGCTTCATTATAAACTTTAGATTTACCAACAAATTTCTTTTCTTTACCTTTAAGGGTACATGCTTGAGTAAAAGGTAAATCATCAGCATATAAAATTGTACCAGTTAAAATTTGTGGTTTTTCTTTGCATTAAAAAGAAAGATGATTATTGCTACCACAGTTCCATCACACTTTCCTAGGGGTTTCCTGAATAGGGGTGTAGTTACTAGCTTTGTTTACACCTAATTTGTCATTCATATTCTTTTTCTTATCCCCTGACAAGCCTTTATCCATTGAAGGGCTTCGATGACCTGATGCACTCTTATCCCCTGATGACTGTGTATCCACTGATGCACAGTCTTGTTCCTTCTTGAAAAAGGGCTTGAGTGCTTTGGCAAGAATAGATTTCTTGCCTCTCCCATCACTTGTGGAAACTTCACACATCGGGAAAATATTTCCTTTTTCTAACTTTGTTACAGTCTTTATAAACTTGATAGGTTGTATAGGCCTTTTTCCAAAGCTAGCCGAATTTTCAACCTTAGTAGAAGGTTACTTCACTAGAGTCTCCTCATAGCCTAAACCAAATTTATGATCAGATTTCTTATTGCTTAATTGATCATCTAGTTTCTTGCTTGACTCATTCCACCTCTTTATGACCTCCCTTTCTTCTCTCAAAAGCTTGGAGGTCCATTATTCTCTCTTTATGGCATAGTCAAGAAGGTTCCTAGTCTTAGAGAGTTCTTTTTCAAGATTCTCAAGTCTAGACAGTTCTGATTCTAACAGAGTATTTCTAGTAGTCAAATGTTCATTGATTTTCTGTACTCTCTCAGTCTCAGCTACAACACTTCTTAAAGTGTCAAAAAGGTCTTTTATCTCACAAGTCATTTCCTTAACAGTTTTAAAACAATCAGTTTTTGACATGTTAGAGGAAATTTCGAGACTTACTTATGAGCTGTTGCTGTCTGTGGATGAGGCCATCAGTACTAGGTTGACATATTCCTCAGTGTCTTCTTCATCTAAGTCAGCCCAATCTTTTCCCTTTGCAATGTAAGCTTTTCCCTTCTTGTTGGCATTAAGAAGGTCAAAGTATTTCTTTTTGTAATCCACTTCAGCTTCCTTTCCTTTGGATTCACCTTCCTTTGTGGCCTTGCGACACTCATTTGCAAAGTGTCCCAACTCATTGCTTTTGTAGCACTTTATTCTAGATTTATCAATAAAGTTGTTTGTGCTACTGGGTTTCCTTGCTAAAAATCTTTTTGAACCAGATGGCTTTTGGAATTTCAGTTTGAAAAACCTTTTTGCAAGGAAGGCCATGGTTTCATCCATCTCTTCTAACTCTTCAGGAGTGTACTCAGTCCCCTTTGAGTCAGCTTCATAGTCCCTTTCTTCTTCAGCATCTCCTGACTACTGCTTCATCAAGACACTTGGTCTTGCTTCAACTTTATCTTTCTTGGTAGCCATCAGAGCTACAGATTTAAGCTTTCTGGTATCCTCTGACATTTCAAATCTCCGTTGACCCTCTAGTTCATATGTCTTTAGAGTACTATAAAGCTTATCCAAGTCTAGGAGATTCATGTTCTTGGATTCTCTGATGGTTGTTGTCTTTGGATCCCATGATATGGGAAGTGCCCTCATAAACTTTCTGTTTACGTCTTTGTTGGGATATGCCTTTCCATACATTTTTAGGTCATTTACCAACCTGTTGAATCTGTCAAACATTTCAGTGAGTGATTCACCATTTTTCATTGTGAACCACTCATACTGTTGTGTTAACAGTTGCAGTTTATTTTCCTTACATCTTCAGTGCCATCACATAAGATCTGGATGGTATCCCATATTGAATTAGATGTTGTTAGATTCATGATACTCTTTAGCATATCATTATCTAGTCCGTTATATAGGATACCTGTTACTTTTAGATCTTTTTTCACCTTTTCTCTTTCCTCGAGAATCATCTCATCAGTAGTCTTTAGGACTAATCTTTCTAGAACATTGACTCCATTGACAACCCGTTGAGAAATGAGCTTGTTTGGCACGTGAAGGCCTTCTTCTAGAATCTGTAAGTATTCATCATCGATTGCTCTAAGATGAACTATCATGCGCTGTCTCCAGAAGAAGTACTTTTCCCTTTCCAACATGGGGAACTTACTATTTCCAGCTTTCTTGACCATTGATAAGGATCTTCTAGCAAGTGTAGTCCTGCTAGTTGGCTCTGATACCAATTGTTAGAACTAAATAAGCTCAAGTGTTTGTAAGGGGGGGGGGGGGGGGGGGGGGGGGGGGTTTGAATACAAATATTACAAACTTTTTGCTCTTTTAAAACTTATGTTGCACAAGTTGGAATAGCTGCAAAATCAAAAAAACCTATACTGAAATTAAATGAATACACAAGCATTCAAGTTAAAATATTTGTATTAAAACTTGGTGTTTTTCTGGAAATCTATTTAATCACAATCGTGATAAACAACTACAATTCTGTAATAAATTACAGCTTCTCTTTGCTCACCCACTTGCTAAGTTGTTCTTTGAATATATCTCTCTCAAGATCTATTACAAAGCTTCCTTCTAGTGTTTGAGTATTGTGGCTTGCTTGGTTTTTCATGTAATAACTCTGTCTATATGTATAGCAGATTAGTTGCTGAACCCACGTGCTAGACATGCTTCTTTTTCAACATAGCCGCAGTATATGACATCAAGATCCTTTCGGAGTGGTGTGTCAGACTGCTGTTTGCTTTCGTTGCTTCTTTTTCATCCCATGATCTGCATGTAATTAATGCTTGAGAGTTGTTATTGGGTAACCAAACTTCAAGGAATATCTTTCCAGTTATACCCCTTGCTTACGTGCCAAGTATCAATGATTTGCATGTAAGTCTTGATGACGAGTGGATTAGGTCATAACGATCCACTGAAGACAAGCTCTGATGTTGACTTGATCAGTGCTTCTAGATTCCCTGATCGCAAGTTACTGAAGGCAAGTAGATTAGTGCTTCATTATCCACCGATGTCAAGCCCTGATGGAGACTTGATCAGTGCTTCATTATCCACTGATGTTATGACCTTCTTGTTATCCACTGAAGAGTTCAACTGACGAGATGATCTTTTTTCGTTGCCAAACTTGTCGGGCAATCTAAGTCATCGCCAAACTCGTCAGGCAGTTTAAGTCATCGCCAAACTTGTCCTCAGTGGATAAAATGACTAGCGCCAAAGTCACTTTTAGTCATCGCCAAACTCGTCGTCAGTGGATAAAAATGACTATCACCAAAGTAATTTTTATCCATCGCCAAACTCATCGCGAGATAATCTATCGCCAAAGTGATTTTTAGCCATCGCCAAATTCATCGGGAGATATGCTATCGCCAAAGTCTAGACATTAAAGTTATTCCCCTGATGGGTCCCTTGACGAGGTCATCCCCTGATGCCTTCCTATGACGGTTTCCCCTGACGAGGTCATCGCCTGATGGGTCCATTCAAGTTATCACTCATGACTAGCCCAGTGCAGTGTAGTCCATCCCCTGATGACTAAGTCGTTCATCAGTGGATACAAAACTTGTGCAAATATACTAAGGTTTATAGAATACCTTAGAGTATTTACAAATGCATAATTATTCCCTAAACATAATCATCATCATTTATATCTAACATTGACTTTCTTTCTTTAATGAAAAGACAATGTTGAATCCAAGCTTTCTCCTCGCAAATTTAAGGTTTTTGAATTTTCTAGCTATTAGAGCTAGAACTTCATCATGTCTTTTAAATCTTCAGGTGTGCAGAGTTCTTCCTCTACCTCTGCATCTTTAGCTTCTTTATCAGATTCTTGATTAGAATCTGATTCCTTAATGAGAACTTTTTTCCTATCAAGCTTCATATTACTTGATTCTACTGTAAATGCAAAATACTTCTCTTTCTTGAAGTCAGGATTTAGCATGCTTCTCTGTTGCACTTCAAGCTCATATGTTTTGAGATTATCATAGAGTTCATCCAAGGACATGGTATTCATATCCTTAGCTTCCTTTACAACAGTTGTCTTGGCATCCCACGACTGTTGCATTGAGTTTTCGGTTCCTGAATGCCTAACCACTATTCTGTTAGACTTTTTAACAATTCTCCCTTCTCCCCTGTCTTTATCAGAATTACTTTGTTTCCCCTGCCTTGATCATTCTCCCCCTTTTTGACATCAACATCTTAATTTTGGAGGGTAGAAATCATCAGTAGAGTTTGACTAGAAAGAAGGAATTGTTTGAGCTTTGTTTAAAGGCCATTGATTATTAAGTGTTGGAGCTTCGTGTTGTACTTTTTTTGATCAATGCTTCAAAAACATTTTGTGAGTATAACCGTACTTGACCTATGTGAGATCAAATACTCCGATATAAAGTGTACTGCTGTATCATCCAATGATCTTATGTTGCTTGCTTCCAACCAAACATACACAAGTTTTTCTCTTAGTATTCTCTAATGTTTGAGCAGAAATGGTAATCAAAGAATACATGAGCTACAAAGGTGGTGTGTGACATAATTTCTCTCTATTTTTTTCTTCAAGGATCTCATCCTTGCTCACACCCTCTCCTTTTGCCTGACTTTTACAAGTCAGCCTTTCACGCCTACTTTCCAAAAAAAAATTTGCTTTAATTTCTTTTTCCTCACCTTTCTCCAAACACAATGTCTGACTCTCATTTTGAATTCTCTCAAGCTCACTAAATATAAAATCTTCCTATTATAGGTGTCCTGGAGTGGTGTAGAAAATAAGAAGTGTTTTGTATCAGTGGAGGCTTGATAAAATACAATTGTATTATCCATTGATGAGTTGAGAGTTGTTATTTGTTTCAACTTCAAGAATTGGCTTCTTTGACGATTGAAATATCAAAGAATTTGAAACCAATGAAATTAAGAAATTTTCCATTGCTTCTAAAAAAAATATCAAAGTGAAAAGAAGAATTAATAAGAGTAGAATTTTGAATATTGGTTGCTCATCTTGAGTAGAAAAAAAAAAGACACATCAATGTGAGACCCTATGTGTGCATTAAGTGACAGGTTGATCATTGATCAGAGCATGTTTCTTCTTCTTCGTGTGAAAGATATTTATAGATGTGATCATTGTTGACTCAAATACCTATGTCCTTGGAGGTGGACTATATTCAATAGATACATCCTTTTGAGATGTTGCACCTATAGATGCGCTTTTTTCTTTTAGAACTTAATATCCTTTTGAGAGTATATTAAGTAGTCTCCAAGGGTTCTCATTGTTCCTTATTTTTTCCTCATAACTTCCTCTAAATGCTTACCCTCCCCCTCACCTATTGTTGGCTGTGGTTATTTTCTTTTTACAACCTTTATCTTTTGAGAGATAGAGGAAGTGGATTTTGATATAGACTTGTTTTTAGAGGGTTTTACTATTTGGGTAAAAGGAGTTGGATCATTACTAACATCCTTCATTGTACCAAAATTAGAAGAAATAAAGAATAATGTAGTAGAGAGTTAAGACAATACCTGAATAAGCTATAACAATGTCCTTAAATAGATGAAGAATATTAAACATAGGAATCCTGCATAGTATATTAGTTTCTCTTGTTAGGAATTATAGTATTTGATAATGATGTATAAACACTTAGAATTGTTAGATTTTGTAATTGTATAGGTACCCGCAATAGTGTTCTATTAGAGACTAACATCAGAGTCTGCAGGTATGCATCAGAGACTACAAAGACTGCATTTGGAAAGTTCAACAAAAGTTAACATTGGTCGAACAAAATTTGTTCATCGGAAACTAAGTTTTTCAGAGACCAAGTGTTTGCTCATCGGAGACTAAGTCTTTTAGAGACTAAGTGTTTACTCAATGGAGACTAATGTAGAAGCTACCAGAGACTAAGGCAAAGACATTTCAATGCATCAAAGTAGCTTTGAGAAAATTTGACTGTCGCCAAAGTTATTTTTATAATGCAGAACTCAATATTACTCAACGCCAAAGTCATTTTGACTGTCACCAAAGTCATTTGCCTATCGCCAAAGTCGTCGGGCAAATCAACTACATCGCCAAACTCAAAATGACTATCGCCAAAGTCATCGGAAAATTTTCTATTACTGAAGAACAAGTGCTCGATCATTATGGGGAATAATATCCAGTGATGAACAAAACAGCGCATCAGGGGATGAATATCCACTAATGAACAAAACAGCTCATCAGGGGATAAAAATATCCACTATTCAGTTCGTCATGGGATAAATATCTACTGATGAACAGAAACTGTCCATCAGGGGCTAAAATAATCAGAGACTAAAAATGACATCTGGGATGACACATGGCTGAGTTCACAAATTCACTAACTCAAGATTAAAGGCGATGAAATTAAAATATAGATGGTGGTCCAATAAGGAAAGATTGGCTACCAAAAAATCTTCAAGGAGATAAGTTATACACTACAGGTGTGAACACTGATAAAGTAAAATATGGAAATAAGTCATACATATACACTAGCATGTGTATATAGCTGCTCGTGTGAAAAATGCAGAGATAACTTATAGAAACTAGAAGGAGAAAAAAACTAGAAGCTGGTCCAATCAAAAACCAGGAAGCTCATAGAGATAAGTTATTTACTACAGAGATAACTTATCATGGGAACTCCAAAAAGAAAATAAGGGAGGTGGTGCTGATACACCAGAGATGTTACATAACAGGTTGGCGTGCAAGGAATGTTATGCAAAAAGAAGAAGGTATGTGACACAACTGCAATTACCAAAAAATATCAGAGATATTTTTGGAGGCAACTCACTGTAGATGCTTGGAGGACAAGGGAGCTATGTCTATAAATAGAGACATGGAGCAGGTAAGACAGAATACAAAAAAAACAACAACAAGATATCACTGAGATACACAAAAACACTAGTATTGTGAGAACCGGAAATTCAAAGTAAATTTTCGAAGTTGTAATTCATAATTTCTTAAATTACCGTTCATTATTAATGACCAATAATTTTACGATTTAGTATACGCGAAAATCACGCAAAATAATGCGCGCGTCTACGAATGAAAAATCGTAACAAACATGAAATTTGTAAGAGAAATTTCTTTATGAGACGTTAAAGTTGTTAAGAATTTTATAAACACGTTTTTATCTCGTCGAGGCGGATAAAATATTCGGTTTATTAAATTAATCAATGTTTAACCTTTGAAAGATTTTAATTAGTGTTTAAGTCATTAAATTTAACACTAATTAAGTTCAAATTTCAGCTTGTCCCTAAATGGCAAAAGTAAGAAATTTCTTTTTTCCTATCTAAGTAAATTTTTTAAAACTCATCCAATGGTCAAAATTAAATTAAGGGTTTTATAAATATATCATTTTGATGAAACCCTAGCCTCCATTGCTGCAAAATCCTTCAGCAAACACTCTCAAATAATCAAAATTCGGATTTTTTGAGAAATCATTCAAGTTTTGGACAATTTTTCCATTTAAAGCTTTAAGAGGTAATTTTCTGCACTTTTATTCTTGCTTCAATAAATTATTCTGATTATACCATTGCGTAGAGAATAATTTTCAGTATGATTTTCATATATCATACATGTTCATAGCATTTACAGATTGTGAGATATTGATTTTTGAAGTTTAATCAAAATTTAAATCAAAATTCATATGAAATTCAAGAACACATGAACGGCCGAACTTTGACTCTTCGATTCGAGGCCCGATTCTTGATGTTAATTCAAATAGATTATACCATTAGATTCCTGGTAATCATAGCTTCATTTTGACTCAAACAAATCGAAAAATGGTTGAGTATTTCGGATCTTCATGTTCATCCGAAATATCTATAAAATCCGAAAGTTTCAAATCCATTTTTCTTGAGTTATAGTTGATGAAAATTGAAACCGATTGCATGTATGAGTTCTTTGAGATCTCTAGATTCATTTCCATGTATAGATTGATCTAAATGGACTCAAAATGGCCATGAACGGCCACACGCGTAAGCTCGCCGGCGTTAATGGCTACCGTCGACTCCGGCATCCTGGGCAGCTTGATTCTCTCGTTTTCCGGCCAACGCAAGGTCGTTAAGGCCATATTATCCTATGTTAATCATCACTGGCTTGCTCTTCCCTCCGATCCGTGAGTTTTGATGCGTGAATCGAAGGAACCGAGCTTCGGGTGCTCGCCGGAATCTGGGTTAAGCTCGCCGGAATCTGGAAAAGGATGAACAGCCTGTTGAATGTGACTCGCCCGAGTTGACTCGGCAGTGAGTCGACCCGATCTGAGTTGGTCCGAGTTGACCCGATTTTGACCCAGTTTTGATCCAAATTTTTTTTAGCCACCTATTTTGGACTTATGATCCAATTATTTTTCAGCCCAATCATTTTTAATTTTGGCCCAATTCATACCCAAATTTAATTTGTTAATAGATGGCTTTTAAATAATTATTTTGACACGTAAATAAATTTTCTACATGGTTGAAATTTTTATGATTAAGAGCTAGATTAAATTATGATGTTAGAGTCTCTTAATTCCATAATTAAGTGACGAGTCATAACTTCATAAGTGATTATTATTTAATTAAAGATGTTAAATAATAATTTAAGAATAAATGTTTAATGAATGATAAAAGATTCATAATTCTTTTATGAATTAAGAGTTAATTATGAAGTAATTATTGTTCAATTAAACAATAATTAAGAGATAAATGATGATGATTAATAAATGATTAATAAAAAATCATTTAAGCTAAAATTGATTAATAAATGATTAATCAAAAGTTGATTGATTAATATTCATTAATTAATCTAAGGCATCCAACAATTAATTTAAATTGTCGAGAACATACGAGCGACGTTTTACCAGTCCAACAATATCTCGGACTACGATTTGGATTTCAAATGGATCCCAAGTTAAGGAAGGATGACTTAATTAGTCAAACATAGACGTGAGAATTTCATGAACACGTCGCATATGCATCTTCATGTATATTTAAGTTAAGATTCTCATGCTAAGTCAATATATGATTTGACAGAGGTTTTTCAGCAGGCAAGGGTTATGATTTAAGGATATCTAAGGACTTGAGGCAAGTATATACTCACTCTACTTTCTTTCAATTATTTTCATCCTTGT
>CM025782.1:8478514-8489058 GCA_014636745.2 Centella asiatica
ATTTATTTCAAGTTGAAGTAAGTATATTTTCATTCTTATGCTTGATTCTTGTTGATGCAAGTATATCTACAATCTAATATTTATTCAAGCTGAGGCAAGTATACATTCAGTCTTATGTTTATTCAAGTTGATGCAAGTACATATATGCAATCTGATTCTTATTCAGTTAAACGCATGATCAGTTGATTCGATATGCGTGATTATATGTTATGATTTTCTTATAAATCTAAATGCTATGCTCTAATTTCTGCTAGCATGTTATGAATGAAAGTACATAGATATAATTGAGCTTTGATTTATCAATTTTTTTGTCAATCTTATATTTGTGCTAATTGAACTCTAATGTTTTCACTTGAGCATTGAGCAAGTGCTTATGTTAGTCTTGAGAGGGCAAGATGGCTATCATACATAGTTACGAGTCTCCTCTGAGCTAAATAAGAAATGCAAGATGATTAAGTGAGGATTGAGGAGTTTGAAACCTCAAAGTCAAAGTTATTTTTCTAAGGTGCCAGAGGTTTTGACATTGATTCCGTCATACCTCACAAACAGTTTTGAACCCTCGTTGTGCTTCAAACCCACCACATGTTTATATACTTGCTGAGCGTAAATCGCTCATCCTTGCTATTGATTAATGTTTTACAGGTGAGAAAGACAGAGTTTAAGGTTGTTATGAGGTAACTGTGGGTAATGATGAGAAAGAGCTAAGGACAAAGGATACAATAGCATAAGGACGACAGTCAAGGCTGTTGTAGCAGTTTAGCTTCCGCTGACGAATGTTTTAAACTCTGAATTTTTGTAAGGAGTTGCATTTAAAGTAAGTAGTGATGTATGGATGTGATCCTAGATGTTTTCTTTTATTGACGTGGCCTGGGTCCCTGTGTGTGGGATTTTTCGGGGCGTTACAAGTATACATATTATCTCATATGATATCGCAGCTGTAATAAACTTATAGAGAAAGAGAAGCAAGTTTTCATAACTTTAGAGAAACAAGTTTTCATAACTTGAGAGAAGCTAGAAATCATGTTCTAGAATACAACTGCTATTTTTGACAGAGTTGTTAGAACCTGGTCATTCACACTAGTGAGCTTTTATAATATTTTATTGATTTATAAAAGTTCAGAAACACTTGTGATATATTGTATTCTTTCAATTCTACAACTTTTAATACAATATATTCACTAAACTTACAAAGTTCGAAAGAATTTTGTGGTTTGTATTCAACCTCCCTTCTATAAACCATCTTGTGGGACAAACAAAAATACACCAGAAAAGAAGTTATATAATAGTTCTTGAGAGAAATATTCAAAGAGAAAGAAGTAGCTAGTGTGTGAGAAGAGAAGCTATAAACCTTTACAGATTGGTAGTTGTTTAATCACTTTGTGATTGTAATAGATTTTCAGAAAAACACAAGTTATAATACAACTATTTTAAATTGAATCTTTGTGTATACATATTAAATATCTTTATTGTTTTTTTGGATATTGTAGTTTTTTCAGTTTGTGCTTGTTAAGCTTTTAAAGAACAGAAAAAGTTGTGGTATTTGTATTCAACCCCCTTCTACAAACACTTTACCTTATTGTGTACTAACAATTGGTATCAAAGCCAACTAGTCGACTACACTTGCTAAAATTCTTTATATATAGCAAGCAAAGCTGGAAATAGTAAGGTTCCCATGTTGGAATGAGAAAAATATTTTTTCTAAAGGCAACACATGATTGTTCATCTCAAATCCATTGATGATGAATATCTACAAGTTCTAGAAGAAAGCCCTCACGTAACCAAGAAGCTCATTCCTCAAGAGGTAGTAAATGGAGTCGTTGTCCTTGAAAGACTAATCTCAAAGACTACTGATGAAATGACTCCTGAGGAAAGAGAAAAGGTGAAGATAGATCTCAAAGTTACAGGTATTTTCTATAATGGCTTAGATGATGATATGCTAAACAGTATCATGAATCTAAAAACATCCAAGTCAATATGGGATACCATCCAGATCTTATGTGATGGCACTGAAGATGTGAGGGAAAACAAACCGCAACTGTTAACACAACAATACGAGTGGTTCACAATGAAAAATGGTGAATCACTCACTGAAATGTTTGACAGATTCAACAGGTTGGTAAATATTAGAGATACATAATGATGATGATGTTTAAAGGATATTTGTGCATTTGTAAATACTCAAGGTGTTCTATAAACCTTAATATTTTAGAACAAGTTTTGCATACACTGATGATCAATTTAGTCATCAGGGGATGAATTGCACAACATTATACAAGTCATAAGTGAAAACATCTAAAGGACTTGATAGTATAGTAAAGAATGTCTGAAGTTACTTACAAGCTTTTGAGTATTCCGCACATCAGACATTCCAGACGAAATCGACAAAGCTTCAGTGATTGAAACCAATCAGGGGAACCCGTCAGGGAAACCCATCAGGGGATGACAATGGCAAACCAACCTGTCAAGGGAACCCATCAGTAGATGACAATGGCAGACCAACCTGTTAGGGGAAACCATCAGGGGATGACAATAGCAGACCAACCTGTCAGGGGAACTCATCAGGGCATGATAGTGACAAGGCAACCCATCAGGGAGAATGCTCAAGACTGCATCAGTGGATGGTGTAAGTCTTAACGTCAGGGGATTAAGAAGAACTTGAGTAACTCTACAATAAGAGATTAACTTGAGTAAAGCATAAAGCACTGATCAAGTCTTAAATAGGATTTGTCATCAGGGGATCCAGAAGCACTGATCAAGTCCACATCAGGGCTTGTGTTATCAGGGGACAGTTATAACTGCATACACTCGTCATCAGATCTTACACGCAAATCATTGAAGCTTGTCATAGAAGCAAGAGATATAACTGGAAAGATATTTCTTGAAGTTTGGTGATCCAATGACAACTCTCGATCATTAAATGCTCGAAGATTAGGGGATGAAAAAGAAGCAACAAAAGTCATCAGCAGTCTGACACGTCATTCCCAAAGGACATTGATGTGACATATACGCGGCCAAGTTGAAAAAGCAGCACGTCTAAGCACGTGATTTCAACAACTGATCTTCAATATATATGCAAAAGAGTTCTCATTACACAGTTAGTGGATATCCAACGGATCAACCAAAATGAAGAGAAGCATACAGACACTAGAGAGAGAAGCTTTGTAATAAATCTTGAGAGAAATATTCAATAAATAAGAAGCTAGTGAGTGTGAAATAGAAGCTATAATTCATTACAGATTGTAGCTGATTAATCACATTTGTGATTAAACAGATTTCCAAAAAAACATCAAGTTTTAATACAACAATTTTAACTTGAATGCTTGTGTGTTCACCTTAATATTCACTATAGTTTTTCTAATCATGTAGCTATTTCCGGCCGTGTTTATCAAAAAATTTTAAAGTGCAAAAAGTTATGAGTGTTTGTATTCAACCTCCCTTCTACAAACCCTTGATGATCTAACAGTAAATGATCTGAAAATGTATGGGAAAACATATGCCTACAAGGATGTCAACAGAAAATTCATGAGGGGACTTCCCATATCATGGAATCCAAAGACCACGACTATCAGGAAATCCAAGGACATGAATCTTCTAAACTTTGATAGGCTCTATGGTACCCTTAAGACATATGAACTGGAGGTTCAACAAAGGACTGAAATGTCAGGGGATACCAGAAACCTTAAATCTGTAGCCCTGATGGCTACTAAGAAAAAAAAAAGGAAACATGACAAAGTGTCCCGATGAAGCAAAAACTAGGAGATGCTGATGAAAGTGAAGAGGAAAGTGGGAATAAAGAAGCTAGCTCTAAGAGGATTGAGTACACCCCAGAAAGTTAGAAAAAATGGATGAAACAATGGCCTTCCTTGCATGAAGGTTTTCCAAGCTGAAATTTCAAAAACCAAATGGAACAAAGTAATTTTCAGCAAGGAAACCTAGTAGCACAAACATCTTTTTTAATAAATCTAGAATAAAGTGCTACAAATGCAATGAGTTGGGCCAATTTGCAAATGAGTGCCACAAGGCCAAAAATGATAGTGAGTCCAAAGGGAAGGATACTATGGTGGACTACAAGAAAAAATACTTTGACCTTATTAATGCCAACAAGAAGGGCAAAGTTTACATAGCTGAGGGAAAGGACTAGGTTCACTTAAATGAAGAAAAAACTGAGGAATATGTCAATCTACCCCTGATGGCCTTGTCCACTAATAACAGCAACTCATAAGTAAGTCTCAAAATTTCTTCTAACATGTCTAAAATGATTGTTTCAAAACTGTTAAGAAAATGACTTGTGAGATGAGATTCCTTTATGGCACATTAAGAAGTACATTAGCTGAGGCTGAAAGGGTGCAAAAAATAAATGAAAATTTAACAACTAGAAACACTTTTTTAGAATCATAATTGACTAGGCTTGGAAATTTAGAAATAGAACTAAATAGGACTAGAAATCTCCTTGACTGTGCCATCAAAGGGAAGAATGGACCTCTAAAAAGCTCAAAGAAGAGGAGGAGGTCATAAGAAAATGGAATAAGTCCAGCATAAAATTGGAGGATTAACTGAACAATAGAAAATGTGGTTCTAAACCTGAATTAGGCTATGAGGAGACTGATGTGAAATAACCCTCTATTGAGGATGAAAATGCAGCTAGCTTTAGTAAAAGGCCTATGCAACTTGTCAAGTTTGTTAAGGCTGTGACCAAGCTAGAGAAAGGGAAATATTTTCCCAACTAGTCATGCTTCGACAACTGGTGGGAGTGGCAAGAAGCCTGTTCTTGTCAAAGCACTCAAAGCCCCCTCTAAGAAGCAAGCTGACTGTGCATCAGTAGATACACAATCATTAGGGGATAAGAGTACATCAGGCCATCGAAGTCCTTTAAGAGATAAAGGTTTGTCAGGGGAAAAGAAAAAGAATAGGAATGGTAAGCTAGAAGTGCAAAACTAGTAACTATGCTCATAATTCTGAATCCCCTAGGAAAGTGTATTGGAACTATGGAAATAGTAATCACTTATCTTTTTAATGCAAAGAAAAACCACATATCTTGACTGACACAATTTTATATGCTAATGGTTTACCTTTTGTTCAAGCATGCGCCTAAGGGTAAACAAAAGAAAATAGTTGACAAATCTAAAGCATCTAGTGAAGTTCCTAAAAAGGAGAAAATGTGTAACCTGCCTAAACCAAAAGTTAAATGTAATGAAAAAGCTTTTTTACCATTAACTATGACTAAACCTAGAGGACCCAAATCCACTTGGGTACCAAAAACAAATTAAATGTTCTTTGTGTGCAAGTGTTTGTCCCACAAGATGGTTTATAGAAGGGGAGGTTAAGTAATGTTGAGTTTGGTGTTAGCCAAATAACTTTAGTGACGGTCAAATCTTCTCAAGGCTACTTTAATGCAATAGAGAGTCTTTGGGGTAGCCCCCGAAAGATCTCATCCTGGACTTCGGGTACCGCCATAAATTGACAACAGCAAAACATCATAAACCAAGCATACACATCATGGATTAAGAGAAATATAATCTCTATTATAAAACCATAACCCAAGCTTTCATAATATGAAGTAAAAGATGTATAATCTCTTATTACAAAACCTCAAATTAAATATTTAGCAGTGGAAGTCTATAAATGGCCCATCTGGCCTTATAATCTAAACATTTCTATGATGGTCTCTCGCTTCACTTTTCTTCTAAAGGCCATCCATAGGAGAACGATCAAGAAACTCTTGCTATGCCATTTTCTCTTTTACTTTATTAGGCAGCTCGGCCTTCTCATCATGACCTGTAAAATATTTCATAATAATTCACATGAGCGATTTACGCTCAACAAGTATATATTCATAAGCTGGGTAAGTCTAAACAAGAAGAACAATTATTTCAAAAGGCGTTAGTGTTTAATGAGGTCGGACAAAACAAAGTCGACACCTCTTGGTGATTTAATAAACATGTAACTTTCAGGATTCCCGAGGGATAATAAGGGGTTGACCCTTTACTTGAAAGAAATTTTGAATCATTCAATTACGCCATCTCTTCATCAAATAGTGCATCATCTAGTCAACCTGATTACTATCTGACTTCCTCTTTATCAAACGACATACCAGTTGGCTAGCTTGATCGTTTGACTTCATTATAATGACATACGTAGTCAACGCAGAAAGCATAGGTCTGCGAGGGTCTAATTACCAATGCCTCGGTTTATCATTCCCTATCATCATGTGTCGGCATGCCAGGAGTTCGCAACCTACTAGACTTTACCTATATGGATATACTTTGCAAGTATAGGATAAGAAATAAAGCTTCTATATCCATATAGGATTTTCCTTTGGCGTGCTAGCGAATTAAAACAACAAGCAACAACCCAATAATACTTGGTTCAATATACAACATCTTTTCATGTACATCGGATCAATGAATCGTACGTTACTTATCCATGAAAAACATTGACTATTTACATAAATCAAATCAATGAACTTACATATTTAATGAAAGAGGAATAGAGTGAGTATATACTTGTCTTGGTCCTTAGCTAATTTTAAATTCAAAATACTGGTGTATGAAAGGTTCTGTAAAACATAATTGTTGATATAACATGAGAAATCTATGCCTTGAAAAATAAATATAAGAGTGCACATAAATAGGGAATGGCCATCAGGGGATAACTTACCCAGCCATCAGGGGACGGGTCACTCATCAAGGGATGGCCATCAGGGGATAACTTACCCGTCAGGGGATAATCTTCTGTCAAGGGATAGTCATTAGGGGATGACTTACCCATCAGGGGATAATCCACCCGTCAGGGGATAGTCATCAGGGGATAATATTTTTCATAGCCAAACTTGTCGGTAACTCATTTAACTATCGCCAAACTTTTTTTGTTGTCGCCAAACACATCGCCAACTGTTTAGTCAGTGCCAAACTCATCAGTTGGTAATTGTTCAGCGTCAAACTCTTCAGAGACTAACATGTTTTCTTATCAGAGACTAGTATTTACCCATTGGAGTCTAACATGATTTTTCATCAGAGACTAATATTTACCCATCGGAGATTAACATGTTTTCTCATCAGAGACTAATATTATGTTGTCGGAGACTAAGTTAGAGTTTGTCTCTGCTATAATAAAGGAATTTTCATATGATCATGGATGATGCCTAACAATGGATAAACCCAACTTAGGGTGCATCATTATCCTGCCTGTTGTGTGTATCATTATAATACAAACACACACACAAATGCAGTTTTTAAAACTTTATTCTTTTCTTAGCACGCATGACTAATACTTCTAAATGTTATGAAAGAAAGAAAACATAGTAGAGTATACAACTGGTATAAAGTTCTTACCTCTTCATCTATAAAGAAGGAATTTAAAGCTTGACTGCTCTAGAAAAGGACAGTTACTCAAGAGAATGAACTTGAAATTTATATGGGTTGTTGGTTTAAAAGAAGTCTTAGAACATAGGTTAGAATTTTATCTCAGATGAGGTATTTATAGTATTCGTGAATCAATTAGCGCAGTAGGCTAAAATTATGTTTTGAGATAAAGTGATTGGCTGGTATAACAGTTGCTCATCATAACATCTTAATAGCTGGTATATTACCAAGCAACTGCTGTCATACATACAGCATGATCTTAATCAGCTGATTACACCCAAGCAGCTTACTAATCCAATAACAACACACGTAATCAACCGATAACTCTCTTTTTATTACGCGTAATCTTTATACTTACAGATTTACTTGATCTCATATAGGACTCCCATATGCCTACCCTTTTAATGATCTCACAACACAATTTAATAAATTTTGGACAGCGTATTAACATAAAAATATTCTATTTCAAAATATAAATTAATTATTTATATAGAAAAGAATTAATCCTTTATACAAAATGTGAATGAATAAGCCATCCATTCAACATAGACTAATTTTGTTTCCGGGTCCTCACATCCTCCCCCCCTTAAAATAAGTTTCATCCTCGAAACTTAATTAATGAAAAAGATTGAGGTACTTTTGCATCATTATTTCCTCTAGTTCCCAGGTAGCTTCTTCCACGTTGTGATTTCTCCATAAAACTTTTACAGAGGCAATCTCTTTATTTCTTAAAATCTTTACCTGACGATCTAGAATTTGAATTGGAATCTCTTCATAATGCAAATTTGGTTGAAGTTTAATGGGCTGATAATCGATGATGCCAATATGGTCCCCTTTATAGGGACGTAACATTGATATATGGAACACGTTATGAACATGTCCTAAAGTTGGGGTCAGTGTTAGTTGGTAAGCTACTTCGCCAATACGACGAAGTACTTTAAATGGTCTGATAAAGCGGGGGCTTAGTTTTCCCTTTCGCCCAAAGCGCACAATGCCTTTCCATGGTGAGATCTTAAGCAATGCATAACCTCCTGTTTCTAATGTTTGATCCTTTCAATGTTGATTTGCATATTGCTTTTGTCGATCTTGGGTTGCTCTCATTCTAGCTCGGATAATTCAAATTGCATTCTCAGTCTGTTGAACCATTTTGGGTCCTTCTAGCTTCCTTCTCCAACTTCATTCCAAGATAATGGTGTTCTACACTTCCTACCATATAAAGCTTCAAATGGGGTCATTCCTATGCTTGTATGAAAACTGTTATTATAAGCGAACTCGATGAGTGGTAGGTGTTCATCCCAATATCCACCAAAATCCAAAGAACATGTTCTCAGCATATTTTCCAGAGTTTGGATTATTCATTTGGATTGTCCCCAATTTGTGGGTGAAATACATTACTCATGTCTAGTCTTGTTCCCATATAATCTTGAAAACTATGCCAAAATCTAGATGTGAAGCATGGATCACGATCTGACACGATTGAGACTGGTACCCCATGTCGACTGCGAATTTCTTTCACATACATTCTGACCAATTGGTCCATTTTATGGGTATCCTTGATGGGTAGGAAATGTGCAGATTTATTCAATCTATCCACTATTACCCAGATGACGTTTATTCCCTTCTGAGTTGTCGGTAATCCAACCACGAAGTCCATTGTAATGTATTCCCATTTCTATTATGGGATATCTAAAGATTGAAGTAGTCCACTTGGCTTCTGGTTTTCTGCTTTCACTTGCTAACAAGTGAGACACGTGCTGACCTATTTCGCTATTTCTCTCTTCATGTTAGGCCACCAAAAATTTTGTCTCAAATCTTGATACATTTTTGTTCCTCTTGGATGTATCAAAAATTTGAAATTGTGAGCCTCTTGTAATAAATTTTTCTTTAACTCCAACTTTGTCGAAATCCAGACTCTATTTTCAAATTTCATCAATCCATCGTCGTGGATTCAACATTTTTCATTTTCTTCTTTTAGCAGCCTCTTTCTTTCTCCTGCAAATTCTTCTTGAGTTTCCTTGATGATATCTGTAATACACCAGATTTGTGTAATTATTATTATAAAATTAAGACTGTTAGTAAATAAATTTTAATCGAAATTTATTTACGAGTATGAGTAATTATTTCTTTATAAATACCAAAAGAAAATAAATTTTTGGTATAAGATATTATTTGAATTAATTTATGTAGTACTATGAATTAAATTAATTTATGGTATAAGATACTACCAGAATTAATTTATGTGATACTAATATTACAGGAAGGATAGTTGAGTAGTTATTAATAGTTGAGTAATTACTATGTGGTAATTACTAATAGTTGAGTAATTACTATGTGGTAATATGAATTATTACTACTATTAAATTAATTCTTGGTATAAGATATTACCGGAATTAATTTATGTGATAGTACAATTACAGAGAGAAGGCTGAATAAGTTACCCCATATGATGAGGCGTTATAGATGCTGAATCCCTTCTCGATGAGTAAGCATATTAAAAGTTGAGTCATTAGTAGTTTGTACCACCGTTTGATACCTATTAGTAACTCATACTTATCATACTTACGTGTAACCGTAATTGTTAGCATATTGTAGTAATTTAGTAGATTTCAAGTCTGATGTTAATCTAGGTAAGAAATATCTCAGATATTTTCATATTCCTAGAGCGTATATAAGGAGAACATCTACTACTCATTTTCCTCACAACACTCTCAAACACATAAACTCCCTAAACCCACGATAATATTCCTATAGCTTATTCTGCAGTATCGGAAGCTTGTCAGGTAAATATTGAAAGCTTTTATTAAGTTATTTATTTTCATTATTTAGTCATTTAGCTTAAATAGAAACCTGCATGAAACCTTAAATAGTATTTTTGTTTTGTACTACGTTCAACTTGATGAGTTATTTTGGCTATCGGAGGATAAGATGTATAAAATTGTTAGTCTCCGATGAATAACTTATCCACTGATGAGTTATTCTAGTTATCGGAGGATAATTTAGTCTCTAATGAATAAAAATTTGTTAGTCTCCGAGGAATAACTCATCCGCTGATGGCCGAGAGTAATCCCCTGATGGCCAAGAGTCACCTCTGATGGCATAATGAGTTTAGCGATGACTTGCGAGTTTGGCACCCACTGACGAGTTTGGCGATGAACAAATCATCCCCTGACAGCCAAGAGAGTT
>CM025782.1:8489068-8527213 GCA_014636745.2 Centella asiatica
TCATCCCCTGACAGCCAAGAGAGTTTGGCGATAGTCAAGTTTAATATTGACGAGTTTGGTGAGACCAAATCATCCCCTGACGGGTAATATCCACTGATAGGTAGTTATCCCCTGACAAGTAATTTATCCCTTGATGATAAATTATCCCCTGATGGCTGTGAGCTATCCCTTGATAGCATAAAACTTATCCCCTGACAAGTATAATTCATCCCCTGATGCAGACTTAGCATGACTTAAATATTATAACCTTATTACCTAAACATAGCGATAGTATATAATTCTAATTTCTTTTAATCATTTATGAATCATAAAACAGATCTCACAGGAACAATTAGACCTATCATACGTGGTTACCCCGGTCAAGGCAAGTAATGTATTTATTATTATTCTTTCAAAGTATAACTTGATTGTTCGGTTATACATAAATTATTTCCAAGTGATATGTTTGTCATCTTTTCAATATATCACACAATTATTTATAAATGTAAGTATGATGTTTATTTCAAATTAAACACACGATCAATTAATCTGATATGTGTTAAGCTGTAGCAGATAAATGCTTAAACCTTTCTTTTTATGTATACATAATTGTTTCGTATACGTACTGATAGAGAATTATTTTAATTATTCATTTAAAACCATTTTGAGAAATGCTTGATTTTAATATCTTGTTTACAAGCATTTATCTATTTCATGTCAATACATGACATCTTGAGCTATTCAATTCAGCTTTTATAAGGTTAATAAATACATTGTGACCTTCACTGAGACTACAAGGATGTTGTGTGATCGCCTTGGTAAGTTCCCTGAGGTGTCATGACCCTCACTGAGATTACAAGGAAGCTATATAATCACCTTGGTAAATTCCACTGAGGTGTCGAGATTTATCCACTATCTCTATAAGGGAATCAAACCGGATGTGAGAATACGATACTCTATTCTATCAGGCCCTTGAGTATAAGTATGAGAAGGGAATTAACCCGGATGTGAGAAAGGGATACTCTATTTTGTCGGGCCCATGAGAATGTAGATGTAATTAAGTCTACTATTAAATGTCATACGTATGTACATAAAGACCACATTGAAATAGCAATGACCCACTATTGTCATGTGGTAAGAAATATTCTCAGTAGGCCCTTGTGCCAAACAAAATTGACGATCAAGTAAGTCATAGTACTGAAAGACGTCATGAGAGAAATGATCAAGTAAATCATAGTACTAAAAGACATCCAAGAGCTTATGTGGATATTCCTTATTTCTTCATTTCAGAGGCATGATATTGCCAACATTTCTTCTATCTAAAGATATAGATTCTCCCCATCTGAATCCAACGTTGAGATCTTAATATTTTCACGTTATTTTGAAAATGATATTTTAAACTAGTCCCATATCCAGATTTATTTAAGTTGTCCTATATTATATTACTTGTTGAGCTTTTTTTGCTCATACTTGTTTGATTCTGTTTCAGTTAAACCCGAGAAAGGAGACAATTTTAAGGGTAAAGAGAGGTCGTGTTAGTACCAGTAGATCTGACAGTTCGGGGCTCATAAATATGATTTTCGGTTGGTTTGATCTTGTTTTGTTTTCAAGAAAAAGATATGTTATTCTGCTGCTAAGAACTTTCAAAATAATGTTTGTAAGGATCACTATGTATACTTTGTTTTTAAATATTATTATGAGGGGAAGAGGGGTTTGTGTGTTAGCCCTTTTTCCCCCCCCCCCCCCCCCCCCCCATCCTCCAACCCAATTTTCCGCTAAAGACCTAAGTCTCAACAGTTAATATTAAACTTAAGACACTAGTCTATGGTTGGGAAATTGGGGCTGTCACAGTTTGGTATCAGAGCCAAACACCGAAAAGATTATTTATGAGCCAAATTAGGAAAATTTTGATAAAACAGAATGTTAAGTCAGTCCTAAAATAAAACGTTAAAGATCTAAGTAGTAGGGATGTTATGAGTATGGGTAATATTAGAAATCTATTTAACATTTTATCAGGTAAGTATAAGATAAAATCTTCTTTTCTTTACCAAAAAAAAAAAAATACTACATTATTAGTTATATCATTATAGCAGTTATTATAATTTTGCTAACCAAACTTTTCATGATTTTGTAGATGTCTAATATACACCTACTTAATAATACCACATTAACTGTTAAGATAGGTAAGTGTTCCCTAGAGGATATCCTACCACATCAACCTATACCAGTCAAAACTAAAATCCCTGAGCCTATTGTTGATAACCTTGAGTCAAAAAATGAAAATGATCCCACAGAAGATTCCCCTTCGCAACAAGAGAATTCATTGGAGGAGACCCTAACACAAGTCATACCTATTGTCTCTCCATTCACCATTGTACTAGACATTCCATCTAGCTCGCATATTAACAAAGAGCCTGTTCTCACAAACTTTCATGCCTTCAGTTTCACCATAGCTACTTCTGAGACAACCTTTGTACCCCCAACCTTGGTACCAGCGCCTGTAGTACCAGTTTTAACTATAGATCCAGAGCAAAGGCTCTGAAACCAGCTTAGATATTATGAAGTAGATATACGGGATAGAGAGGAAGCAACTTTTTGTCAGGGTAAGGAGGCTTATGATTGTAGGTACATGTTGGAAAGGTGGCGTTATGCAAAGGGTCGGGTAGAAGCCCAATATAGAATGGCTATGTAGGTTGTTGATCAGTGAATATCTGAAACATAACATTTTGTACCAGTCTCTGAGGCATCAATGGAAGCCCTGATGGCCTTTTCTGACTACCAACTAAGGTTAACTCGTTCTTTTGAGGATGTCACGGTAAGTTGGGTTTATTCAGGACTCAGTGAGGAGTACCTGATCTAAGGATCAAAGGGTAATTTTGAAAGTTTAGTAACACCATAATAGCTTTTGGAACAAGGAGTTACGGTACTTTTGTTATATTATAGTTGACCTAGGTTTGTAAGCCAATAGTAGACTTAACATATTTCTGAATGTTGCATCTTGTATAAATAATGATAAATATAAGTCTATATGTAATACACTCAGTTCTTACGTAATAATTGGCTGATAAAAAAAATAGGATAAATTTTAAATAAAGGATTCTAACAAAAGCATGTGTTGATTAAAACAGAAAATGAATAGGAGAAGCCATAGCGGACGTGGAAGGCCTCTCCACCAAGAAAACCAAATAGGTGATAGTACTACTAACCCTATGCAAGAACTTGTGAATCTTTTAAGAGAAACATTTGGAAATTCGCAACCAAGCCCTCAACCTAATAACCCGACACGTAGGGTTACTTTAAAAGATTTCAAAGATCTGAAACCCCCTATATTTTCTGGAAAGGAAGGTCCAATAGCAGCCTGTGAGTGGGTCAAAGAAGTAGGAAAAGCCTTTAGGATTTGTGAGGTTGCAAATTATTAGAAAACCACCTTTGCCTCTTACCTATTAACTAGAGAAGCAAACTTTTAGTGGGAGAGTGCAGAGCAGTTAGAATTAACTCAACAGGCTACCCGTGATAATAATAGGGAGATTCCTTAGGAGAGATTCACTAAGATGTTCCTTGTAAAGTATCTTCGTTTAAGCATGTCTGATGAGATGGAAATTGATTTCCTAAATTTTAAACAAGGAGGTATGATGGTAACCGACTATGAATCGAAGTTCATTAAGCTGTCCCATTTCGCTCCACATTAGGTGGACACCGAACAGAGGAAGGCGAGACGATTTGAGCAAGGACTCAATCCTTAGCTCTATAACAAGGTAGCAATTTTGGCATTGGATAATTTTTGTGCTGTAATTGAAAAAGCTAGGATAGCAGAACGAGGAACTGAAGTCCTCGCAAAGTATAAACGTGACAAGGGAAAGAAGGATGACACCATATGGAAGAGGTATAGACCTCAAGGGAGTCCGCAGGTTAAACAAGAACCTAGAGTAGGAAATTTTCTTAGCCTCAATTCTAATAAGAATAAACGTCGTTGGAATGGAGATGTATCGGAGAGCAGTGGACAAAGAAAGGAGGGAGTTTGTCCCAAGTGTAATAGGAATCATGGGAAGGAACCTTGCTTGAAAGGACTGGGAGTCCGTTACCAATGCAAACAGCCCAGACATGTATCACAAAATTGCCCCAACTTTCCTGTGATAAACCAAAATAGACCTCAGAATCAGAATCTAGGAAGACCTACCTATACCATATGCTACACTTGTGGCATGAGAGGTCATATTTCCCTAAACTGCCCCTAGAAAGCAAGGAAGCTTATTAGGGGAGAAAGAAGAGCGTCCACTGGACCTAGTGCAATTCCTGCACGTCCCATGGCGCGTGCCTATAACATGACTGTCAGTGATGCATTACAATCTGCTGACTTGGTGATAGGTATGCTTCCATTCAATTCTGTACTAGCATACGTATTATTTGATTTAGGAGCAACTAGGTCTTTTATCTCTATGCATTTAGTTGAGAAACTAAAACTAGAACCGCAAGAAATGTTCAATCCCATAGAAGTTATGATTGTTGATTAAGAGAAATATCACCTTACAAAGGTTTTAAATCAGTGTATCATACAAGTAGGAAAGTATGAGTTCCCAATATACTTGATACCTTTTCCACTAGGAGAATTTGATATCATTTGGGGTATGGATTGGTTAGGAAAATATAAGGCCAAAGTTGATTGTTTTAGGAAGCATGTATTACTTAATACACCTCAAAACAATAAGGTAACTTTCCATGGAACCAAGCCGACAAATTCTAGCCATATCCTTACTAACATGCAAGCTAGGAAACTAGTTAGAAAAGGATGTGAAATATCCCTAGCCTATGTCCAAGACATTTCAAAAGAGAAACCTACAGTAGAGGATATCCTTGTAATCCAAGAAAATAAGGACGTATTTCCCAAAGAATTACCAGACTTACCCCTTAACTGAATAGTAAAATTTGGCATTGAATTAGCTCCTGGTACGACACCCATATCAAAGGCACCATAACGTATGGCTCCAGCAGAATTAAAAGAATTGATGATATAATATCAAGAATTATTGGATAAAGGTTTCGTTCATCCTAGTGTTTCACCCTGGGGAGCCCTTGTCCTGTTTGTAAAGAAGAAGGATGGATCAATGCATTTATGCATTGACTATCGTGAATTGAATAAGGTAACCATTAAGAATAGGTACTGTGGTGCCCCCGGAAATCCCCCGAGCTGAGTCTCAGGCACTGTCAGCAATTTGGACGACAGTCCTCGAGATCCCCAAGCTGGAACCCCGGGCTACACCAGAAAACTACAACACAACATCACATAACAACAAAACAAACAACACAACCAAGCATTTACAACACTCATGCGAGAAATATATTCTCAAAAACGTCATCTTACAAAACCTCAAATCTTGAAATAATTAAGCTGCAGCGAAAATAAAACTTTAGATGGCCCATCTGGCCTTATAATCTAAACATTTCTATGATGGCCTAATATTTCATTCTCCTTCTAAAGGCCATCCAAAGGAGAGATATCAGGAAGCTCTCACTATGCCATTTTCTCCTTTCCTTTACTAGGCGACTCGGCCTTCTTGACATAACCTGTAAATATTTCATAACATTCCACATGAGTGTTTATGCTCAGTAAGTATATATTCATAAGCAAGAAAAACAGATAATTCAAAAGTTTTAATATTCTTCGAGGTTGGGCGAAGCAATGACAACACCTCGTGATAATCAATAAACATGTATCTTTTAGGGTACACGAGTGATATCAAGGGTTAACCCTCTTTCAATAAATCATGATCAATTCGCCCTCTCTTCATCAGATAATGTATCACCTGACCAGACTGATCATTATCTGACTTCCTTTAACAATCAAATTTCATCCCAGCTGGTCAGCCTAGCCGTTTGATCCATCATTTGACATACGTAGTCACTTGTAGAAAGCATTTGGTCTGCGAAAGGTCTGATTACCGACGCCTTGCCTCGGTCTATCATTCCCTATCATCATTGGCCAGAATACCAGGCGAAAGCATTCAACATCCCTTTAACTTCCCATTTTCTGGTGTGACTTTTCTGGTGTATATTCACTGCACCAGCTTCCATTTTTCTTCTTGGAGTTCCCAAGATAAGATATCAACAATATATATCTTATCTTTGTGGGCTTCTCTGGACATAATTAGTCCAGCTTCAATGAACTTCTTGCTTCAAGTTATTATAAGTTGTCTTTACAGTATTTCAACTTGATGTTTTGCAGGTTTCATGCTTGCGGCTTTGCAGGTTTCATACTTGCAACTTGATGTGTGTGTGTGTATAACTTATTTCCTTGAAGCTTCCTTGGTAGCCAATCTCTCCTTATTGGACAACCATCCTTATCTTTATTTCCACCGTCTTTAGTCATATGTCATCCCTTATGTCAGTGGAAATTTATTCTCTGATGGATAGTCTCTGGTTGCTTCAACATTAGTCTCTGATGAACAAACACTTAGTCTCTGATAGACCAAAAACTTAGTCTCTGACAGTTCAAAAAACTTAGTCTCAGACAATTCAAAAACTTAGTCTCTGATAGTTCAAAAACTTAGTCTTTGACAGTTCAAAAATTTAGTCTTTGATAGTTCAAAAACATAGTCTCTGACAGACAAAAAACTTAGTCTCCGAAAGCCAAAAAACTTAGTCTCTGACAGACAAAAAACTTAGTCTCCGACAGACAAAAAACTTAGTCTTTGAAAGCCAAAAAACTTAGTCTCCGATAGCCAAAATCTTAGTCTCCGATAGCCAAACACCTTAGTCTCTGACAACCAAAAAACTTAGTCTCCGAAAGACAAAACACTTAGTATCCGACAGCCAAAAAACTTAGTCTCCGACAGCCAAAAAACTTAGTCTTTGATGGGCTAATTTTTGCTTGATCAACTTTGACATTTGTTGAACTTTCCAAGTGCATTCATTGTAGTCTCTAATGCTTTCCTTCAGTTTCTTGATAGTAGATTTTCATAGTGCATTACTGCAGGTGTTTGCACATTTACAAAATTTAACAATTCTAAGTGTTACACATCATCATCAAATGCTATAATTCCTAACAATCTCCCCCTATTTATGTTTATCAATGATAAGCATAAATCAAGGTTTGATGATGATGTCAAAACACGAACCTTATAACTCCATAACTTAGAATTGAATTAAAACATGTAAAAACATAAATGTACAAAAACACAATCAATGATGGTGTTTTTTTCAGTTCTTCAAAGCCCAACCATCATTCTGTTAGCCTTTTTAACAATTCTCCCCCTGTCTTCATTAGAAGAAACAAGAATAATATAGTAGAGAGTTAAGACAATACCTGAATCAGCTATGACAAGATCCTTAAATAGATGAAGAATATTAAACATAGGGAATCCTGCATAGTATATTAGTTTTTCTACTATATATATAATCAATAGTTATATCTACTAACAATTAAACTGTTGTAGGATAATTAGCCATTGCTTCAATCAACTGTCAATTAGTCTCTGGTAACTAAGTCATCAGAAAATAATTAACTACTGCTGCAATTATCAGACTTGCACAAAATTTTTAAAGAATCTTATTCACCAAAATTGAGCATACCTAGCTCACTTACCAACCTGTTAAAGGTGGCTTTATCCAATGGTTTGTGAATATATCTGCAAGCTGCTTCTCAGTTGGAACAAAATGAAGTTCCACTGTACCATTCATCACATGTTCTCTGATGAAGTGGTATCTGATGTCTATGTGCTTTGTTCTAGAGTGTTGCACAGGATTCTCTGTAATGGAAATGGCACTTGTGTTGTCACAATAAATAGGAATATGATTGTACACCATACCATAGTCTATCAGATGATTTTTCATCCATAAGATTTGAGCACAGCAACTCCCAGCAGCAATGTATTCTACTTCAGCTGTTGAGGTTGACACGGAATGTTGTTTGTTGCTAAACCATGATACTAGTTTGCTTCCAAGAAATTGACAGCTTCCTGTTGTGCTTTTCCTGTCTAATTTGCAACCTGCATAATCTCCATCTGAATAGCCTATTAGATCAAATCCAGAATCTCTAGGATACTAAATTCCAAGATTTAGAGTACCCTTGAGATATCTGAATATTCTTTTAACTACAATCAGATGAGATTCTCTAGGATCTGATTGGAATCTTGCACATAAACAAGTTGAAAACATTATATCAGGTCCACTTGCAGTGAGATATAAAAGAGAGCCTGTCATGCCTCTATAACTTGAAACATCAACCTTTTTACCAATTGAGTCTTTGTCAAGTTTAGTGGTTGTTGCCATGGGAGTTTTAGAAATTGCAACATCTTGTAAATTAAATTTCTTTAAAAGGTCTTTTAAATATTTTGTTTGACTGATGAAAATTCCATCAGTGGTTTGTTTAACCTGTAAACCTAAAAAGAAAGTTAATTCTCCCATCATGTTCATCTCATATTTACTTTGCATGAGCTTAGAAAACTTAGAACATAAGCTCTCATTTGTAGAACCAAATATAATGTCATCAGCATAGACTTGAACAAGTATAATGTGTTCAGCATGTTTTCTGTAAAATAAAGTTTTATCTATGATACCTGTAGAAAAAATTTATTATCAATTAAACACTGAGATAGGGTATCATACCATGCTCTTGGTGCTTGTTTAAGTCCGTAGAGTGCTTTGTCTAACTTGTAGACATGATTGGGAAACTTATGATCTTTAAAGCCAGGAGATTGCTGGACATACACCTCTTCTTGTATTTTCCCATTTAGAAAAGTACTATTTACATCCATCTGGTACACTTTAAAATTTGCATGAACAGCATAGGCAAGAAATATCCTGATGGCTTCCAATCTGGCTACTGGTGCAAAGGTTTCATCATAGTCAATCCCTTCTTCTTGTGAATAACCTTGTGCAACTAGTCTGGCCTTATTTCTTGTCACTGTACCAACTTCATCTAGCTTGTTTCTGAAGATCCATTTAGTACCAATGATTGATTTATTCTTTGGTTTTGGTACTAGTCCCCATACTTTGTTTCTTTCAAACTGATTGAGTTCCTCTTGCATAGCAATTACCTAATCAGCATCTTGTAATGTCTCCTCAACCTTCTTAGGCTCAATCTTTGATAAAAGGTTGAGGTATAGGCATTCATTCTGAGTAGCACTTCTTGTTGACACACCTTTAGTTGGATCTCCTATTATTTGATCCATAGGATGATCTCTTGTCCATTTTATTTGTGGAGGTAAACTTCTTGAAGAGGAAGCTTCTTGATTATAGTTTCCTTCATGGTGTTTAGTGATCTCAGCTGCATTGAAAACTCCCCCTGAGTTAGTGCTCAGATCAGGGTTTAAGTTTTCCCCTGATGGTGCATTCCCTGATGAAGCTTCTAGATGACTTGAATTGTCATCAGGGATTACTAGATTTTCCATTGATTTGCACACATCAACTTCATCATCTGATGAGTCATTTTCAACATTTTCTGACTCATCTTCATTTTCAAACCTTAGAACCTCATGCATTCCTTCATCTAGAATTCCTTCAATCTTTTTATCATCAAAAGCTACATGTACTGATTCCATAACAATGTTCAGTCTAAGGTTGTAGACTCTGTATGCTTTGCTTGTTAGAGAATAACCTAGGAAAATTGCTTCATCAGCTTTGGCATCAAATTTTCCTAAGTTTTCTCCTTGACTTTTGAGAACAAAGCATCTGCAACCAAACACATGAAAAAACTTCAATGTAGGTTTCCTACCTGTCATGAGCTCATAAGGAGTCTTTTGATGAGCTTTTACAATCATTGATTTGTTCTGAGTGAAGCAAGCAGTAGAGATAGCTTCAGCCCATAAGTAAGTAGGTAGCTTAGCTTCTTCAAGCATGGTTCTTGCAGCTTCAATTAGAGTTATGTTTTTCCTCTCAACTACTCGATTCTGTTGAGGGGTTCTTGGAGCAGAAAATGTATGAGATATTCCTTTGTCCTTACAGAAGCATTCAACTTTGGAGTTCTTGAATTCTATTCCATTATCAGTTCTTAAAACTCTGACAGTCAGCCCAGATTCAGTTTCCACTTTCTTGATGTGATCAATCACCAACTGAGCTGCTTCATCTTTTGTATGCTGAAATTTTACCCATGTGTTTCTGGTGAAATCATCAACTATCACCAGAGCATACCTTTTCTTTGAGATAGACATAATGTTTACAGGTCCAAATAGATCCATGTGAAGTAGTTATATTGGACTTGTAATTGATGATATCTCTTTGCTCCTAAAAGAAGTCTTCGTTTGCTTCCCTTTTTAACAAGCTCCACATAAGCCATCTTGAGTGAATTACAGTTGTGGAAGACCTGTCACTAATTCTTTCTTCACCAAAGTGTTGATTGTCTTGAAATTCAGGTGAGAAAACTTCTTATGTCATAACCAACTTTCATCCACTGATTCTTTACTGTAAAATCATGTGAATTGATATTTATTTGAAGAACAAAAGTCAGCTATGTAGAGGTTACCTTTTCTAACTCCAGATAGAGCTATTTTTCCATCTTTACTGTTACTTATCAAGCAATGTTCATCCTTGAAAGCAACATTGTAACCTCTGTCACACAGTTGGCTGATACTTAGCAAGTTGTGCTTAAGACCATCAACTAGTGCTACATTATCCAAGATGACATTCCCATTTGTGACTTTGTCATATCCCAATGTATATCCTTTGTTGTCATCTCCAAAAGAAACACTTGGGCCAGCTTTCTCCTCAAATTATGTTAACAGGGTCTTGTCTCCTATCATGTGTCTTGAACAGCCACTATCCAAGAACCAAATCCGTTTCTTTGTACCCTGCACACAGTAAACAGCTAAGTTAATTTAGGAACCCAGACTTGCTTGGGTTCATTGTCATTTTTAAGGTTTAAATTAGCAGTTGTTAAGGATTTTTCAGTTTTATCTTTCTTTATCACCCACTGCTTAGAATAAATAACTTTCTTCTTAGCCTTAGGTGTATCAAATTTTTGCCTTAACTTTAGAGGAGTTTTCAGATAACTGTTTTTAACCTTATGAACATTTGATTGGTTTTTAACAGTTAACTTTTTCTTTTTATCAGAAGGTAAGTATCTAGAATGCAAGTTCCTAGGGATATTTTTACACTTAAAAGCAAGGTGGTTGGGATTTCCACATATTCAACAATGTTTCCTAGGTGCATTAATAATAGGAATATAATTAGTATAATTGTTAATTCCCTCCTTACCATTTCTATTATTTTTCAACTTAACCTCTGATGAGTGAGTGGACTTTGGATTAGAGCTTTTGGCCCTGAAATCATTTAATTTCTTTTCTTAACTCACTAACTCTTTGTTCTAGCATAGTCTCCTTTGATTTTTCTTCTATAGCTCCTGCCTTAACAAATTTTATCTTTTTAAAGATAGGAGCAGTAGCTATTGGAGTACTTGTGCTAGTTTTGTCAGTTCCAGTGATTGGTAATTCCTCAATCACAGGCTGCTTACCCTGGACCTTACTATTATAGCCTAGTCCTTCATTTTGACTGGTGCTATATTTTTCTATTTTCTCCTTAACAATTTTAGAGGAGTTGGTCCATTCTTTTATGATGTCCTGCTCTTTCTTAAGTTATGCTCTTAGCCATTCTTCTATTTGTTTAGCACATGCAAGATCATCTTGTGCCTTTTTGCACTCTTTTCTGACTTGTTCAAGAACACCAAGTTCAGACTCTAAGAAAGAATTTCTATTTTTTAACTGATCAATGGTTTCAATGAGTCTAGCATTTTCTTTTACTAGGTATCTAAGTGTTCCTTTTAAATGGTACATTTCTTTACACATGTCAGCTAAGCTTTCTTGGCAATTAGATAATGACATAGTAGAAGAAATAGTTAAGTCAGTTACCTTGGAGTTCTTGGAATTTGGACTTCTAGAAGTGTTACTGCTATCAGAGGAGTTGGCTATCAGTGCCATGTTGACAAATTCTTCATCCTCTGTTTCTGAATCAGCCCAATCTTTGCCTTCTGTGATCAGTGCCTTTCCCTTGCCTTTGCTGCTGTTGAGGAGATCATAGTATTTCTTTTTATAGTAATCCTCATCTCTTGTAATATCCCTGGGCTCCCTTGCCTTTTTGTCAGACTTGGGCTTCTACATTCACTAGCAAAGTGTCCAAGAGCATCACAGTTGAAGCACCTAAACTTAGATCTATCAACCTTGCCAGATTGACTTTCTTTCTTTGATGAAAAGACATTGTTGAATCCAGGCTTTCTCTTGACAAATTTAAGCTTTTTGAATTTTCTAGCTATTAAAGCAAGAACTTCATCAATGTCTTCTAAATCTTCAGGTGTGCAGAGTTCTTCCTCTTCCTCTACATCTTTAGCTCCTTTATCAGATTCTTGATTAGAATCTGATTCCTTAATGAGAACTCTTTTCCCATCAAGCTTCATTCTACTTGTTTCTGCTGTAAAAGCAACAGACTTCTCTTTCTTAAAGTCAGCATTCAGCATGTTTCTTTGTTGCACTTCAAGCTCATATGTTTTGAGATTACCATATAGCTTCTCCAAAGACATGATATTCATGTCCTTAGCTTCTCTTACAACAGTTGTCGTGGCATCCCAAGACTGTGGAAGTGACCATATGAATTTGATATTTATGTCTATATTCTCATAGACTTTCCCATGCAATCTAAGATCATTGATAAATCTGTTGAATCTATCATATAGTTGAGTAATAGATTCTCCTGATTTGGTAGTGAAATACTCATATTGTTGGATGAGTAATGATCTTTTGTTGACCCGTACTTCTTCAGTTCCTTCACATAATATTTGAATGGTTTCCCATATCTCCTTGGAACTTTGGCAGTTGATGACACTATTGAACATATCATTATCCAACCCATTGTAGAGGATGTTCATGATTTTTTAGTCTTTCAGGACTTCCTCTTTTTCTTCTTTGGTGAGCTCATTTGGCTTTTTAGGCACAAGTGTTTCTAGAGTTGGAATGCCATCAATAATACCTTGTGGCACAACTTTTGTGGGAATAACTGGTTCATCATTATGTATGTCAGCATATTGAGAATCAGTTGATTCCAAATGCAAAAACATTCTTTTCTTCCACAAGAATTATTCTTCCCTCTTGAGTATTGGAATTTTGACATTTCCATCCTTCTGTCCAATCTTTTGATCTATTGATTGTTGTTTTAATCAATTGTTTGTCCCACAAGATGGTTTGTGGAAGGGGGGGGGGGGGGGGGTGAATACAAACCACAAAATTCTTTCAAATTTTGTGAGTTTAGTGAATATAATGTATAACAGGTTGCGGAAATGAAAGAATACAATATATCACAAGTGTTTCTGAACTTTTATAAAAGAACAAAATATTACAAAAGCTCACTGGTTTGAATGACCAACTTCTAACAATTCTGTTGAAAACAACAACTGCTCACTAGAATATGATATCTAGCTTCTTTTTCTATAAACCTAATTACAGCTGCTAACTCTCTATGTGTATGGAAGTGTTGTTCTAAGAGATATGTGATCTGAGATGAAATATATTCTTGTTATTATCAGATGTTTCTCAGTTCTCAGATATATTTACCTCAGCTGCTCTATGTCTATTTATAGACACAACTTCCATGTACTCCAAGCTTCTATTTTGAGCTATTTACCAAAAATATCTCTGTAGTTTATTGGTACTTGCAGCTTTGTCACACAACTTTCTTCATTATTCAGCCTCCCTTCGATACCAGCCTGTTTATGTGACTTTTCTGGTGTATATTCACTGCACCAGCCTCCATTTTTCTTCTTGGAGTTCCCAAGATAAGATATCAGCAATATATATCTTATCTTTGTGGGCTTCTCTGGACATAATTAGTCCAGCTTCAATGAACTTCTTGCTTCAAGTTGTTATAAGTTGTCTCTGCAGTATTTCAACTTGCTGTTTTGCAGGTTTCATACTTGCAACTTGATGTGTGTGTGTGTGTATAACTTATTTCCTTAAAGCTTCCTTGGTAGCTAATCTCTCCTTATTGGACAACCATCCTTATCTTTATTTCCACCGTCTTTAGTCATATGTCATCCCTTATGTCAGTGGAATTTATTATCTGATGGATAGTCTTTGGTTGCTTCAACATTAGTCTCTGATGAACAAACACTTAGTCTCTGATAGACCAAAAACTTAGTCTCTGACAATTCAAAAAACTTATTCTCCGACAGTTCAAAAACTTAGTCTCCGACAGTTCAAAAACTTAGTCTCTGATAGTTCAAAAACTTAGTCTCTAACAGTTCAAAAACTTAGTCTCTGATAGTTCAAAAACTTAGTCGTTGACAGACAAAAAACTTAGTCTCTGACAGCCAAAAAACTTAGTCTCTGACAGATAAAAAACTTAGTCTCCGACAGCCAAAAAACTTAGTCTCTGACAGACAAAAAAGTTAGTCTCCGACAGCCAAAAAACTTAGTCTTTAACAGCCAAAATCTTAGTCTCCGGCAGCCAAAAAACTTAGTCTCCGGCAACCAAAATCGTAGTCTCAGACAGCCAAAAAACTTAGTATTCAACAGCCAAAATCTTAGTCTCCGACAGCCAAAAAACTTAGTCTCCGACAACCAAAAAATTTAGTCTCCGACAGCCAAGACACTTAGTCTCCGACAACCAAAATCTTAGTTTCCGACAGCCAAAAAACTTAGTCTCCGACAGCTAAAAAACTTAGTCTCCGACAGCCAAAAACTTAGTCTCCGACAGCCAAAAAACTTAGTCTCTGATGGGCTAATATTTGCTTGATCAACTTTGATATTTGTTGAACTTTCCAAGTGCATTCATTGTAGTCTCTGATGCTTTCCTGCAGTTTCTTGATAGTAGATTCTCATAGTGCATTACTACAGGTATTTGCACATTTACAAAATTTAACAATTCTAAGTGTTACACATCATCATCAAATGCTATAATTCCTAACAGATTGATGACGTCATCTTAACCCATTGGAGACTACGGATGACGTCATCATCAGAGACCAAGATTTGCCCATCAGAGACTAACATTAACTCATCAGAGACTAATGTTATCTTGTTAGAGACTAACTTCATCAGAGACTAACATTAACTCATCAGAGACTAGTGTTATCTTGTTAGAGACTAACATTAAAGCTTGTCTTCGTTTCAATGGAAGGCCTTACAACAACAAACTCAACCTAGGATACCTCATGAACATGAATATGTAAAAGAATGCAGCTTTTCTTTCAAAGCTTTATTCTTCCTTGAAAACCTAGTATGCACGGCTAATACTCTCGGATGACATGCAAAAAGAAACAATTAGAGGAGAACTTAAGATTCTTACCTCTAAGTTTGTCGAAAGAAATCAAAGCCTATTTGAAAGTAATCGTCCAGAAGAGAGAACTTGAAATTATATGGAGATAGTAGGTTTAAAGAAGAACTTTGGAAGAGAAAATCTTAAGAAAAGAGACTGAAATGTTCCTCCGAATGAGGTATTTATAGTAGGCTAAGATTAAGCCATGGAAGAGAATCATTGGTTAATAAAATGGCTACTCATCATGATTCTTAGCAGCTAAGCATGTGTAATAAGCCTGCTGTCCTTCATGCAAATAAGCCAACTACTAAAGCAGCTTACTAATCTGATTACTATACGTAGGCAATGATGTCATCATACTTAAACTCTTAAGTCCTTCAGGGGACTTAACCACTAAACACAAAGCTTCTTCAAGTAATTACGAACGGTACCACACACATAAACATCAATTGCTTATTTTTGCAACCAATATCCAAACAAATATAACCCCTTTAGTGGGTCCAACAATATTCAGAAACATCATATATTATCTATACATATTAATAAGAAAACAAATATGACTAAATAAATTATTTATAGATAAACAAATTTTCCGGGTCATTACATTCTCCCCTCCTTACAATAAGTTTCATCCTCGAAACTTTACTGGTGAAACAGCTGAGGGTACTTTTGCATCATCATTTCTTCTAGTTCCCATGTTGCTTCTTCAACATTGTGGTTTCTCCATAAAACTTTTACAGATGCAATCTCTTAATTTCTCAAAACCTTTACTTGATGATCCAAAATTTGCATGGCGTCTCTTCATAATGCAAATTTGGCTGTAACTCAATGGGCTAGTAGTCAATAATCCCAGAATGATTCCCTCTATAAGGTCGTAGCATTGAGATATGGAAAACATCATGAACATGTCCTAGAGCTGGGGGTAATGCTAGCTGATAAGCCACTTCACCAATGCGATGGAGTACCTCAAAAGGTCCAATAAAACGAGGACTTAACTTCCCTTTTCGTCCGAAGCGCAATATGCCCTTCCAAGGTGAGATCTTGAGCAACGCATAACCTCCTACTTCTAGTGTTTGATCTTTTTGGTGTTGGTTTGCATAATGCTTTAGTCGATCTTGAGCGGCTCTTATTTTAGCTCGGATTGTCCGGATTGCATTCTCAGTTTGTTGGACTATCTTTGGTCCCTCTAGCTTCCTTTCTCCAACTTCATTCCAAAACAATGGTGTCCTGCACTTTCTTCCATACAAAGCTTCAAATGGAGTCATTCCTATGCTTGCATGATAACTATTATTATAAGCAAACTCGATGAGGGGTAGATGTTCATCCCATCGCCCTTCAAAATCCAAAGAACATGCTCTCAGCATATCTTCTAAGGTTTGGATTGTTCTTTCGGATTGCCCGTTAGTTTGCGGGTGGAAAGCAGTACTCATGTCCAATCTTGTTCCTAAATACTCTTGAAAGCTTCGCTAAAACCTAGACGTGAAGCGAGGATCACGATCAGATATAATTAAAACTGGCACTCCATGACGACTAAGGATTTCTTTTACATACAATCTGACTAATTGGTCCATTTTATAGGTATCCTTAATAGGTAGGAAATGTGCAGATTTTGTCATTCTATCCACTACTACCCAGATTGTATTCAATCCCTTTTGTGTTACTGGTAATCCCATTACAAAATCCATCGTGATATATTCCCATTTCCATTCTGGGATATCTAAAGATTGCAACAAACCATTAGGCTTTTGGTTTTCTGCTTTAACTTGTTGACAGGCAAGACATGTGTTTACCCATTTAGCTATTTCCTTCTTCATGTTAGGCCACCAAAAATTTTGTTTCAAGTCTTGATACATTTTTGTTCCACCTGGATGTATCGAGAACTTAGAGTTGTGGGCTTCCTGTAGTAGACTTCTTTTTAATTCTAATTTTGTCAAAATCCAGAATCTATTTTCAAATATTATCAATCCATCATCATGAATTCGACATTTTCCACTCTCCCCTTTTAACAATTGTTCTCTATCTTCCACATACTCTTCTTGATAATAGTCAGTAAGCTTGGTTTTACACCAACCTCTTGCTCTATCTCTTTCCTTTGTCGAGTTGTGATGACATTTATTTGTAACCTCTCCAAATCCATCCTTACCTTTTCTTGAGTTGTCATCACATTTAACCTTTTACATCTACTTAACGCATCAGCCACAACATTTGCTTTACAAGGGTGATAGTTGATTGAACAATCATAGTCTTTTATTAGCTTCAACCACCATCTTTGTCTCATGTTCATTTCTTTTTAAGTGAAAATGTACTTTAAACTCTTGTGGTCAGTGTAAATCTCACATTTCTCTCCATAGAGATAATGCCTCCAAATTTTTAATGCAAAAACGATGGCAGCCAACTCTAAATCACGTGTTGGGTATCGTTTTTCGCAATCGTTGAGTTGCCGAGATGCATAGGCAATAACTCTGCCATGTTGCATTAGCACAACACCTAATCCATTCATTGAGGCATCACTGTAGATCACAAAATCTCCTTTGTTACCAGGTAAACTTAGTACTGGGGCAGTGGTTAACCTTTTCCTTAATTCTTGAAAACTCTTCTCACAAACGGGAGTCCAAACATACTTTTATGTCTTCCTTGTCAGATTCGTTAATGGAATTTCTATCTTAGAGAAATCTTGAACAAATCGACGATAATATCCTGCTAACCCTAGAAAACTTCGTACTTCAGTAGGTGTCTTTGGTTGTGGCCAATTTATGATGGCTTCAACTTTGATGGGATCAACCAAAATTCCAGATTCATTGATCACATGTCCTAAAAATTTCACTTCTCTTAACCAAAATTCACACTTTGACAATTTGGAATAAAGTTTCTCTTGTCTCAATGTCTCCAGTGTTATCCTCAAATGTTCATCATGTTCTTTTCTTGTTTTAGAATAGACGAGAATGTCATCTATGAACACAATGATGAACTTATCCAAATATGGTTTGAAAACTCGATTCATCAAATCCATAAAAACAGCTGGGGCATTGGTGAGTCCAAAAGGCATCACCACAAATTCATAATGACCATAACGGGTTCTAAAAGCTGACTTAGGGACATCTTCAGTTTTAATCTTTAATTGATGATATCCTGATCTCAAGTCAATTTTTGAGAAGTACTTTGCTCCCTTGAGTTGGTCGAATAAGTCATCAATCCTAGGTAAAGGATATCGGTTCTTCACCGTCACCTTATTCAATTCTCGGTAATCAATACATAACCTCAATGATCCATCTTTCTTCTATATGTTTTCCCAGTGAGATGCCGAGAACTTGTAGAAGGGGGGTTGAATACAAGTTCTTTAAATTCTTTTCGTATTACTTGATCTTTAAGAAATTAACTTTTCATGCGGAATATAAAGAACAAGAATACAAATCAATTTATAAACAATTGCTTTATTGATTTACAATTGAATACAAATCCTAACAATTACAATAATGTAATCGTCAGCTTCTTTTCTATTCTGTATAGGAAAAGATACAAAACTATGAAAAACCTATACAGCTTCGAAGTTACAATTCTCTAGCAACTAAATTACTATTGACTCAGTTCTTATTCTAAACAAAATTCAGCTTCCTTATTCGAATCAAATACAATCTTTCCTTTTTGATAGGAACAGATTTCTGGTTAGTTTTCTTACCAGCTACGTCTTCAATAATATTTTACTTTACGTGGAAGACATTCCTTTTGAATTCGAACTCTGTATCTTTCAAGAAATAAATCACGATTAGTCCCTGATGCTTCATCTTTAGTCTCTGGTGACATCATTACTAGTCTCCGGTGCAATTAGTCCCTGATGACGTCAGCTTGTATAGTCTCCGATAGAATTATTTAGTCTCTGACGCGTTAAGGCTTAGTCTCTTCGATGACGTCAGCTTAGTCTCTGATGCTTTTAATTTTAGTCTCCGATGACGTAAGCTTTAGTCTCCGACTCCTTTAGACTTAATCTCTGATGACTTAAGTCTTAGTCTCCGATAGGCAAAACTAGTCTCCGACAGATAAGATCTTTTTAGTCCCTAACCAATTCTCCTAGTTTCCGATAAGCCTTTTTGCAAACTCTAACAGATTAAATACACATCTTGACTTTCTGATGCTTCGATACACCATTCCAGCAGTTACTTACAAATAAGAAATATTTATATCTCTTTACAAAGAATGAATGACTTACAAACAAAGAGATAACTGCTAGCTACAAAGCTTCAGTGTTACTAATTAACACTTTCTATACATTTGTATTCTAAGTAATTTAAAGACAATCATCATCAAATGTTCTAAAACCTAACAATCTCCCCCTAATTATGAATATCAGAATGATAAACATAATTTCAAGGTTGATGATGATGTCAAAACTCAACATTACAATTACTTAGAAAAAGAATAAAGAATTTCTAACTACAAATGTATTCTGAACTAAGATGTTTGATCTGTTGTTCAGCTTCCACCAAGACTCAGGTTTAAATCCTATAAGTCTGGCTTCAAAAATAAAACAAATTACAGCTTATTTTTAACAAACAACTTCAACACAACAATTTTACCTCATTTTTTCTTCAACAACTCCAGTCGTTCTTTTCTATTTTTCCTCAGCAACTCCAGCCTATTTTTCAACAGATTTTTCAATACAAGCTCAATTTTTTCTTCAGCATCTTTGAGGAGAGTAAGAAATCCTTCAATGTGCCTCTCACTGATACTGTTAATTCCTTCAGAGACTCTCCATCTTTTAAAAAAACATGGAGAAGCTCTTCATTGTTTTTACCCTTGATAAAATCAATCTTCTTTGTACTTTTCTTCAGGGCCTTGATGATTTCTTCAGTGCTAGCCATTTCAACCTTATAGGACTTCCTTGATGAAACTGGTCGTGGTTTTGTTGATCCACTTACAGCCACCAAGGCAGTCTCGGTTGACCTTGGAGGATCTTGAGAGGTAGGCTTCTTAATGGTTGCCTTGATCACAGGTTTCTTTGCAGATTCCTGGACCAAAGGTTTCCTCCTTGACATTCTCTCTGCCTCTTCCATCTCTTTATTTTTCTTTTTGGTAACGGCTGCCTTCTGTGCACTTGATCTCCTTGTTGAAGTTTCCTTCTTCTTCTTTGCCTCCTCCTCCTCCCTTGTTGTTGCCATGTCCTCCTCTTCCTGAAGTTTCTGAGCTAACAACGCATCAGAGTCTATTAATCTTTGATCACGAGGATTGACTAACTCAACTTTCCCTTCCACTTCAATTTCAATAGGAGTAGGAAAGTGAGCAGTCTTCATAGCATCCCCCAATAGCTTAGGTTGTCCTGGTTGAGTTGAAATCTGTTTCTTTGGTTCCTCAACCATGACTCCCTTGCCTTTGTCTTTTGGTTTTGGGGCTTGAGCAGAGGAAGAAGGATATGCTTCTGTTGCTGCTATTGTTGTTGTTGTTGCTGTTATTGCTGTTGTTGTTGGAAGTTGTGTTGTTGTTATTGATGCGGCAAGATCAAAATGTTTCTTTAAGATACTGTCCAACATTGCTTGCAATTCTGCATCAAGGACAGAACCAGACTTGTGTGAATGTACAGGTTTGGATGGACCACTCTCTCCCTTTTTGACATCAGCATCTTGGGGTTTAAAGGAGGTGGTCAGTGTTGGAATGGCCTGCAGCAAAAGTTGCTCCATTATATCTTGCTTTTGGATCAGGAGTTGGATGTTTGCTTCGAGGGCTTGAAGTCGAATGTCAGTCTTGGACTTATCTTTGACTAAAGAATCAATTGCAGTGACAATCCTCCTTGGCAAGTGTCCTTCATAGCACCTTCTAATCTTGTCTGTCTCCAACTCCATCCTTTCCTTTATTTGCTGCACTGCACCATTTATGCCAGTAACCAAGAAGTGGTGAAACTTTGTATGTTTCTTGTCCACCTTGGTTACCTCTTCAAGTAAATCTTTAATGGATGGTGCAGCTGCAGTGGACCCGATGTTGGTCACATAATCCTGCCTCAATTGGGCAGCTGCTTCCTCCAGAGTGTTGGCATAAGAGGCATCAAGCCATTCATCAACATTATGCTCTAGAGCTTCTTCAGGCACAGGTTCATCTGCTAGCCTTGTCTTCAATGCAGAAATATGATCTTGTCTCTGTTGTAGACCATATAATTGTTCGAAATCTGCATTGGACATTTCTGATATGGCTTGTAAAGCTGCATCCCCTGTGCTTGATCTAATCTCTGGTTCTTCTGTTTGGATATTGATGGAGGGAGCAGAAGAAACCAGAGCTTCTTGTGAGTTTGTTTCAACAGGTTGTAAAAATATACCTGCTGAAAATTTCTCTCTGTTCTTTTGTTCAAGGATCTCATCCTTGCTAGCACCCTCTCCTTTTGCCTGGGGTTGGGCACCCAGCTTCTCTTTCTCTCCTTTTTCCAAGCTTTCTAAAGTTTTGACTCTCTTGTATGTTTATATCCTCTCCATTTTCCAGGTCATGAGCCTGACTCTCACTAATTATTCTCACATCCTCACTTATATGGATGGGTTTACTCTGTCTTATAGAAGTGGGGGTTGGAGAATTACTTGTGACTGCATGGATAGGGGGTTCCCTTTGAGTATCTAGGGCTAGGGATCTATCCATGGAATATGTTTGAGAGCTTGTCTCGAGTATTGGCACCTCTTGGGAAAAATCAAGAAGATGTAAATTTGTAGTATCAAAAGAATCAAGAGTGGGAGAAAAAGGAGAAGAATGTACAGTTTGGAGTGTTGGTTGTTCCTCAGACATTGAAAATTGAGGAACATCAAAAGATGACTCTGTGTGTGCACTCCTTGTGTCACTCTTTTCTTTTATTTTCTCTCTTTGGGTTTCCTCTTGGTGGTGAACAAGAGGTTGTGCAGACTCTGTACAGTATGTTCCTGGTTGGGAACTTTCTTCAATGTCAACATCCTTTTGGGAGAATGGTGACAGTTCACTGTTTTTCCTTATAACCTCCACTGCCTTTTGGGAAGCAATGGATTGATTTTGGCTAGGGGTTATAACTCTCTTCTTTCTCTGAAGTGGAACTTCAGCTTCTTGTTCTCCCTCATCCTCACTTGCTCCCTCAATTATTTTTCTTTTAATTGGGATTTTTGTGATTGTCTTTGGTTTTACAACCACAATCTGTTGAGAGACTGTGGAGGGGGCTATAGACAGTTGTTGTGAAGTGGTTGGAGGATTAATTGGGTTTTGACTTTCAATATCCTCAAAAAATTGCAAAGAATAAAGATTTGGAAGCCTGTCAATGAGAATAGATCTCATGATAGGAGGAAAAAATAAAGGAACTATTACCTTTGCAGATTTATGCTTCACATTTGTAAATATTCTTTTACTCTGCAAAAAAGTTGGTAAAACTTGCATTCTAGTAATATCAAGGTTAGGAATTAGATATTTAACAATCATCATCAAAAACCTAGAATAATAAATTTTATTTTTACTGGTTTTAAGTTTTATCAAAAGATTTTGCAAAATTAAAAGCCCAATGTTAATATGCCTATCATACAACACACTAAAAATGATTTGTTGTGTGAGTGTAGTGATAGCATCATAGCCACTGCACTTAGAAGTAAAAGCTTTAGTTATTATGTCAAAGAACAATGACCACTCTTGCCTTAGATGGGGTCGTGTTATAGACCCAACAGAAGTAATTTCTGCAGAATAATGTAAATTTTTAAACATAGAAAAAATTTCTTCATCAGAAGCAAGTGAGTCAAAGTTTTCATAAATTGGTAAGTGTAAAGCATTATTAACTACGGTATGATCTATATTATAAACAGAGTTTGCATACCTGAAACTTACCACAAGGGAGGCAGTTTTCTCACCCTGGATGGTAGCAGTGGACCAGACAGTCGTGATAACCTCAGCGACTTGGATAGGGGCTTCGTAAATGGCATACGAAAGACTGGAGTGTTGAAGGAAATCCACAAAGGGGTGGTACTGGGCTTCAAAGACATGCTTATCAGCCACCCCTGCATGGTTTGTCTTGATGATATCAAAGTCTCCAAACTTGAACAGAACAGTTTTAGCGGCCATTTTCAGAGATCTGTGAACTTTGGAAGAAAACTTGAAAAAGGGTTAAATTGCAGAGTATTTGCAGAGAGAAAATAATTTTAGAGCTTGAGTGTTTGTAATTGCAAAGATGTTTGAATTTTGTGTTATCAAATTGTTTGAAACGTTTGCAATTCTTAAGGGTAGTGAACCATTTTTGATCGTGGGAGAGATAACTACCATATTACCCTCGATCGGAGATTGCCCTAATCTCTGATAAGTTCACTTGTAAGAGACTAGAAGAAGATTAGTCTCTGATAGTGTTGACTATCGGGGACTAATGTAGTCTCTGATAATATTGACTATCGGGGACTAGTTAGTCTCTGATAGTATTGACTATCGGGGACTAAGGTAGTCTCTGATAGTATTGACTATCGGGGACTAAGGTAGTCTCTGATAGTATTGACTATCGGGGACTAAGGTAGTCTCTGATAGTATTGACTATCGGGGACTAGTTAGTCTCCGATAGTTCAATTTTTTAATTTAGTCGGGGACTAATTAAAAACAACTATCAGGGACTAAAATAGTCTCTTACTCACTCTAGCTCATATTATTCAATAATCAACCATTTGATTATTTATTTCATCAAATTTTTCAGAATTAAAATTCTAGCTCCTAAAATTCTGTTTTTTTTAAAAAAAAAAAAAAGAAACAGCTTCTATCCAGAAAATTAATTCTAGCTTCACACATTCTGTTTAATTAAAAACAGCTGCAATCCAGAAAATTAATTTTAGCTTCACAAATTCTATTTAATTAAAAACAACTGCAATCCAAAAAATTAATTCTAGCTTCTAAAATTCTGTTTTAATAAAATAAAACAGCTTCTTTCCAGAAATTAAATTCTAGCTGCATACAACTAAATAACTTGTTTTCAAAAAAAAATTAATCAATTTTTAGAGGTATAATTCAACATTCCTAATTCAGAAACTAATCTAGAAAAGGTAGATTCATCTAAAGGTTTTGTGAATATGTCTGCAAGTTGTTTATCAGTTGTTACCCAGTGTAATTCGATATTAGCTTCACTTACATGTTCTCTTATGAAGTGATATCTAATATCTATGTGTTTTGTTCTTGAATATTGCACTGGATTTTCTGTTATTGCTATGGCACTAGTATTATCACAATAAATAGGAATTTTGGATAATGACATACCATAGTCTAGGAGTTGATTCTTGATCCATAGGATTTGGGCACAGCAACTCCCAGCTGCGATGTATTCAGCTTCTGCTGTTGAAGTAGAAACTGAATTTTGTTTCTTGCTGAACCAAGAAACAAGTCTGCCTCCAAGAAGTTGGCAGCTTCCACTTGTGCTTTGCCTATCAAGCTTGCAACCTGCATAGTCAGCATCTGAATAACCAATTAGTTTAAAATCATATTCTTTGGGATACCATAAACCAAGGTTTGGGGTACCCTTTAGATATCTGAGAATTCTTTTTACAACAATCAGATGTGACTCTCTAGGGTCAGCTTGAAATCTAGCACATAAACATGTAACAAACATTATATCTGGTCTACTTGCAGTTAGATACAAAAGAGAGCCTATCATGCCTCTATAGCTAGTAATATCAATTTTCTTTCCTTTTAAATCTTTATCTAGCTTAGTGGCAGTAGGCATGGGTGTTTTTGCAGATGCACAATCAACCAAATCATATTTTCTTAATAAGTCTTTGATATACTTGGACTGACTGATAAATATTCCATCAGTTGATTGTTTTATTTGCAAACCTAAGAAAAATATTAATTCTCCCATCATACTCATTTCATATCTAAACTGCATAAGTTTTGAAAATTTTTCACAAAGTTTTTCATTTGTAGATCCAAATATAATATCATCTACATATATTTGCACCAATATTATGTCTGAGCCTTGCTTTCTATAAAATAAGGCTTTATCTATGATACCTCTTACAAATTTATTTTCAAGCAAAAATTGAGATAGAGTATCATACCAGGCTCTTGGTGCTTGTTTTAAGCCATAAAGTGCTTTGTCTAACCTGTAGACATGATTTGGAAATTTGGAGTCCACAAAACCTGGGGGTTGGCAGACATAGACTTCCTCTTCCAATTTTCCATTCAAGAAAGCACTTTTGACATCCATCTGGTACACCTTGAAGTTCTTGTAGGCTGCATATGGCAAGAAGATTCTTATAGCTTCAAGTCTTGCTACTGGTACAAAAGTCTCATCATAGTCTATTCCTTCTTCTTGAGAATATCCTTTTGCAACTAGTCTTGCTTTGTTCCTTGTGATTGTACCAGCTTCATCCAATTTATTTCTGAAGACCCACTTGGCACCAATTATTGATCTATTCCTTGGTTTGGGTACCAGTCTCCAGACTTTGTTTCGAGTGAATTGGTTTAACTCCTCTTGCATGGCAATTATCCTATCAGGATCTTGAATTGCTTCCTCAATTTTCTTTGGCTTAATCTTTGAAAGAAAACTGAGATATAAACATTCATTTTGAGTTGCACTTCTAGTCTTGACTCCATCCTCTAAACTTCCAATTATCAAATCTGACGTGTGGTCTTTCAACCATGGAATTGCACGTGGCAGATTTGATCTTGAAGTTGAGGCTTCATTGTCTAGATTGGTGTTATCCATTCTAGCTTCATGATCAGAGACTGCTCCCCAAAACCATTGACTCCTGCATTATCAGCTCCCCCTGAGTTGTTTATTTCTATTTGCTCCGGTGTCACTGTAGTTTCAGATTGTGCATCAGTGACTCTAGTCTCTGGTGAAACATTAGTCTCCGAAGGATTACTAATGTCACCAGTCTCTTGAGTTTCATCTAATAATCTATTCTCTGATAAATTATTAGATCTTGACACTTCATGCACAACTGTTAGCTCCCCCTCAACTAAGTAGGGATCATTACTATCTTGGAGTTGTTCAGTAGTCTTTGATGGATATTCCCATGCATCCAATTCATTCTCAAAACTGAGAGGTTCATGCAATCCTTGTCCAATCATTCCTGGAATCTTTTTATCATCAAACACGACTTGTATTGATTCCACAATGACTTTTGTTCTTAGATTATATACTCTGTATGCTTTACTTGACAGAGAATAACCTAAGAAGATTGCTTCATCAGATTTATTGTCAAACTTTCATCTTGACTCTGATGAATCTCTCAGTACAAAGCATTTACAACCAAACACATGTAAGAACTTGAGAGTTGGTTTTCTCCCAATCATTAACTCGTAAGGTGTTTTGTTGTATGCTTTGTTTATCAAGGATCTATTCTATGTAAAGCAAGCAGTACTTATAGCTTCCTCCCAAAAATATGTGGGAAGCTTAGCCTCTTGTAACATAGTCCTTGTTGCTTCAATAAGGGTTCTATTTTTCCTCTCAACAACTCCATTTTGTTGAGGGGTTCTTGGAGCTGAGAATTGATGTGTTATTCCTTTTTCAGTGCAGAATTCAAGTACTTGGGAATTCTTGAATTCTGTTCCTCTATTGCTCCTTATAACCCTTACTGTTTTTCCTGACTCAGTTTCTATCTTCTTGATATGATCAATTATCAACTAAGCAGCTTCATCTTTTGTAAAGAGGTATTTTACCCAAGTATACCTCGTGTGATCATCCACAATAACCAGTGTATATCTATTTCTTAAGATAGACATCACATTCACTTGACCAAATAAATCCATATGTAACAATTGTAGCGGGTCAGTGATTGATGTTGCTGGTTTACTCTTGAATGATACACTTTTTGTTTCCCTTTCTGGCATGCATCACATAATCCTTCTTGTGTAAATTCTAATTGTGGAATGCCAGCTACCAATCCTTTCCTCACAAGCTTGTTGATGTTCTTGAAATTCAAGTGGGAAAGCTTCTTATGCCAAAGCCAACTTTCATCAGTTGAAGCTTTGCTATACAGACATGTGATTTGATCAGTAAAAGAAATAAGATTTGCAATATACAAATTTCCTTTTCTTTTTCCAGTCAATATCACATTCCCAGATTCCTTGTCACACACCTGGCATAGGTCTTCTTTAAAGATGACATGGAATCCTTTATCACATAGTTGACTCACACTAAGTAAATTGTGCTTTAAGCTGTCAACCAGTGCTACTTCAGTGAAGATGACATCTCCATGTTCAACACTGCCATATCCCCTTGTATGGCCTTTGCTGTCATCTCCAAAAGTGACTTTTGGGCCACTTTTTTCTTCATACTGTCTTAGCAGGGACTTATCTCCAGTCATGTGCCTTGAACAGCCACTGTCCAAGTACCATGATTTCTTCTTTTTGCCCTGCACAGTACAGAGTAACTAGTTTGAGATTTTTGGAACCCAGACTTTCTTGGGTTCTTTCTCACTAGTTGTAGACTCAAGACTTGACTCAGATTGAGTTGATTGTCTTTTAACAGTTTTAACTTTAATAGGACAATCATTAGTCTTGCTACTTGTTTGTGAGAGACTGCCAAGCTTAGAATTTTCAGTTTTAATGCAAAGATGTTCTAACCTTTTTACTGGTGATTTATCTTTTATTCTCTTTGAAGGTGCAGTCTCAATTATAGGATTTTATTTTTGCTCCTACAGTTTATATCTATGTGGTTGGGGTTACCACATACATGACATGTCTTTCTAGGAGCATCAGGCATTCTAGTATAGTTTGTATGTTTATTAATGCCTATCTTTCCATTCCTATTTTTCTTCTTTTTACTTAACTCCAATTTTTCAGCCTTTTTGCCTGGAAGATTCTCCAGTTTTTTATTTAGTTGTGTCTTTGTCATGAACCCAATATTTAATCTTTTTGTTTCACTCTTATCAACAACATTCACTGTCTTTTGATCACTTTCTATTTTTGCAGTGAATTGTTGATCTTGAGTGTTAATAAATTTAGGTTCAAAAATAGGAGAGACAAAATTAATTCTTTTAAAATTTGGCTTGCTAATTGAGGAGTTTGCAACTTCTAATAGATCATTTAAATCTGAACTCTTGTCTAGATTTTCATCATAACCTAGTCCAGATTTTTGACCTATTGTTTGACACTCTACCAAGTCTGTTAACTTTTTAGAGGAAGTGTTCCACTGTTTAATCTTAGCTTGAGCAATTTCAAGTTGCTCTACTAAGTAATATTCCCTCTTTTTCAAAGCATCAATCATGTGATGAGCTTTGTTTAAATCAGACTTGATAATGTCAAATTGTGCTAATCTTTCTTCAAGAAACTTGTTTCTTTTCAAGAGATTGTCACGTGATTCTTTTACATTGGTATGTTCAATAGTTAAAGACCTAAAACTGACATGCAAATCAGCATATCTTTTTGCATGCTTTCAATGCTAGATGTATCAAGTAAATTAAGCACATTAAAATTCTGATTTGCATCACATACCTTTGTAGAATCACTTGACTCGTCACTACGAGCCATTAGGGCAAAGTTGACAACTTCTTCATCAGAGTCGTTGTCAATCCAATCTTTTCCCTCAGTAATCAAGGCTTTGCTCTTGGATTTAGCTTTCTTGTCAGCAAAGTCTTTCCTTGATTTTTCATCCTTAGATCTATCACTAGATCTAGGCTTCCTGCACTCATTGACAAAGTGCCCTAACCCATCACAGGTGTAGCATCTTATCTTTTTTAAGTCGAAGGTGACTTTTTGACCTTCACGTTTAGGGTTAGGTTTCCTTGATGATTTTCTTCCTTTTCTGCTAGCCCTAAATTTCTTAAACTGTTTGACCATGAATTCCTCCATGTCATCATCAGAATCCAGTTCATCTTCCTGATCAGTCGAGCTAGCATCAGAAGATTCCACATCAAGCTTCTCTTGAGACTTGCTTGTCTCAACCATCAACGCAGCTCCTCTATCCTTGCCATGCATACGTTGTCATTGCTCTACTTCAAGTTCATAGGTCTTTAAATTCCCGTAGAGCCTGTCCAGTGTGAGGATATCCAAGTCATGAGCCTCTCTTATTGCCATTGTCTTTGGATCCCAACTTGGTGGGAGAGATCTCATGAACTTAGTATTGACATCCTCATTATCATAGGACTTCCCAAGTATTTTCAAGTCCTTGAGCAAAGTGTTGAACCTATCATATACTGTCGTTATTGGTTCACCAGGCTTTGCTTGAAAGAACTCATATTGTTGTGTTAACAATGATCTTTTGTTCTTTCGGACTTGGTCAATCCCTTCACACAGGACTTTGATGGTGTCCCAGATTTGCTTTGATGTAGTGAAATTTATGATGCTTGTGAACATATTTTTATCAATTCCATTATAAAGTATGTTCATTACCTTAGCATCCTTTAACACTTGCAACTTGTCTTCATTCGTATAATCACTTTCAGGAGCAAGTTCAAAGTGTTCTGCAACAACAGATCCTTCGACAGTTTTAGCAGGAATAAATTTCCTGGGTAGATAAGGACCCTTCTCAATCCTATCAATGTAATCTGGATCTGTTGCTCTTAAGTGCATATACATCTTTTGCTTCCACATAGAATATTCTTCTCTTTTAAGTATGGGAATTCTAGTACCACCATCACGACTACCCGCATACGTCATTATGCTAGAGCTACTTGCTTCATCATTGGCCATCTCTTGGAACATATTAATTGAATAAATTCAATTACAGGCTCTGATACCAATTGTTTTCCCAGTGAGATGCCGAGAACTTGTAAAAGGGGGGTTGAATACAAGTTCTTTAAAATCTTTTCGTATTACTTGATCTTTAAGAAATTAACTTTTCTTGCAAAATATAAAGAACAAGAATACAAATCAATTTATAAACAATTGCTTTATTGATTTACAATTGAATACAAATCCTAACAATTACAATAATGTAATCGTCAGCTTCTTTTCTATTCTGTATAGGAAAAGGTACAAAACTATGAAAAACCTATACAGATTCGAAGTTACAATTCTCTGTAAATCTAATTACAGCTTCTCTAGCAACTAAATTACTATTGACTCAGTTCCTACTCTGAACAAAATTCAGCTTCCTTATTCGAATCAAATACAATCTTTCCTTTTTGATAGGAACAGATTTCTGGTTAGTTTCCTTACCAGCTACGTCTTCAATAATATTTTACTTTACATGGAAGACATTCCTTTTGAATTCAAACTCTGTATCTTTCAAGAAATAAATCACGATTAGTCCCTGATGCTTCATCTTTAATCTCTGGTGACGTCATTACTAGTCTCCGGTGCAATTAGTCCCTGATGACGTCAGCTTGTATAGTCTCCGATAGAATTATTTAGTCTCTAATGCGTTAAGGCTTAGTCTCTCCGATGACGTCAGCTTAGTCTCTGATGCTTTTAACTTTAATCTCCGATGACGTAAGCTTTAGTCTCCAACTCCTTTAGACTTAATCTCTGATGACTTAAGTCTTAGTCTCCGATAGGCAAAACTAGTCTCCGACAGATAAGATCTTTTTAGTCCCTGACCAATTCTCCTAGTCTCCGATAAGCCTTTTTGCAAACTCTAACAGATTAAATACACATCTTGACTTTCTGATGCTTCGATACACCATTCCAACAGTTACTTATAAATAAGAAATATTTATATCTCTTTACAAAGAATGAATGACTTACAAACAAAGAGATAACTGTTAGCTACAAAACTTCAGTGTTACTAATTAACACTTTCTATACATTTGTATTCTAAGTAATTTAAAGACAATCATCATCAAATGTTCTAAAACCTAACACTATACAAATAAAACGGGTGCTACCCAAGGTGAAACACTTAGCCTAATAAATCCTTCATCCAGCAACTCTTGTAGCTGTATCATAAGCTCTTTTAATTCTGAAGGGGCCATCCTACAAGGAGCTTTAGAAATTGGAGCAGTTCCTGATACTAGCTCAATTCCAAATTCAATTTGTCTGTCTGGAGGTATACCTGGTAATTCCTCAGGAAATACATCTCCAAATTCCTTTACTACAGGGATATTTGAAATCTATAATCCTTCTATCTTCTTATCATAAATATGAGCTAAAAATGCTTCGCATCCTTTGCATAACATTTTATTAGCTTGAATCATTGTAAGAAAATGAGAAGGTTCGGTAGACTTACATCCATGGAATAACACTTTACTATTTAAGGGTGTTCTTAAGGAAACCTTCTTTCTTCTGTAATCTATGCTAGCTTGGTACTTATGTAGCCAATCCATGCCTAGTATTAGATCAAACTCTCCCAATGGAAAAGGTATTAAATCTGCAGGGAAGTCATGCTTTCCTATTCTTATACTACAATCAGGTAGTATACTCTTGGCAATGTATACCTCTTGATTAGCTACTATAACTTCTAGAGGTGTTTCTAAACATTCAGGAGTAAAATTTCTATCCTTAAGAAAACATTTAGATATGAAGGATCTAGTCACACCAGAATCAAATAAAGCATGCACTTCAATTGAATTAACCAATATCGTACCTGAAACCACGTTCTCATACAGCAGTGCATCCTGCACAGTCATATTGTAGGTCCTAGCTTGTGGTCGGCTAACTACCATACTAGGACCTGCCAATGGGAGCTTACCCTGACTCTTTCTCTGAGGGCGTGAAGTGGAGATGCGGCCTTCCTGAACACAACTAAAACATCTCCTTGCAGCTCCAACTACACGACTAGCACTTTGTGGTTGATATTGTTGTGAAGGAAACCTCGGTTGGGAAACGATCAGTGCCTGATTTGGACAACTACTGGCAGTATGCCCAGATCGACAACATTTGAAACACAAATTGGTTCCTATTAAACACTGGGAAGTTTCATGGTTCCTTCCACATTTTCCACAAATAACAATCCTCCTTTTATTCTCACTTAAATCCGCACTGAAATTTCTTTTCCTACTATTATCATTATACTTATTTCCTTCCTCTTGTTTCACCACAACCGAACTGGTTTTTGATTTTCCTTGTCCTCCAATCCTTTGATTACAATTATTATTAAAATAACTTCCTTTCCTCTGTCCTTCTTTGCATTTCTCCCATTTAAATTCCCGGAGTAGCTTGCCACTTTTCTCTGCCACCTTTGACCTTTGAACAACTTCAGCATAGTTGTTCAGACATAAAATAGCAATCTTATCCTACAGTCATAGGTTCAAACCATGCTCAAACCTTCTTGTTTTTCTTCTCTCAGTATCTACCAAATGTGGGGCATACCTTTGGAGTTCATTAAACTTCTTCTCATACTCTTCCACAGTCATGCTCCCTTATCTTAATTCTAAAAAAAAAATTTCTAGCTCATCCGCAACACTGGTGGGGAAATATTGGCTATAGAAAAATTCTTTAAACTGGGACCAGGTGACAACTTGATCAACTTTAGGAACTGCTTGTTCATTCCTATTTGCCAATCGCCTAGTCATTTCTAATCGTTCGGTATTTTCCCACCAATAACTAGCTTCTCCTTTCAATAAATATGTGGCATATTCCGTCTTAAGGTCATCAGTTACTTCAGCAATACGAAAAGTTTTTTCTATTTCCTTAATCCAAATCTGAGCGGCAATGGGACCTCCATCACCATTAAAAGTAGGTGGACAACTATTGGTAAAATCCTTAAATGTCACCCTTCCAGGTTGGGGTGGAAGTGCTCGGTCATTGTTACTTTGAGAGGCTTCCTTAATCATATTTACCAATAAGGCAATAGGATTCTCCGGATTATCATTTCCTAGATTATTGTTCAGGTTAGGGTTCTCTTGGTCAGCTTGGTTGGTAGCTTGACGGGTTTGAGGTCTTCCTCTTGGGGTCATTTCCTATAAATTTAGGAAAATATAAACTTACCATCAAAAGTTCCTTTTCTCTTTTAAGGAATAACATATATACAAAAAGGAAAGAAAGAATTCCAAATTAAACCATCAAAATATATATATTAAGTAACAAAAGTTACATCATAGCAAATTTGTACAATAAAGCTTCCTTGTTACAACATTATTCAAAAACATAACAACATTGACTACTACCGATGCCTAATACAAGGGTTGGGAATCAAGTTCACTTATTGTTCTACATGCAAAATGACATGCTCCCTCAACCTTCTCTATAAGGTTATACATCAACTAATCTCGATCTGCTACAGTAGGCTAGCGCAGCCTAAGATAATTACTAACTGAGATCACCTCTGTCAGAGTCTCAGTGAGAACTAAGGACACATCCTGAAATGATGCCCTCCAAAGGTCCAACAATATGCTAGTTCTTTGATGAGCCATTGACTGACGCATCATGGTGGTATTACGTGTTGCCAACTCTGATTATGTCATACGGATTCTGCGTTGAAGGTAATAACAGAATCCATTTGGAAAAGGCAAGGGTACTGGACTTTCTGGTGGTGGTACTACTGGTGTAACATTTGATAAGGTAACTGGTGTAGAAACAACATGTGGAGTGGCTGACACCGTAAGTAGTGTATGCCTATCTGCAGGGGAACCTCTTATTTGGGAAAGACCCAGGGATGGAGAAACTATTGGATCATGGGGTGAGGAAGGACTCTTCATAAGAACTGAGAAACTTGACCCCTCAAATGGGTTGGTTGGGTTTTGCTTAATTCCCTCAGGTTCTGCAGACCCCTTTACATGTTTATCAGATGCTCTAAACACCTCAAACAGAAAACCTGAGTTGGTTTATTCACTCTTTTGCGAGGAGTCACTCGCCAACATGCACCTGTTCTCCCACGGTTGACATCTAACAGATGGTGTCTACCAGACTTGAAAGGTCGAGCAGCCTTACTACTAGGGATATGCTCCTTCTCTGAACTTTTAACCATATGTGCCTTACCCTTATCTACATGTCCGGGAGTAGGTGGATTCATCTATAAGGAAACATAGCTTAAATCAATATCAACTTAACATTTATAATAAGGATTTAACATGTATACTAATACTGCAACAGGATATACAATAACTTTAACGTGAATTGTTCTATCTTATAACCTCTTATCTAACCCGATAACTCAAAAACAACTGAGACTCAACTTAGACATCTATCCCTTATTCAACTCTCCTTATCCTTTCAGTCATTTCCTTACTTTACTAAATCCCAAATTCTATTTTCCAGCAGAGAACATGTCTCATAACTGGTGCTTGGCTGCTGTGCTCTGATACCAACTGTGGCACCCCCGGAAATCCCCCGAGCTGGGTCTCGGGCACTGTCAGCAATTTGGGCGACAGTCTTCGAGATCCCCAGGCTAAAACCCCGGGCTACACCAGAAAACTACAACACAACAAAACAAACAACACAGCCAAACATTTACAACATTCAAGCGAGAAATATATTCTCAAAAACATCATCTTACAAAACCTCAAAGCTTAAAATAATTAAGCTACAGTAGAAACAAAACTTTAGATGGCCCATCTGGCCTTATAATCTAAACATTTCTATTATGGCCTCACGTTTCATTCTCCCTCTAAAGGCCATCCAAAGGAGAGATATCAGGAAGCTCTCACTATGCCATTTTCTCCTTTCCTTTACTAGGCGACTCGGCCTTCTTGACATAACCTGTAAAATATTTCATAACATTCCACATGAGTGTTTACGCTTAGCAAGTATATATTCATAAGCAAGAAAAATAGATAATTCAAAAGCTTTAATATTCTTCGAGGTTGGGTGAAGCAATGCCAACACCTCATGATAATCAATAAACATGTATCATTTAGGGTACACGAGTGATATCAAGGGTTAACCCTCTTTCAATAAATCATGATCGATTCGCCCTCTCTTCATCAGATAATGCATCACCTGACCAAACTGATCATTATCTGACTTCCTTTAACAATTAAATTTCATCCCAGCTGGTCAGCCTGGTCGTTTGATCCATCATTTGACATATGTAGTCACTTGTAGGAAGCATTTGGTCTGCGAAAGGTCTGATTACCGACGCCTTGCCTCGGTCTATCATTCCCTATCATCATTGGCCAGAATACCAGGCGAAAGCATTCAACATCCCTTTAACTTCCCATATGGAATATGTCTTCTTGAAAAGATTTTCTCATTTTAAATTGGCACGATCAACAATTAAAAGCAGCGACTGCCAAACACATTGGCGTGCTCAACAGATAAAAGTCGACTACCGATGATTTTTCTATATACCCATATGGAAGTTGCTCAGGTGTGCATACAAGTTCACGATTGCAACACCCTTGCCTCATCATCATCATCTTTTGGTGTGCTAGCGACTTTAAATAGCTAGCAATCACCCAAAAACATATAGATCAATCATTAACATCTTTTCACGTACATCGGATCAATGATCCTACGTTACTTAATCATAAAAGAGATCATCATCATGCATAAGCTTTAACATCATTCATTTACGTAAATCGAAATAATGATTCTACGTAATCAGTAAGGAAGAAAATGGAATGAGTATATATACTTGCCTTGGTCCGTAGCTAAAATCACTATATTAGTTGCAAAAGGGATCTGTAAAACATCATTGTTGGTATAACATGAGAAATCTATATTTTAAAAGGATAACTATGCAAAACGGAGGATGGCCATCAGGACATATTTTACACGTCAGGGAAAACATTACCCATCAGAGACTACGGATGACATCATCGGTGATTAGACTTAGCCTGTCGGAGACTAAGGCTGACGTCATCATCAGAGACTAATTAACTCATAAGAGACTGATGACATCATCTTAACCCTTCGGAGACTAAGGCTGACGTCATCAGAGACTATCCTTAGCCTGTCGGAGACTACGGCTGACGTCATCATCAGAGACTAATTAATTCATAAGAGACTGATGATGTCATCTTAACCCATCGGAGACTAAGGTTGACGTCATCATCAGAGACTAATTAACTCATAACAGATTGATGACATCATCTTAACCCATCGGAGCTTACGAATGATGTCATCATCAGAGACTAACATTTGCTCATCGGAGACTAACATTAACTCATCAGAGACTAATGTTATCTAGTCAGAGACTAACTTCATCAAAGACTAATATTAACTCATCAGAGACTAACATTAACTCATCAAAGACTAGTGCTATCTCATCAGAGACTAATATTAGAGCTTGTCTCCGTTTCAATGGAAGGCCTTACAATAACAAACTCAACCTAGGATACCTCATGAACATGAATATGTAAAAGAATGCATCTTTTCTTTCAAAGCTTTATTCTTCCTTGAAAACCTAGTATGCACGGCTAATACTCTCAGATGACATGAAAAAAGAAACAATCAGAGGAGAACTTAAGATTCTTACCTCTAGGTTTGTCGAAAGAAATCAAAGCCTGTTTGAAAGTAATCGTCCAGAAGAGAGAACTTGAAATTATGTGGAAATGGTAGGTTTAAAGAAGAACTTTGGAAGAGAAAATCTTTAGAAAAGAGACTGAAATGTTCCTTCGAATGAGGTATTTATAGTAGGCTAAGATTAAGCCTTGGAATAGAATCATTGGTTAATAAAATGACTACTCATCATGTTTCTTAGCAGCTAAACATGTGTAATAAGCCTGTTGTCCTTCATGCAAATAAGCCAGCTACTAAAGCAGCTTACTAATCTGACTACTATACGTAGGCAATGATGTCATCATACTTAAACTCTTAAGTCCTTCAGGGGACTTAACCATTAAACACAAAGCTTCTTCAAGTACTTACAAACGGTACCACACATATAAACATCAATTGCTTATTTTTACAACCAATATCCAAACAAATACAACCCCTTTAATGGGTCCAAAAATATTCAAAAACATCATATATTATCTACACATATTAATAAGAAAACAAATATGACTAAATAAATTATTTATAGATAAACAAATTTTTCAGGTCGTTACAGGTACCCTTTACCAAGAATAAATGATCTCTTTTGATCAATTGAAGGATGTAGCCTACTTTTCTAAGACTGACTTAAGGTCTGGTTACCATCCATTAAGGGTAAAAGCTGATGATGTTTTTGAAAACTGCATTCTGTACCCGATACAGCCATTATGAGTTCCTTGTAATGCCATTTGGTTTGAGAAATGCCCCTGCAGCATTTATGGATCTAATGAACTAAGTGTTTAAACCTTATCTAGACAAGTTCATTATTGTGTTCATAGATGATATTTTGGTTTATTCCAAAACAAAGGAAGAACATGAAGAACACCTTCGACTTGCTATAAAGACTTTGAGAAAAGAAAGGTTGTATGCTAAGTTTTCTAAGTGTGAGTTTTGGTTGCAAAGGGTACAATTCCTTGGACACATCATTGATAGGAATGAAATATCGGAAGATCCAATGAAGATTGAGGCAGTGACTGAATGGCCTCAACCAACTACTCTAACTGAAGTAAGAAGTTTTCTTGGATTAGCTGGTTACTATAGACGATTCATAAAGGATTTCTCAAAACTAGCAGTACCACTAACCAACCTCACCAGAAACGTAACAAAGTTCTTATGGACTCCTAAGTGAGAAAGAAGTTTTCAGGAATTAAAAAAAAGGTTAACTATGGCGCTGTCCTGACCTTACTCGATGACATTGGAAATTTTATCATTTTCAGTGATGCATCCTTAATAGGACTAGGTTGTGTGTTGATGCAACAAGCAAAAGTTATTGCCTATGCTTCAAGGCAACTGAAGGAGTATGAAAAGTGTTACCCAACACACGACTTAGAATTAGGTGCAATCATTTTTGCACTTAAGATATGGAGACACTATTTATATGGAGAAAAATATGAGATAGACACGGATCATAAGAGCTTAAAGTATATCTTCACACCGAATGAGCTGAATATGAGGCAGCGTAGATGGTTAGAATTAATTAAGGATTATGATTGTACAATAAATTACCACCCTGGAAAGGCTAACGTTGTAGTAGAGCCTTGAGTAGGCATGAACATTTGAACATCATAACCATGCAATCTGAGTTGTGAAGGATTTAGAACATTTACAACTCAACGTTTTGTCTATAGTGGATGATGTATGTTAGTGCAATATCAGCACAAGTGTTTGTAGAAGGGGGGGGGGGGG
>CM025782.1:8536413-8569086 GCA_014636745.2 Centella asiatica
GGGTTCCCCTGACGGGTTCCCCCTGATGGGTTCCCCTGACGGGTTCCCCCTGATGATACTTTAATCAACATAACTTTGATTTAGAACTTCTGATGTGCGGAATACTTTGTTTGCTTACAAGTAGCATCAGACATTCTCCTTCACTTTGTCAAGTCCTTTGAATGTTCCTGTTTTCTGACTTATCTTGTGAAGTTATTAACTATCCACTGATTAATAAACTTATCATCAGTGGATGCAAAACTTGTGCTGATCTTAAGGTTTATAAAATACCTCAAGTATTTATAGTTGCACAATTTATTACATAATCATCATCATCATCATCATTTATCTCTAACATTGTTGTAAACCCTGAAGGCCTTGGATGACAGAGAATAACCTAGGAAAATTGCTTCATCAGCTTTAGGATCAAATTTTCCTAAGTTCTCACCAAAATTCCTCAGAACAAAACATTTGCATCCAAGGACATGGAGAAACTTGATGCTGGGCTTTCTCCCTGTCATTAGCTCATATGGTGTCTTGTTGTTAGCCTTGTTGATTAGAGATCTATTCTGAGTAAAGCAAGTAGTGGAAATTGCTTCAGCCCAAAAATAGGTGGGAATCTTTGCCTCTGCTAGCATTGACCTAGCAGCTTCTATCAGGGTTCTATTTTTCCTTTCCACTACACCATTCTGTTGAGGAGTCCTTGGAGCAGAAAATGTATGATTTATGCCTTTCTCCACACAAAATCCCTCAACAGCTGCATTCTTGAATTCAGTTCCATTATCTGTTCTCAACATTCTAACCACTGACCCTAATTCTGTTTCCACCTTCTTGATATGGTCAATAATTTGTTGAGATACTTCTGATTTAGCATGCTGAAACTTTACCCAAGTGTATCTGGTGTAGTCATCCACTATGACCATTGCAAATCTTTTCTTTGACACTGACATAATGTTGACAGGGCCAAAGAGATCCATATGTAACAATTGAATTGGATCTTTGATCATGGTGACTTCTTTGCTGACAAAGGATGACTTCCTTTGCTTTCCTTGTTGACATGCTGAACATAATCCTTCTTGGATAAACTCCATTTGGGGTAGTCCAGTTACCAACTCTCTCTTCACTAGATCATTAATTGACTTGAAGTTCAGGTGAGAGAGCTTCTTGTGCCATAGCCTGTTTTCATCAGGAGATGCCTTGCTGTAGAAACATGATTCTCCATTGACTGAATTAAAATCAGCAACATAGAGATCTCCTTTTCTTATCCCTGACAAAACCAGCTTCCCATCACTTTCATTTGAGATTAGGCACTGATCTCCTTTGAAGGAAGTGATGAATCCTTTGTCACTTAGTTGACTTATGCTTAGCAAATTATGCTTGAGCCCATCAACCAGTGCTACATTTTCAAATGAGACATTCCCATTTGCTGCTTTGCCATAACCAAGAGTTAGTCCTTTGCTGTTATCACCAAATGAAATTACTGGACCAGCCTTTTCTTGAAATTCTGTGAGTAGGGCTTTGTTTCCTGTCATATGCCTTGAGCAGCCACTATCTAGAAACCAGATTTGACTGCTTTTGTTCTTTCCCTGCACACAATAAAACATTTAAATTATTTTTGGTACCCAATATTTTTTGGGTCCTCTTGGTTTAGTCACAGTAACAGGTAATGCAACTTTTTCTTTATCACTGATTTTTGGTTTTGGCAAATTTAAAACTTTCTCCTTTTTAGGAGCTTCAAAATATGTTTTTGATTTCTCAACAGTTATCTTACCTTTTTCCTTAGAGGAACAAGTTTTAATAGTTGGTAAATCATTAGCATACAAAATTGTGCCAGTCAAAATTTGTGGTTTTACTTTGCATTGAAAAGACAAATGATTACAGCTACCACAATTCCAGCACATTTTTCTAGGGGCTTCATGAATAGAAGAATAATTTCTAGTTTTATTAACACCTAGCTTACCATTTCTATTCTTCCTGCTTTCCCCTGACAGGCCTTTTTCCCTTGACGGGCTGCAATGGCCTAAATCACTCTTTCCCCCTGATGACTGTGTATCCACTGATGCACAGTCTAGTTTTTCCATTACTGGAGGATTGAGTGTTTTGGCAAGGATACTTGCCTCTCCCACCACTAGTGGAAGCTTCATTCACTGGGAAGACATTCCCAGATTCTAGCTTTGCTGCTACCTTAATAAACTTGATAGTTTGAGATGGCCTTTTTCCAGAGCTAGCTGCCATCTCAACCTCAATGGGAGGTTGCTGCACATGAGTCTCTTCATAGCCCAAACCAGATTTTGGATCAGATTTCTGACTTTTCAAACGATCCTCCAGTTTTCTGCTAGACTCATTCCATCTCTTAATGACTTCCCTTTCTTGACTAAGAAGATTTGAGGTCCATTCCTCCCTTTTGATAGCACAGTCAAGAAGATTTTTAGTCCTTGAGAGTTCTTTTTCAAGACTCTCAAGTCTGGAGTTCTCTGATTCTAAAATAGTGTTTTTGGCAGATAACTGTTCATTTATTTTCTGCACTCTCTCAGTTTCAGCTACAGCACTCCTCAGGGTGTCATAGAGATCCTTTATCTCACAGGCCATTTCCTTAACAGTTTTAACACAATCATTTTTAGACATGTTAGAGGAAATTTCAAGGCTTACCTGTGAGCTGCTACTGTCAGTGGATGAGGCAATCAGGGCTAGTTGACATACTCTTCATTTTCTTCTTCATCAGAGTCAGCCCAGTCCTTTCCCTCTGCAATGTATGCTTTTCCCTTCTTGTTTGCATTAAGAAGGTCAAAGTATTTCTTCTTGTAGTCCAAAACAGCTTCTTTGTCTCTGGATTCACCATCTTTTGTGGCCTTGCGGCACTCATTTGCAAAGTGACCCATCTCATTACATTTGTAGCACTTTATTCTTGATTTGTCAATAAAGTTTTTCGTGCTACTGGATTTCCTTGCTGAAAATCTTTTAGATCCCGACGGCTTTTGGAATTTCAGCTTGGAAAACCTTTTTGCAAGAAAGGCCATGGTTTTATCCAGTTCCTCTAACTCTTGTGGAGTATATTCTTCCTCCTTGAAGTCAGCTTCTTTATCCCCTTCTATTTCAGCATCTTCTAGTTGCTGCTTCATCAAGACACTTGGCCTTGCTTCTTGTTTGTCCTTCGTGGCAGCCATCAGGGCTACTGATTTAAGCTTTCTGGCATCCCCTGACATTTCAGATCTTTGTTGAACCTCAAGTTCATATGTCTTTAAGGTGCCATAAAGCCTATCCAAGTCTAGAAGATTCATGTCCTTGGATTCCCTGATGGCTGTTGTCTTAGGATCCCATGATATGGGAAGGGCTCTCATGAACTTTTTGTTCACATCCTTGTTAGCATATGCCTTCCCATATAATCTCAGGTCATTTACCAACCTGTTGAATCTATCAAACATTTCAGTAAATGTTTCACCATTTTTCATTGTGAACCACTCATACTGTTGTGTCAACAGCTGCAGTTTGTTTTCCCTCACTTCCTCAGTATTGTCACAAAGGATTTGTATGGTATCCCATATAGATTTAGACGTGGTTAAATTCATGATACTATTCAGCATATCATCGTCTAAACCATTATACAGGATTCCAGTAACTTTAAGATCCTTTTTAACCTTTTCTCTTTCCTCTATCGTCATTTCATCAGTTGTCTTTGGGACAAGCTTTTCAGGAATACTGACTCCATTAACGACTTCTATAGGAATGAGCTTCTTGGGAACGTGAGGTCCTTCTTCTAGAATCTGCAAATATTCATCATCAATAGCTCTAAGATGAACTATCATTCTTTGTCTCCAGAAGAAGTATTTGCCCCTTTCCAACATGGGGACTTTACTGTTTCCAGCTTTATTGGCCATAGATAGTGATCGTATTTAGCAAGTGAAATCTGCTAATAGGCTCTGATACCAATTGTTAGTGCAATATCAGCACAAGTGTTTGTAGAAGGGGGGGGGGGGGATGAATACAAACACCTGAAACTTTTCGCACTTAAAAACTAATAAGGCTTACTGAAAACAAGTTGTAACAAATAGAAAAACTATATGAAATGAACACGCAGATTCAAGTTAAAATAGTTATATTATAACTCGAGGTTTTTCTGGAAATCTGTATAATCACAAATGTGATTTACAGCTACAAATTCTGTGAATAAAGTTCACAGCTTCTCACACTCACTAGCTTCTAATATTCTTTGAAATATCTCTCTCAAGATCTATTGCAAAGCTTCTCTCTAGTGTTTTTGTGCTTCAGTGCTTGTTTGATCTGTTGGATAGATTCAATCAATCGTTTTTTTTTTAATGAGAGCTTCGTTGCTTATATATAAATCAGTGGGATGAAATCACGTTCTTGAGACGTGCTTCTCTTCTCAACTTAGCCGCAAGTATGTCACATCTAAACTTTATATGTCAGACTGCTACATGCATTGTTGCTACTTTTCTTCCCCTGATCTGTGTGCATTTAATGCTTGAGAGTTCTCATTGGACCACGAACAAACTTCAAGAAATATCTTTCCAGTTAATATTTCTTGCTTCTGTAACACGTTACGTTGATTTCCGTGTAAGACCTGATGACGGGTGTATGCTGTCACAACGATCCACTGACTGCCAGCCCTAACAGACTTTGATCAGTGCTTCTGGATCCCCTGATGCTTATTGACTGGATCAGGGCTTCGACCTTCACTTGAGTTATACTCAGTGCTTCTTAATCCTGATGGTTATAGCTGACGGCATACACCGATGGCTTCCACTGATGTCATGTTGGTCATTCTCCCTGACAGGTTACCCTGATGGGTTTACCTAACACTGATATGTCCTGAAGTGTTTCACTGATGGATTGGTCTGCCCTTGTCATACCCTGACAGGTTCCCCTGACAGGTTCCCCCTGATGGGTTCCCCTAATGGGTTCCCCCTGATGGGTTTCCCCTGATGGGTTCCCCTTGATGGGTTTCCCCTGATGGGTTCCCCTGATGGGTTTCCCCTGATGGGTTCCCCTGATGGGTTCCCCCTAATGGGACTTAATCAACGTAACTTTGATTTAGAATTTCTGATGTGCGGAATACTTCGTTTGCTTACAAGTAGCATCAGACATTCTTCTTCACTTTGTCAAGTCCTTTGAATGTTCCTGTTTTCTGACTTGTCTTGTGAAGTTATTGACCATCCACTGATGGATAAGTTTATCATCAGTGGATGCAAAACTTGTGCTGATCTTAAGGTTTATAAAATACCTCAAGTATTTACAGTTGCACAATTTATTACATAATCATCATCATCATCATTTATCTCTAACAATGTACAAATAGAAGAAGTGACTCGGGTGGAGCCCCAACTGTATAATCAAATCAAGAAGGTAGAAGAGAACCATCAAAAGGACAAGGAAAGACTCTTGGTAAAAGAGAAAGGGAGATGTCGAATAGATGCTAAAGGTCTACTACAGTTTAAAAATAGGATTTGGATACCCCCAAGAAAAGAATTGCGACATGAGATCCTATAAGAGGCACACTAGTCCAACTTCTCAATACATCCTGGAAGTACCAAAATGTATCAGGATTTACGTTTAAATTATTGGTGGCCCAACATGAAAAAGGAAGTCATTAATTGGGTAAGTCGTTGCTTAACCTGTCAACGAGTAAAGGCAGAACATCAGAAACCAAATGGGTTACTTCTGTGGCGGCCCCAAAAATCCCGGGCAGGGCTTTAGGCACTGTCAGAAATAGTGTGATAGCTCTCAAAGATCCCATGTTAGACATTGGGCACTGCTACAAATTGACAACAGAAAAACATATTGAACCAGGCATATACATCATTGATTAAGAGAAATATAATCTCTTTTACAAAACCTTAACTCAAACATTCATAATATAAACTAAAGGTATATAACCTTTTATTACAAAACCTTAAATATTTAGTAGCAGAAGTCTAAAAATGACCCATCTGGCCTTACAATCTGAACATTTCTATGAAGGCCTCTCGTTTCACTTTCCCTCTAAAGGTCATCCATATGAGAGCAGTTAAGAAACTCTCGCTATGCCACTTTATTCTTTCCTTTATTAAGCGACTCAGCCTTCTTAACATAACCTGTAAAATATTTCATAATATTTAAAGAACAAAACTCAGCTATGTAGAGGTTACCTTTTCTGACTCCAGATAGAGCTATTTTTCCATCTTTACTGTTACTTATCAAGCAATGTTCATCCTTGAAAGCAACATTGTAACCTCTGTCACACAATTGGCTGATACTCAGTGTGACGACCCCAAAATCCCTTAATAGATCAGGGCTTCGTCAAAAGAAGGTAAAGATAACCATACATCCAATCATAGCATAAACACTGGTTAAGGGCAGTATTAAAGAGTTATTACAACCCAAGAGTAATACAACTATAGCGGAAGCTATTACATCATCTTTAATTACAAATCAAAATCATCACTACTTCTAATATCTTCCTTCATCCCTTCATTTCTTCCTCCCTTCCTTCCTCAGTGTTATCGAAAGGGTAAAGAACTTAGTAGTTTATCATCTTTGCTTTCCCCTTATCAGAGGGTTCAGCCTTAGCATTCTGCTCTGCAAGACATTAAAATTCAACATAGGTGAGCGATTTACGCCCAGCAAGTATATACACATTGAAGAAGTATATAACAATTTAAAGAAATGTATCAGGAACATCGAAGGAAATTCAAATTTGTTTGTGAGGCTTGGTGAAACAATGCCAAGGCCTCGGATACCTTCAAAGATCATTGAGGATCCACTGATGATACACAACATGAGATCCTCCTAGAAGAAAGACAGGTATACACCTGAGCATAACTTTCTCAAAATATCCATCGAGGGCTGAACCCGTGGATCTGCAAGGATGTCCGCACACGCGTTAGACTGCCTGCGAGCATGGTTCTGTTTTCACTCCAGAGATTTGGTTCTAAAGGACTAAATAGCAATCCCAAAAGACCAGGTTCATTCTGCTGCAAGTCCAGGTAACTAACCCCTTTTTTCATTCGACTTTCTCGTGACTAAACTCACTCCTATTTCGCCCTTTCAGTCAGTACCCCGTCGAAGATACCTTCTGCCTGACTCATATAACCAGGTCTTTTTCGGTTCCAGCCATCAGTACCAATAGAGTCTCTGGCCAAACTGGACCGCATGATCCCTCTTGTGTGGACTACGTAGTCACTTATCATTTCCTCTAGGTTAGGTGAAGAACACATCAGCACCTTTCCTTTCCTTTTGCCAACCATGTGGCGTAACCCATTTAAGGGACATCAATCTCATGCCCCATTTAAGAGACATATCATTCTCATTCATTAGCACGGATATAATAATGAAAAACAATAGCTGATAATCAAAGCTCAGTTATATCCATGCATCATCATTCATATCATGCTAGCGGAATTTAAAGCATAGCATGCTCTTTCATAAAAGAAACAATTGAAACATAATTCAAGCCTTGCACGCATACCGAATCGAATGATAATGCGTTAACTGAAAGAAACATCAGATTGAATGTATATGTTTGCATCAACTTGCAATTAAACATAAGATTGTGAATATACTTGCCTCAGTCCTTTGCTCACAACAATTCAATTTACTTGAGAGGGGAAAATTCTGTAAAATATACATATCCCAAAATAAATTTAGTACTTAGGTTAAAATATGAGAGAAAGTGCATATGTGATGTCCTTAAACTTTTAAGGTTTCCAAAACTGCTACAAAACTGTTTAGGGTGAATACATAATTAAACATCATAAATAATTTTAAGAAAATCATGTTTTATAGTTTTGAGGGCAGACTGCACGTCAGGGGGAAATCTGCTACGCCAGGGAATAATCATACATCGGGGGTTGACTGACCGTCAGTGGGTAAACTACTCGTTAGGGAATATTTCACCCGTCAGGGGATGGTTTCCCCACCATCAGGGTCTCCTTCTCTCGTCAGGGAAAAGTCATCAAGGGATGACTTCTCGACCGTCAGGGTATCTTTTACCCGTCAGGGGATGATCTCTCAGCCATCAGGGACTAACATACTTGCCCGTCAGGGACTAACATACTTGCCTGTCAGGGACTAACATACTTGCCCGTCAGGGACTAAACTTTAGCTTATCGGGGACTAAAGCTGACGTCATCGGAGACTATCTTCTCATCAGAGACTACTCAAACCAGTCGGAGACTAGGTTAAGGCCTGTCTCAGATACAGGGTCGTCTTCCTCGCACCTCCATAAGTGGTGCTCTCAACCATAACCACACTTAGGTCAAAACTCATCATTCTCTTAGTGATACGTAACATTTCCTATGGTCTGCAAGCTATCCTGGACACGGTTTAGGGTTCAAACTCAGGTTAAAGAAAACTTAAGCATGGGGTTGCAATTGCTGACAAAAGAGTGTTTAAGAGCTTATCTGCCAGGTGGTTGTCAACAATATTACACCCATCTTAGACAACTTTTGAAATAAATGCCATTACTCCGGCGTTTAAATATGCATTGAGTCATACTTTTGGAAATAAATGAACAAGGTAATAAATGTGGTACGTAAGACTGAACAGAAGTATAAAAAATAAAGCAGGACTTTAATGAAATGCTCTTACCTCCTTGGCTGTAAAGGAAGAGTTAAGGCTCGAGTTGTTCTTCCAAAAAGGACAGTTGTCTTGAGAGTATGCTGGGGTTTGATGGTATACTATAGAGAAATTTATGAAGGTGGAACTAGGGTTATAATAACGTGATATTTTTATATATATATATCACCTGGTGAGCAACAAAGGCCGTTGGATTAATTCGATATCAGCCGATGGCTGTGAGAGGAAAAGAAATGACTGATGAGAAAAGAGAGTGGCTGTAACGGCTGCTAGTGCCCATCGGTCATCTTTCATAGCCCACTCTAGCGAAATGGTGGAGGTGATGTGCATTAAATGCTGCTGTCCCTCAACAGTCAGATTTTAAAACGGTTATTGTAGCTAACAGTTCACACCCAAAAAGGGTCTTTCCCGCGTGACACACCCAAAATAATTTTGCAAACACTTGAGCTTACAAATACATTTAAAATACTTTGGACATCACATTGCCAGATAATTTTCATAAAGTATAATTTCGTTATTTATACCCAATAATAAAATAAACCTTCATGTAAAAGTAGACTAAAATAAATAAATCTCATATCGAAATTTATTGACATTTTTGGGTTCTCACACTCAGCAAGTTGTGCTTAAGACCATCAACTAGTGCTACATTACCCAAGATGACATTCTCATTTGTGACTTTGTCATATCCCAATGTATATCCTTTGTTGTCATCTCCAAAAGAAACACTTGGGCCAGCTTTCTCCTCAAATTGTGTTAACAGGGTCTTGTCTCCTATCATGTGTCTTGAACAGCCACTATCCAAGAACCAAATCCATTTTTTTGTACCCTGCACACAGTAAACAGCTAAGTTAATTTAGGAACCCAGACTTGCTTGGGTTCATTGTCATTTTTAAGGTTTAAATTAGCAGTTGTTAAGGATTTTTCAGTTTTATCTTTCTTTATCACCCAATGCTTAGAAGAAATAACTTTCTTCTTAGCCTTAGGTGTATCAGATTTTTGCCTTAACTTTAGAGGAGTTTTCAGATAACTGTTTTTAACCTTATGAACATTTGATTGGTTTTTAATAGTTAACTTTTTCTTTTTATCAGAAAGTAAGTATCTAGCATGCAAGTTCCTAGGGATACTTTTACACTTAAAAGCAAGGTGGTTGGGATTTTCACATATTCAACAATGTTTCCTAGGTGCATTAATAATAGGAATATAATTAATATAATTGTTAATTCCCTCCTTACCATTTCTATTATTTTTCAACTTAACCTCTGATGAGTGAGTGGACTTTGGATTAGAGCTTTTGGCCCTGAAATCATTTAATTTCTTTTCCTAACTCACTAACTCTTTGTTCTAGCATAGTCTCCTTTGATTTTTCTTCTATAGCTCATGCCTTAACAAATTTTATCTTTTTAAAGATAGGAGCAATAGCTATTGGAGTACTTGTGCTTGTTTTGTCAGTTCCAGTGATTGGTAATTCCTCAATCACAGGCTGCTTACCCTGGACCTTACTATTATAGCCTAGTCCTTCATTTTGACTGGTGCTATATTTTTATATTTTCTCCTTAACAATTTTAGAGGAGTTGGTCCGTTCTTTTATGATGTCTTGCTCTTTCTTAAGTTGTGCTCTTAGCCATTCTTCTATTTGTTTAGCACATGTAAAATCATCTTGTGCCTTTTTGCACTCTTTTCTGACTTGTTCAAGAACACCTAGTTCAGACTCTAAGAAAAAAAATTTATTATTTAACTGATCAATGGTTTCAATGAGTCTAACATTTCCTTTTACTGAGTATCTAAGTGTTCCTTTTAAATGGTAATGGTACTCTTGCTATGCGACTCGGCCTTCTTAACATAACCTGTAAAATATTTTATAATAATCCACATGACCGATTTACGCTCAGCAAGTATATATTCATAAGTCGGATAAGTCCAAATAAGAAGAACAAATATTTCAAAAGGCTTTAATGTTTGATGAGGTTGGGCGAAACAATGTCGACACCTCCTGGTGATTTAATAAACATGTAACTTTTAGGGTTCCCGGGTGATAACAAATGGTTGACCCTTTACTTGAAATAAATCTTGGATCATTCATTTGTGCCTTCTCTTCGTCAAATAGTGTATCATCTGGCCAAACTGATCACTATCTGACTTCCTCTTCATCAAACAACATACTAGCTGGCCAGCCTAATCATTTGACTTCGTCATGACATACGTAGTCATGTTTGTCCCACAAGATGGTTTGTAGAACGGGGCGGGGGGGGGGGGGGGGGGTTGAATACAAACCTCAAAATTCTTTCGAATTTTGTGAGTTTAGTGAATATACTGTATAATAAGTTGCGAAAATGAAAGAATACAATATATCACAAGTGTTTCTGAACTTTTATAAAAGAATGAAATATTACAAAAGCTCACTAGTTTGAATGACCAGCTTCTAACAATTCTGTTGAAAACAATAGCTGCTTACTAGAATATGATTTCTAGCTTCTCTTTCTGTAAACCTAATTATAGCTGCTAACTCTCTAAATATGTATGAAAGAGTTGTTATGAGAGATATGTGATCTGAGATAAGATGTATTCTTGTTGTTAAACTCAGAGTTCTCATATATCTTACCTCAGCTGCTCTATGTCTATTTATAGACACAGCTTCCATATACTCCAAGCTTCTATTCTGAGCTATTTACCAAAAATATCTCTGTAGTTTATTGGTACTTGCAGCTCTGTCACACAACTTTCTTCATTATTCAGGCTCCCTTAGATGCCAGCCTGTTTATGTGACTTTTCTGGTGTATATTCACTGCACCAGCTTCCATTTTTCTTCTTGGAGTTCCCAAGATAAGATATCAGCAATATATATCTTATCTTTGTGGGCTTCTCTGAACATAATTAGTCCAGCTTCAATGAACTTCTTGCTTCAAGTTGTTATAAGTTGTCTCTACAGTATTTCAATTTGCTGTTTTGCAGGTTTAATGCTTGCGGCTTTGCAGGTTTCATACTTGCAACTTGATGTGTGTGTGTGTATAACTTATTTCCTTGAAGCTTCCTTGGTAGCCAATCTCTCCTTAGTGGACAACCATCCTTATCTTATTTCCACCGTCTTTAGCCATATGTCATCCCTTATGTTAGTGGAAATTTATTCTCTGATGGATAGTCTCCGGTTGCTTCAACATTAGTCTCTGATGAACAAACACTTAGTCTCCGATAGACCGAAACTTAGTCTCTAATAGACAGAAACTTAGTCTCTGATAGTTTAAAAACTTAGTCTCTGACAATTCAAAAAACTTAGTCTCCGACAGTCAAAAGCTTAGTTTCTGACAGTTCAAAAGCTTAGTCTCTGACAGTTCAAAAACTTAGTCTCTGACAGTTCAAAAACTTAGTCTCCGACAGTTCAAAAACTTAGTCTCTGACAGTTCAAAACTTAGTCTCCGATAGAGAAAAGCTTAGTCTCCGACAGGCTAATTTTGCTTGATCAACTTTAACATTTGTTGAACTCTCCAAGTGTATTCATTGTAGTTTCTGATGCTTTCCTGCAGTTTCTTGATAGTAGATTCTCATAGTGCATTACTGCAGGTACTTGTACATTTACAAAATTTTAACAATTCTAAGTGTTATACATCATCATCAAATGTTATAATTCCTAACAAGTCATCACAGAAAGCATAGGTCTACGAGGGTTTGAATACCGATGCCTTAGTTTTTCATTCCCTATCATGTGTCGGGGTACCAGGCGATCGCACCCACTAGCGTTTAGTCACTCATATGGATATACTTTGTAAGTATAAGATTAGAAATAAAACTTCTATATCCATATAGGACTTCCTTTGGCGTGCTAGCGAATTAAAACAGCTAGCAACCACCCAATAACATTTGGTTCAATAAACAACATATTTTCACGTACATCGGATCAATTAATGGTACGTTACTTATCCATGAAAAACATTGAATTGCATAAGAAATAATATCAATCATTTACGTAAATCGAATCAATGATCTTACATATTCAGTGAAAAAGGAGTAGAGTGAGTATATACTTGTCTTGGTCCTTAGCTAATTTTAATCTCAAAACACTGGTGCATGAAAGGTTTTGTAAAACATGATTGTTGGTGTAACATGAGAAATTTATGTCTTGAAAATAAATATGAGTGTATGCATGTGAAGATTGTGATGTTCATTTATGATGAGGGGATGGCCATTAGGGGATGGTCATCAGGGGATGATCTTACCCGGTTATCCGAGGATGGCCATTAAGGGATTGTCATCGAGGGATAATTTTACCCATCAAGGGATAATCCTCTGTCAGAGGATACTCATCAGGGGGTGACTTACGCATCAGGCTATAATCCACCCGTCAGGGGATAGTCATCTGGGGGTGACTTACGCATCAGGGTATAATCCACGTGTCAGGGGATAATCATCAGGGGGTGACTTACCCATTAGGGTATAATCCACCCGTCAGGAGATAGTCATCAAGGGATGACTTACCCATCAGGGTATAATCTTGTTCTTTGCCAAACTTGTCGGCATACTTTATAAGTCATCACTAAACTCATTTGGCCATCGCCAAACTTGTTTAGCCATCGCCAAACTCGTCGGGAACAAATTTGACTACCGCCAAACTCTTTTGGCTGTCGCCAAACTCATCAGTGGATAATTGTTCAACGCCAAACATCATCAGTGGTTAATATGTTTCCTCATCAGAGACTAATATTTACTCATCGGAGACTAACATGTTTTCTCATTAGAGACTAATATTTACTCATCGGAGACTAATATGTTTTCTCATCGGTGTTTGTCCCGTGGAGTAATTGTAGAAGGGGGGTTGAATACAATTACTAACTTTTCTTTGAATTAAACTATTTAATACAGTTTAAAACTTAAGAACAGTTAAAACAACTTTACTAAAAAGATATAACATATGAAATAGTAAAGCAAATTGCAAGATATGAATATTGATCTATAATATGTATATTTATTGTAAATCAATTTGAATCTTTACAATTCATTCTGATAGTGATTACCAGTTGCAGACAATCTCTGTTTAAAATAACAGCTGCACTCTAGAATATGAATTCTAGCTTCTCTCAACTTATGAAAACTTGGTTCTCTTTCTCTGTAAGTTTATTACAGCTGCTATATGATCTGAGATAAGATATTTTCTTGTTGTTATCTCGATGTATGATGTTATATCTTGATCTCTATTATCTCAGCTGCTCCATGTCTCTATTTATAGATATAGCTCCTTGTTTTCCAAGCTTCTTTAGTGAGTTGCCTCCAAAAATACCTCTGATACTCTTTGGTAATTGCAGCTCTATCACATAACTTCTTATTTTTTTCATGACCTTTCTTGCACACCAACCTGTTATATAACATCTCTGGTGTATCAGCACACCAGCTCCCTTATTTTCCTCTTGGAGTTCCCATGATAAGTTATCTCTATGAGCTTCCTGGTTTTTGATTGGACCAACTTCCATATTTTCCTCCATCAAGTTTCTATAAGTTATCTGCAGTTTTCACACCAACAGCTATATACGCATGATAGTGTATAAGTATGACTTTTCTCCATATCAGTTCACACCTGCAGTGTATAACTTATCTCATTGAAGCTTCTTTAGTAGCCAATCTCTCTTTATTGGACCACCATCTATATTTTAATTCCACCGCCTTTAAACTTGAGTTAGTGAATTTGTGAACTCAGCCATGTGTCATCTCATATGTCATGTTTAGTCTCTGATTATTTTATCCCCTAATGCTGAGACACTCATCCACTGACGCTGAGAATCTCATCCCTTGACGCCGAGAATCTCATCCACTGATGTGTTCCCTAATGCCGAGAGACTAGTTCCCTGATGCCGAGAAATTTATCCCCTGACGCCTGAGCACTTTGGTGCTTCACATTTTATCCACTGATGCCCTAGCACTTTGGCGCTAGTGTAAATTACCTGACAACTTTGGCGATGAGTAATTTTGAGTTTGGCGATGTTGTTGATTTGTCCGACGACTTTGGCGATAGTCATTTTGAGTTTGGCAATGGTCAAATCTTCTCAAGGCTACTTTGGAGTGTCTTTTCCTTAGTCTCTAGTAGCTTTAACATTAGTCTCCGATGAATAAACACTTGGTCTCTGAAAGACTTAGTCTATGATGAATAAAAACTTAGTCTCTGATGAACAAAAACTTAGTCTCCGATGAACAAAAACTTAGTCTCCGATGACCAAAAACTTAGTCTCTGATGAACAAAAACTTAGTCTCCGATGAACAAAAACTTAGTCGCCGATGACCAAAAACTTAGTCTCCGATGAACAAAACTTAGTCTCCGATGAACAAAAACTGAGTCTCCGATGAACAAAAACTTAGTCTCCGATAAACAAAAACTTAGTCTCTGACAAACAAAAACTTAGTCTTCAATAGGCTAATTTTGTTTGACCAACTTTGACTTTTATTGAACTCTCCAAATGCATTCCTTGTAGTCTCTGATGGTCTCCTGCAGTCTCTGATGGTATTATTTGATAGAACACTACTATAGGTACTTGTACAATTACAAAATCTAACAATTCTAAGTTTATACATCATCATCAAATGCTACAATTCCTAACAATCGGAGACTAACATGTTTTCTTATCAGAGACTAATATTTACTCATCAGAGACTAACATTATTAGTCATCAGAGACTAGCATTATTAGTCATCAAAGACTAATTTTATGCTGTCAAAGACTAAATTAAAGCTTGTCTCTACTATAATGAAGAACCTTTCATAAGATCATGGAAGATGCCAAACAATGCATAAACCCAACTTAGGATGCATCAATATCCTACTTGCTATGTGTTTCATAATATACATACACATATGCAAAAGAATGATACTGCAGTTTTTGAAACTTTATTCTTTTCTTAGCACGCACGACTAATATCAAGAAAGAAAACAGAACAGAGTATAAAGTTCTTACCTCTTCGTCTTTAAGGAAGAAATTGAAAGCTTGTCTGCTCTAAAAAAAGATAGTTGCTCGAGGGAATAAGTTTGAAATTTATGAGAATGGTTGGTTTAAAGAGAAGTTCTAAGAGAGAAGGTTTTTAGAAAAGAGATTAGGATTTCATCTCAAATGAGGTATTTATAGTGTTCATGAATCGTTTAGAGCAGTAGGCTAAAATTATGCTTTGAAATAAAATGATTGGCCAGTTTGGACGGTAAAATGGTTGCTCATCATAACATCTTAATAGGTGGTATATAACCAAGCAGCTATTGTCTCACATGCAGCTTACCTTTAATCAGCTATTGACATACCAGCAGCTTACTACTCAAGTAATAACACACGTAATCATCAGGTAATCCCCTCCTTAAAACATGTAATCCTCAATAGCCTTCTTAGCAATATTTTGCTCATTAAACCAATTTCCATTCAAGACTGATTGAATTAATCCGTAAGACTTAGGGTTAATATATAAGAAATTCCTCTAATGGTCCCTCAACAAAAATAGATATCATTAAACTTTGGACACCTCATTAACATATAAAAAGAGAATATTCTATTTCAAAATATGAATTAATTATTTATTCATATAGAACAAAAATTAATCCTTTATACAAAATATGAATGAATAAATCATTCATAGACAAATTTTATTTTCCGGGTCATCACATCCTCCCCCCCTTAAAATAAGTTTAATCCTCACAACTTAACTAATGAAAAAGATGGGGGTAATTTTGCATCATCAACTTTTCTAGTTCCTAGGTTGCCTCTTCAACGTTGTGATTTCTCCATAAAACTTTTACGGAGGCAATCTCTTTATTCCTTAGAATCTTAACCTGATGATCTAGAATTTGCACTGGAATCTCTTTGTAATGCAAATTTGGTTGAAGCTCAATAGGCTGGTAATCGATGATGGCAATATGATCCCCTTTATAGGGTCGTAGCATTGATACATGAAAAACATTATGAACATGTCCTAGAGTTGGGGGAAGTGCTAATTGGTTAGTTGCTTCACCAATACAATGGAGTACTTCGAATGGTCCGATAAAATGGGGACTTAGTTTTCCTTTCTACCCAAAACGCATGATGCCTTTCCATGGTGAGATCTTAAGCAATGCATAACCTCCTACTTCTAATGTTTGGTCGTTTAGATGCCGATTAGCATATTGTTTTTCTCGATCCTGAGCTGTTTTTATTCTAGTTCGAATGATTCGGATTGTATTCTTAGTTTGTTGAACTATTTTTGGTCCTTCTAGTTTCCTTTCTCCAACCTCATTCCAATTTAATGGTGTTCTACACTTCCTACCATATAAAGCTTCAATTGGGGTCATTCCTATGCTTGCATGAAAGCTATTGTTATAGGCGAACTCAATGAGTGGTAGGTGTTCTTCCCAATGTCATCTTTCAACGTTTGGATTGTTCTAGGAAATGTGTAGATTTAGTCAATTTGTCCACTATTACCCAAATTGTGTTTATTCCCTTCTGAGTTGTTGGTAATCTAATCACGAAGTCCTTTGTGATGCATTCCCATTTCCATTCTGGGATATCTAAAGATTGTAGCAGTCCACTTGGCTTCTGGTTTTCTACCTTTACTTGCTAACAGGTGAGACACATGCTTATCCATTCAGCTATTTCCTTCTTCATGTTAGGCCACCAAAAATTTTGTTTCAAATCTTGGTACATTTTTGTTCCATCTAGATGTACCGAGAATTTGGAATTGTGGGCCTCTTGTAATAATTTTCTTCCTAACTCCAATTTTGTCGGGATCCAAATTCTACCTTCAAATCTCATCAATCCATCGTCGTGGATTCGACATTTTTTATCTTCTCCCTTTAGCAGCCTTTCCCTATCTTTTACATATTTTTCTTGAGCTTCCTTGATTATATTTAGTAACTTGGTTTTGCACTAACTTCCTGCTCTAATTCTTTCCTTTGTTGGGTTGTGATAACATTCAATTGTAATCGTTCCAAATCCATCCTTATTTCTTCTTGAATTGTTATCTCGTATAACCTTTCACATCTACTCAATGCATCAGCTACTACATTCGCCTTACCAGGGTGATAATTAATTGAACAACCATAGTCTTTAATTAGCTCTAACCACCGTCTTTGCCTCATATTCAACTCCTTTTGTATGAAGATGTATTTTAAGCTTTTATGGTCAGTATAAATCTCACATTTCTCTCCATACAAATAATGCCTCCATATTTTTAAAGCGAATATGATAGCAGCTAACTCTAAGTTGTGCATTGGATATCGTTTTTCATAGTCCTTGAGTTGTCGAGATGCATAGGCAATAACTTTGCCATGTTCCATTAGAACAACTCCTAACCTAGTTATTGAGGCATCACTGAAGATCACAAAATCTCCTTTGTTATCTGGTAAACTTAGTACTAGAGCAGTGGTTAGTCTTTTCTTCAGTTCTTGGAAACTTCTCTCCCATTCTGGAGTCCAAGTGAACTTTACTATCTTTCTTGTTAGATTCATCAGTGGATGTTAGGAATTATAGCATTTGATGATGATGTATAACACTTAGAATTGTTAAAATTTTGTAAATGTACAAGTACCTGCAGTAATGCACTATGAGAATCTACTATCAAGAAACTGTAGGAAAGCATCAGAAACTACAATGAATACACTTGGAGAGTTCAACAAATGTCAAAGTTGATCAAGCAAAAATAAGCCCATCGGAGACTAAGCTTTTGTCTATTGAAGACTAAGAGCCTATTGGAGAATAAGTTTTTGAATTGTTGGAGACTTAGTTTTTGAACTGTCGAAGACTAAGTTTTTGAACTATCGGAAACTAAGTTTTTAAACTGTCGGAGACTAAGTTTTTGAACTGTCGGACACTAAGTTTTTGAACTGTCGGAGACAAAGTTTTTGAACTGTCGGAGACTAAGTTTCTGTCTATCAAAGACTAAGTTTCGATCTATCGGAGACTAAGTGTTTGTTCATTAGAGACTAATGTTGAAGCAACCAGAGACTATCTGTGAGAACCCAAAAAATTTTAAATATATTTTATGATAAGAAATAATTTTATTTTGTGTTATTATATTTTTGCATGGAGGTTAGTTTTTTAAAAAAAAAATAAATGATGAATTCATATCTACAATGAAAATTTTTATGATGATGTGATATCCATGATTATGAGGTTAAGTTCTTTAAAAAGGTATTAAAAAGAGGACTAGCAAATCCCATATAAGATTATATTGATCAGCTTGGAAGAGGGTGAGAGAATTAGGTAAGTGTTATACTTACGTGTTGATCAAAGAGTTTTTTAAGTGGCAGTAGTCAATCAAGGCATTGTGCATGTAGGACAACAGTTGTTAGTTGTTAAAGAGTAATGATAAGTAGCCGTTTTACCGTCTAGATTAACCAATCATCTTATCTTGAACTCTATAAATACCTCATTCGAGATGAAATTTTAATTCCTTTACCAAATTTCTCTTTTAAGAGTTTTGTTTAAACTTATCATCTCCATAAATTTCCAAGTTCTGCTTTCGGAAAATTATTCTCAGACAAGCTTTGATTTCACCCTTAAGAACGAAGGGGTAAGAACCTGGTACGCTACTTAGTTTCTTTCGTGCATAGCATCAAAAATTTATGCTAAGTTTATATTCTTTTGCATTTTCATGAGACATCCTTGGCTGAGTTTGTTCATGATAAGCCTTCCATGGTAGCAAAAGAAAGCTTTAATATTAGACTTTGACAATTCTAGTCCCTGATGAGATAGATATTAGTCTCTAATGAGATGTTAGTCTCTCATGAGATGTTCTTTAGTCTCCGATGCTTTAAAAATCTTAGTTTCGGATGACGTCAGCCTTAGTCTCCGATGAGTTAAGATGACGTCATCAGTCTCTGATGAGTTCTTTAGTCTCGGATGATGTCAGTCTTAGTCTCCGATGAGTTAAGATGACGTCATCAGTCTCTGATGAGTTATTTAGTTTCGGATGACATTAGCCTTAGTCTTCGACAGGCTAAAGTTTAGTCCCCGATGACGTCATCCGTAGTCTCTGACAGGAAAAAATTTCTTAGTCTCCGATGAAGAAATTCTTAGTCTCCGATGGAGGAATTCCCGTAGTCTCTAATAGGCAAAATATGTTAGTCTTTGATGGCTAAGGATATCAGTCTCTAATGAGTTTGATAATGAGAAAATTATTCCCCGATGCACAGTCTGTCATCAAGACTATAAAACATTATTTTCTTAAAATTATTTCATGATGTTATTATGCCAGATTTAAGACAGTAAAATTCTAAGGACATCACGTACACATTTTCTTTCATAAATTCTTATTAAGGTATTAAAATATTACTTGCATAATTTACAGAATCTTTCACTCACCAGTAAGTTGAATTTGAATCTTTGTTGCAAAGGACCGAGGCAAGTATATTCTCACTCTTATGCTTATTTCAGTTAAGTGCATGATCAATTGATTCGACATGCGTACAACAAGAATACATCTTATCTCAGATCACATATCTCTCAGAATAACACTTTCATACATATTTAGAGAGTTAGCAGCTGTAATTAGGTTTACAGAAAGAGAAGCTAGAAATCATATTCTAGTAAGCAGCTGTTGTTTTCAACAGAATTGTTAGAAGCTGGTCATTCAAACTAGTGAGCTTTTGTAATATTTCATTCTTTTATAAAAGTTCAAAAACACTTGTGATATATTGTATTCTTTCATTTCCGTAACTTATTATACATTATATTCACTAAACTCACAAAATTCGAAAGAATTTTGTGGTTTGTATTCAACCTCCTCCCCCCCCCCCCCCACCCCCCGCCCTCTACAAACCATCTTGTGGGACAAACAGTGGAACTGCTAATTTGGAAAAATCTTGGACGAATCTATGATAGTATCCTGCTAATCCTAAGAAGCTTCATACTTCTATAGGTGTTATCGGTTGTGGCCAATTGGTAATGGCTTAAATCTTTGTGGGATCTACTGATATACCTTGTTCATTCATTACATGTCCTAAAAATTTCACTTCTCTTAGCCAAAATTCGCACTTTGAAAATTTGGCATAAAGTTTTTCTTGTCTTAGTGTTTCCAACGCCATTCTTAAATGTTCATCATGTTCCTCTTCTGTTTTGGAGTAAATAAGAATGTCATCAATAAATACAATGATGAATTTATCTAACTGTGGCTTGAAAACTCGGTTCATCAAATCCATAAAAGCAGTTGGAGCATTAGTGAGTCTGAATGGCATCACTATAAATTCGTAATGACCATATCGGGTTCTAAAAGCTGACTTAGAAATATCTTCAGTCTTAATCTTCAATTGGTGATATCATGACCTCATGTCAATCTTGGAAAAGCACTTGGTATCCTTAAGTTAATCGAACAAGTCATCGATCCTAGGTAAAGGATATCGGTTCTTCACTGTTACCTTGTTCAATTCTCTGTAATCGATGCACAATCTCATTGATCCATCTTTCTTCTTTACGAATAATACAAGTGCTCCCCACGGTGAGACACTTGGTCTAATGAATTCTTGATCCAATAATCCTTGTAGTTGTACCATAAGCTCTTTTAATTCCAAAGAGGCCATCCGATATGGACTCTTGGAAATTGGAATAGTTCCCGATACTAGCTCAATTCCAAATTCTACTTGTCTATCTGGAGGTATACCTGGTAATTCTTCCAGAAATACATCACCGAATTCCCTCACAAAGGGAATGTCTTCCATTTTTATCTCTTTCCTTTCTGTGTCTTGTACGTAAGCCAATAATGCTTCACATCCTTTGCGTATCATTTTCTTCGCTTGTATCATTGTAAGAAAATGAGACGATTTGGTGGTCTTACATCCATGGAATAACACTCTGTTGTTTGAGGGTGTTCTTAAGGAAACCTTATTCCTTCTGCAATCTATATTAGCTTGGTATTTATGCAACCAATCCATGCCTAGTATCAAGTCAAATTCTCCCAGTGGAAATGGTATTAAGTTTGCTGGAAAGTCATATTTCCTTATCTTTATACTACAACCGGGTAGTACTTTATTGGCACTGTGCACCTCTTGATTAGCTACTATGACCTCTAAAGGTGCTTCTAAGCATTTAAAAGAAATGTTCATATCCATAAGGAGACGTTCAGATATAAAAGACCTAGTCGCACCGGAATCAAATAAAGCATGTACTTGAACTGAGTTGACTAGTAGCGTACTTGAAACTACGTTATCAGATATTAGTGCATCTTGCACAGTCATATTGTAGGTCCTAGCTTGAGGGCAATTTGCTATATGCTAGGTCCTGTCAATGGCAATTTGCCTTGACTCTTCTTTTGAGGGCAAGTGGTGGAGATGTGGCCTTTTTGATTGCATGTGTAACATGTTCTTACAATTGCCATGGTGTGGCTGGTGCCTTGTGGTTGGTATTATTGTTGTTGTGGACGATACCAAGGTTGGGGAACAATTGGTGCTTGATTTGGGCAGTTAAGTGCAATGTGCCCAGGTCGATGGCATTTAAAACATACATTTGTTCCCACTAAACATGGAAAAGTCCCGTGATTCCTTCCACATTTGTTACAGACTGTGATCCTCTTTTTATTATCACTTGGGTCAGTAATGAAATTCCTTTTTCTTTTATCATTGTTACTGAGCACATTTCCTTCCTCATGTTTTACCACGACTGAACTGGTTTGTGGTCTTCCATTTCCTTAATTATTGTGGCTATTGCTATTGGAGTAGTTTCCTCTCCTTTTTCCTTCCTTCCGGTTTTCCCGGTTGAACTCTCAAAGTAGCTTGCCACTTTTCTCAGCTATTTTTGTTCTCTAAACAACTTAAGCATAGTTGTCCAGGAAAAAGATAGCAATCTTGTCATGCAACCACGGATTCAAACCATGCTCAAACCTCCTTGTCTTTCTCTTTTCGGTATCTACCAAATGTGGAGCATACCTTTGGAGTTCATTAAACTTCTTCTCATACTCTTCTACCATCATATCTCCTTGTCTTAATTCTAAAAAAAAATTTCTAGCTCATCCGCGGCACTACCTAGAAAGTATTGATTATAGAAAAATTCCTTGAATTGTGGCCAGGTAAAAACATCAGTTTCTACTTATTCATTTCTAGCTGTCAACCTCCTAGTCCTTTCTAATTGTTCAGTATTCTCCCACCAATAGTTGGCTTCTCCTTTAAGTAGATAGGTAGTGTACTCCGTTTTGAGGTCATCAGTTACCCCAGAAATGTAGAAAGCTATTTCTACTTCTTTAATCCAAGTTTGGGCTACAGTAGGACCTCCGTTACCACTAAAAGTAGGTGGACAACTATTGGTGAAGTCTCTAAATGTCATCCTTCTAGGTTGTATTTGAGGCGGGGGTGGTGGGGTATTGTTGTTGTTTTGGGAAGCTTCCTTAATCATGTTTAATAACAAGGTAATAAGATTATTCTGATTCTCATTATTATCATTATTTTCGTGATTGTTGCTCAGGTTGGGACTTTCTTGACAGCTTGGTTGGTATTTCGACGGGTTCGGGATCTTCTTACTGGAGCCATTTCCTAAACGTTGAAGGGGAAATAAGGAATTATTACTAAAAGTTTTTTTTGTTTTTTTGCAAAGATCTATTATGCGATAACTTAATAGATCAAAGTTGTAGCAAAATATGATGTAAGCAAAAGGAAGTTTCTAAATAAAGTCATCAAAATATATTTGATAACAAAAGTTACATCACGTCAAATTTGTACAATAGAACCTCTTGCTACAGAGTCGTGAAAAACACAACAACATTTACTACAATAGGTGCCTAGTACAATGGCTGAGAATTATGTTCATCCATTATTCTGTGTGTAAAACAACACGCTCTCTCAACCTTTTCTACAAGGTTGTGCATCAGATGGTCTCGGTCCATAATGGTAGGCTGCATAAGCCTAAGATAATCACTGACTAAGATCAAAACCTCTGTCAATGTCTCAGTGAGGGCTAGAGACACATCCTGGAATGAAACTCTCCAAAGATCCAACAGCCTACTAGTCCTTTGATGTGCAAGCGACTGACGCATCATGGTAATGTTGTGTGTCGCTAACTCTATTTGAATCATACGGATTCTGCGTTGGAGTTAATGATAGAATCCATCTGGTAATGGCATAGGCATTGGAATTTCTAGTGGCAGGTGGGACATCTGATAAAGTAGCTAGTGATGAAACCACAAGTGGTGATGTTGGCACAGCAGGTATTGTATGCACAGAAACAGGAGGAAACTCTATCTGAGAGGGAGCCAAAGGAGAAGGACTCCTTATGTGAACTGAAGAATTTGACCCTTCAGATGGGTCCTGTTCATTTTCTTCCTGGTCTGTGTGATCCTTATCATTTTTATCTGAGATTCGAGGCATTTCGAAACGAAAGACCTGAGTTGGTCTATTCATTCTTTTACGAGGAGTTACTCGTCTTCGTATGCTAGGCAATGGCGGGGATCTATGGATGACATTACTTAGAGCATGTGCAACATTCAGAGCTTGCTCAGGGGAAGCTTCCCCTGTAGTGTTATTATTTATTATGGGGGCTTGCTTCCTAGTGTGCCCTATAAATGGAGTAGTGGGGTCATCAGGGATATACTCTTCGTCTAAGCTTTTAGTCAGGGGTGCCTTGCCCCTATCATCACATCTTAGAGTCATTGGAGTCATCTATAAAAAAAAACATAACTTGTGTCAATACCATCGTAAGGTTCATCATAAGGGTTTGCTATAAATACTAGTAATGACATGAGGTATAGTATACTTTATATGGATCTTCTATGTCAAAACCTTATATCCCATAAAATCTCATAATCTTAAGAGACATCGAGGAACAACCTAACACTTTTCGCCTCTCTTTCCTTGCCTTCTCATTTTGCTATTCTTATCCTTATAGTCACTTCCTTACCCTATTAACACCATATTCTATACTTTGGTAGAGAACATGTCTCATAACTGGTGCTTGGCTCTAATACCAACTGTGGTGGCCCCGAAAATCCTGGGAGGGGCTTCAGACACTATCAAAAATAGTGTGTCAACTCCCAAAGATCCCATGCTGGACTTCGGGCACTGCCAGAAATTAACAACAGAAAAACATCTTGAACCAAACATATACATCATTGATTAAGAGAAATATAATCTGTTTTACAAAACCTTAACTCAAACATTCATAATATAAACTAAAGGTATATAACCTTTTATTACAAAACCTTAAATATTTAGCAATAGAAGTATAAAAATGGCTCATCTGGCCTTACAATCTGAACATTTCTATTAAGGCCTATCACTTCATTTTCCTTCTAAAGGTCATCCATAGGAGAGCAGTTAAGAAACTCTCGCTATGTCACTTTCTCCTTTCCTTTTTTAAGTGACTCGGCCTTCTTAACATAACCTGTAAAATATTTCATAATAATCCACATGAGCGATTTACACTCAGCAAGTATATATTCATAAGTTGGGTAAGTCCAAACAAGAAGAATAGATATTTCAAAAGGCTTTAGTGTTTGATGAGGTTAGTCGAAACAATGTCGACACCTCCTGGTGATTTAATAAACATGTAACTTTTAGGGTTCCTAGGTGATAACAAGGGGTTGACCCTTTACCTGAAATATCTTCTTGGATCATTCATTTGTGCATTCTCTTCATCAAATAGTGCATCATCTGGTCAAACTGATCACTATCTGACTTCCTCTTCATCAAACGATATACCAGCTGGATAGCCTAATCGTTTGACTTCGTCATGACATACGTAGTCATCGCAGAAAACATAGGTCTATGAGGGTTTGAATACCGATGCCTCAGTTTTTCATTCCCTATCATGTGTTGGGGTACCAGGCGATCGCACCCACTAGCCTTTAGTCACACATATGGATATACTTTGTAAGTATAAGATTAGAAATAAAACTTCTATATCCATATAGGACTTCCTTTTGCGTGCTAGCGAATTAAAATAGCTAGCAACCACCCAATAACACTTGGTTCAATAAACAACATCTTTTCACGAACATAGGATCAATGAATTGTACATTACTTATCCATGAAAAACATTGACTTGCATAAGAAATAATATCAATCATTTATGTAAATCGAATCAATGATCTTATGTATTCAGTGAAAAAGGAGTAGAGTGAGTATATACTTGTCTTGGTCCTTAGCTAATTTTAATCTCAAAACATTGGGGGTCATCAGGCGATAACTTTACCTGTCAGGGGATAATCCTCTGTCAGGGGATAGTCATCAAGGGATTACTTACCCATCAGGGTATAATCCACCCATCAGGGGATAGTCATCAGGGGATGACTTACCCATCAGGGTATAATCTTATTCGTTGCCAAACTTGTTGGCATACTTTATAAGTCATCGTCGAACTCATTTGGCCATCGCCAAACTCGTCGCGGTCAAATTTGACTATCGCCAAACTCTTTTGGCTGTCGCCAAACTCATTAGTGGTTAATATGTTTCCTCATCAGAGACTAATATTTACTCATCGAAGACTAACATGTTTTCTCATCAGAAACTAATATTTACTCATCGGAGACTAACATTATTAGTCATCTGAGACTAATTTTATGTTGTCAGAGACTAAATTAGAGCTTGTCTCTACTATAACGAAAGACCTTTCATAAGATCATGGAAGATGCCTAACAATGCATAAACCCAACTTAGGGTGAATCAATATCCTACTTGTTGTGTGTATCATAATATACATACACACATGCAAAATAATGATATTGCAACTTTTGAAACTTTATTCTTTTCATAGCACGCACAACTAATACCAAGAAAGAAAACAGAGTAGAGTATAAAGTTCTTACCTCTTCATCTTTAAGGAAGAAATTGAAAGCTTGTCTGCTCTAGAAAAAGATAGTTGCTCGAGGGAATAAGTTTGAAATTTATGAGAATGGTTAGTTTAAAGAGAAGTTCTAAGAGAGAAGGTTTTTAGAAAAGAGATTAGGATTTCATCTCAAATGAGGTATTTATAATGTTCATGAATCGTTTAGAGCAGTAGGCTAAAATTATGCTTTGAGATAAAATGATTGGCCAATTTGGATGGTAAAACGGTTGTTCATCATATCATCTTAATAGCTGGTATATAACCAAGAAGTTGTTGTCTCACATGCAGCTTACCTTTAATCAGCTATTGACATACCAGCAGCTTACTACTCAAGTAATAACACACATAATCATCAGGTAATCCCTTCCTTAAAACACGTAATCCGCAATAGCCTTCTTAGCAATATTTTACTCATTAAACCAATTTCCATTCAAGACTAATTGAATTAATCCATAAGACTTAGGGTTAATATAACAAATTCCTCTATTGGTCCGTCAACAAAAATAGATATCATTAAACTTTGGACACCTCATTAACATATAAAAAGAGAATATTTTATTTCAAAATATGAATTAAGCATTTATTCATATAGAATAAAAATTAATACTTTATACAAAATATGAATGAATAAATCATCCATAGACAAATTTTATTTTTCATGCCATCACATATAATTTTTTAAATAATTCTATGGAGTATTCTTGTGTAAGTTTTATTTTATTTTGGTATATGTAATTTTTTTTTATTAGTTGCTAATGTTATTATATCTTTTTTTAATATATGTGTGAGACACGTAATATCTTTTTTTTTGGTATATGTATTATTAAGTGTTTTTATCTTTTTTTGTTTTTGATTGGAAATTGATTGCGTGATTTTTTAATAACGAATTCAAATTTAACCTTTCTTTCTTCCGTTGTTTTTTCAACTTTTTTTTTATTTTTTTATAATGGTAGAAATATGTTACATTGTGAACTAAAAACCCAGTACGTTAATGTTTAAACCTAATCTTTAATGCTATTCACTTGGAGGTTAATATAATATGTCGTCTTGTATATACTAGGACCAACAATTTTTATGAATTCACATTTTTTTTTTCAGTTTTTAGTGTTTTACGTATGTATCATATACATATCATAAATTTTGTCCTTTATTTTTTTAATATTTTGGAATATATTTTTTAGTGTTTTAGTGTATCATTTTTAGTGTATCATTTTTTAGTGTATCATTTTTTAGTGTTTTATTATATAGATAATATATTTTGGAATGAAAGATATTATGTTAATTAAACATGTGTTTGTATTTTTTTAGTTAATTAAAATTTGAAATTAAATTATTAAAGTTGAATATATATAAATATCATAAAAGAACATAACTTAATTATAAATATGTGTATCTTATTAAATCATACATAAATTAATTGGGTAAATTAGTTGGTTAAAATTATTATATGATAAAGTTAATATATTATTCACTCTATTATGAAATAAGAGTTTTCTTTGAACTCTATTATGAAATTATTTTAAGAATTGAGACTTGGGTAGAAGGAGTTGAATATGCACTATCCTCCTCCATTGTAGTAGAAGTAGAAGAAATAGAGAAGATAACTCAGAAGTTAAGATTTTAATTTATGCTACCAACATGTAATTATCCATCGATGAGTAATTCATCAGGGGATAAATTAACAACTACTGCTTTTAGTCATCAGTCGATAATGATCCTCCGAATAGTAAAAATTATCTTCCGATGCTTTATTTGTTCATTTGTTGATAATTATCCTCCGATGAGTAAAATTATCTGCTGATGCAACATTTGTTCATCAGTCGATAACTATTCTTCAAATCGTAAAATTATCTTCCGATGCTTCATTAGACTAAAATTATCTACTGATTAGTTATACCATCAACAAAAAATATGATCTGCTTCATTTTATCGGCTGATAGTTATCCAATAACCAGTTATGCTATAAAAGGGTAATTATCTACCATTACATTTTAACTTGCATGAAATTTTCAAGTTTTTATTCACCAAATTTAAGCATACCTAACTCACTAACCAACCTATTGAAGGTGGTTTCATCCAATGATTTGGTGAATTTGTCTACAAGATGCTTCTGTGTGTGAACAAGTGAAGTTCCGTTGTACCATTCATCACATGTTCTCTGATGCAGTGAAACGTGATGTCTATGTGCTTTGTTCTTGAGTGTTGCACAAGATTCTTTGTATTGAAAATAGCACTCGTGTTGCCACAATAAATAAGAATTTGATTGTACACCATACCATAGTCCATTAATTAATTTCTTATCCATAGAATCTGCGCACAACAACTCTCAACAGCAATGTATTCAGCTTTAGTTGTTGAGGTTGACATAGAATGTTGTTTCTTGCTAAACCATGAAACTAGTTTGCCTCCAAGAAATTGATATCTTCCTATTGTGTTTTTCCTGTCTATTTTGCAACCTACATAATTTGCATCTGAATAGCCTATTAGTTTAAATCCATATTCTTTTGGATACCAAATTCTAAGATTTGGAGTACCCTTAAGATATCTGAATACCCTTTTTACTATAATCAGATAAGACTCTCTAAGGTCAACTTGAAATCTAGCACATAAACATATAGAAAACATTATATCTAGTCTAGTAGCAGTAAGATATAAGAGAGAGCCTATCATTCCTCTATAACTTGATATGTCAATTTTCTTTCCTTTCAAATCAGTATCAAGTTTAATAAATGTTGTCATGGGTGTTTTAGCAGTTGAAACATCTTCCAAATTAAATTTCTTTAAAAGACCTTTGATGTATTTTGATTGACTGATAAAAATATCATCACCGATTTGTTTAACCTGTAGACCTAAAAAGAAATTTAATTTACTCATAATGCTCATCTCGTATCTACTTTTCATCAGTTTTGAGAATTTACAACATAACTTCTCATTTGTAGATCCAAATATAATATTATCTACATAGACTTGAACAAGTATTATGTCACCAACATATTTTCTATGAAAAAGGGTTTTATCTACAATACCTCTTGTGAAATGATTTTCAAATAAAAATTGAGATAAAGTATCATACTATGCTCTTTATGCTTGTTTAAGTCTATAGAGTGTTTTGTCTAACCTGTAGACCATGATTGGAAAATTTCTGATCTTCAAAGCCGGGAGGTTGCTGGACATATACCTCTTCTTGTAGTTTCCCATTCAAAAAGGCACTTTTCACATCCATCTAGTACACATTGAAGTTTGCCCATGTGAGTAGCATATGCAAGGAATATCCTAATTGCTTCCAAACTTGCTAATGGTGCAAAGGTTTCATCATAGTCAATCCCTTCTTCTTATGAATAATTGTTTGCAACTAGTCTACCTTATTCCTTGTCACAATACTAGTTTCATCCAACTTATTTCTAAAGACCCATTCAGTACCAATTATTGATTTGTTCCTTGGTTTTGGCACTAGTCTCTACACTTTATTTTTCTTACAAACTGATTGAGTTCCTCTTGCATAGCAATCACTAAATCAGCATCATGTAATGCCTCCTAAACCTTTTTAGGTTCAATATTGGACAGAAAGTTAAAGTATATGCATTCAATCTAAGTAGCACTTCTTGTTGTCACACCTTTAGTTGGATCTCATATAATATGCTCCATAGGATGATCTCTTGTCCATTTTAGTTGTGGAGGTAATCTTCTTGAAGAAAAAGCTTCATTATTGTAATTTTCTACATGGTGTTCAGTGCCCCCAGCTTCATAAGAAGCTCCCCTTGAATCAGTGGATATTTCTGAATTGGAGTTTGAGCTATCCTCTGATTCATTATCCACTGACAGTGGATTATCTGCTGACGCAGTATCCTCTGATTACGCTTCCTCAGCAGATATTGAATTATACACTAGCGAGGTAGCTTCGTGGGGACCAACTTCATCATCCAATGAGTCAATTTTAGCATCCTCTGAGTCATCTTCATTCTCAAACCTTAGAACTTCATGATGTCCTTTATCATACAATCATGTAACCCTTTTTTCATAAAACGTTATGTGGACAGATTCCATTACAACTCTAGTTCTAAGGTTGAAGACTCCATATATTTTTTTTTGATAAAGACTAAACTAGGAATATTTCTTCATCTGTTTTTGCTTCAAACTTTCATAAGTTCTTTGTTTGATTTTTTAGCACAAAGCATCTACAACCAAATACATGAAGAAACTTTAAACTTGGTTTTCTGCCTATCATCAGCTCATAAGGTGTCTTCACATAAGATTTAGTAATCAAGGTTCTGTTCTGTATAAAGCAGGCAGTGCTTATGGGTCCAAAAATATGTTGGCAGATGAGCTTCTTCAAGCATGGTTCTTGCAGTTTCAATTAGAATTTTATTTTTCCTCTCAACAACTCCAGTAGAATATGTGTAAGATATGCCTTTGTTCACATAGAAACCTTCAACTCTGGAGTTCTTGAATTATGTTCCATTATCACTCCTTAGAACTCTTATAAACAGCCTAGATTCTATTTTTACTCTCTTGATGTGATCAATCATTAACTGGGCTATTTTATCTTTGGTATGCTGGAATTTGACGTATGTGTATCTGGTGAAATCATCAATTATCACTAGAGTATACCTTTTCTTTGAGACAGACATAATGTTTACAGGTCCAAATAAATTCATATAAAGTAATTGTTTTAGACTTATAATTGGTGATATCTCTTTGCTTCTGAAGGAAGACTTATTTTGTTTCCCTTTCTAACAAGCTCCACACAAACCATTTTGAGTGTATTTCAATTGTGGAAGTCCTATCACTAATCCTTTCTTCACCAATGTGTTGATTGTCTTGAAGTTCAGGTGAGAAAGCTTCTTGTGTCATAGCTAACTTTCATCCACTGATGTTTTACTGTAAAAGCATGTAGATTTATCTTTACTTGATGAACCAAAGTCAGCTATGTAGAGGTTACCTTTCCTAACTCCAATTACAGCTATTTTTCCATCTTTGTTGTTACTTATCAAGCATTGTTTATCCTTGAAAGTAACATTGTAACCTCTGTCATAGAGTTGGCTGATACTAAGTAAATTCTCTTAAGACCATCAAATAGCACTACACTATCCAAGATGACATTTTCATTTGTGACTTTGCCATATCCCAAGGTATATCCTTTGTTGTCATCTCCAAAGGAAACTCTTAGGCTACCTTTCTCCTCATAATGTGTCAGCAGGGTCTTATTTCCAGTCATATATCTTGAACAGCCACTATCCAAGAACTAAACTTGTTTTTCCACGCCCTGCACACAGTAAACAGTTAAGTTAATTTTGGAACCCAAACCTGCTTGGCTCCATTGATATTTACAAAGTTTAATTTAGCAGTAGTTAAAGGTTGTTAGGTTTTAGAACATTTGATGATGATTGTCTTTAGATTACTTAGAGTACAAATGTATAGAAAGTGTTAACTAGTAACACTGAAGTTTTGTAACCAGTAGTTATCTCTTTGATTGTAATTCATTCATTCTTTGTAAAGAGATATAATTATTTCTTATTTGTAAGTAACTACTGGAATGGAGAATCAAAGCTTCAGTAAGTCAAAATGTGTATTTGATCCGTTGGAGTTTACAAAAAGGCTTGTCAGAGACTAAAGATTTTATCTATCAGAGACTAGTTTTGCCTATCGGAGACTAAGGCTTACGTCATCAGAGACTAAGTCTAAAAGAGTCGGAGACTAAAGCTTACGTCATCAGAGACTAAGGTTAAAAGCATCAGAGACTAAGCTGACGTCATTAGAGACTGAGCCTTAAAGCATCGGAGACTAAATAACTCTATTGGAGACTACACAATCTGACATCATCAGGGACTAAAAGCACCAGAGACTAATTGATGACGTCACTAGAGACTAAAGATGAAGTGTCAAGGACTAAATGTGATTTATTTCCTGAGAGATATAGAGTTCGAATTGAATAAGGATTGTCTTCCACGTAAATCAAGATATTATTGAAGACGTAGCTGGTAAGGAAACAAGCCAGAAATCTGTTCATATAAAAAAGGAAAGATTGTATTTGATTCGAATAAGGAAGCTGAATCAATATTGATTCAGAATAGGAAAACTGAGAAATCAGTTTTTAGAGAAGCTATAATTAGTTTTACAAAATTGTAATTCGATTTTGAAATTCGAAGCTGTATAGGTTTTTCATAGTTTTGTATCTTTTCCTATACAGAATAGAAAAGAACCTAACGATTACATTGTTGTGATTGTTAGAATTTGTATACAATTGTTAAAGTTAATACAAGCAATTGTTTATAAATTGATTTGAGTTCTTGTTTTTTATTTCCGCAAGTTATAATTAATTTCTTGAAGAACAAGTAATCGAAAAGATTTCAAAGAACTTGTATTCAACCCCCCCCCCCCCCCCCCCCCCC
>CM025782.1:8569186-8595821 GCA_014636745.2 Centella asiatica
CCCCCCCCCCCCCCCCCCCCCCCCCCCCCTCTACAAGTTACGAATTAATGACTGGGAGAAAACCAACTCTCAAGTTTTTACATGTGTTTGGTTGTAAATGCTTTGTACTGAGAGATTCATCAGAGACAAGAGGAAAATTTGACAATAAGTCTGATGAAGCAATCTTCTTAGGTTATTCTCTGTCAAGTAAAGCATACAAAGTATATAATCTAAGAACAAAGGTCATTGTGGAATCAATACAAGTCGTGTTTGATGATAAAAAGATTCCAGGAATGATTGGACAAGGATTGCATGAACCTCTCAGTTTTGAGAATGAATTGGATGCATGGGAATATCCATCAGAGACTACTGAAAAACCCCAAGATAGCAATGATCCCTACATAATTAAGGGGGAGTTAACTGTAAGTACCAAGAACTGATACTCTATCAGAGACTAGAGTATTAGATTAAACTCAAGAGACTGGTGACATTCGTATTCCATCAGAGACTAATGATTAACCAGAGACTAGAGTCACTGATGCACAATCAGAGACCATATTGACACCAGAGACTATAGAGATAAACGGCTCAGAGGGAGCTAATAATGAAGAAGTCAATGGTTTAGGGGGAGCAATCTCTGATCATAAAGCTAGATTGGATAACATCAATCTAGAAAATGAAGCCTCCACTTCAAGGTCAAATCTGTGACGTGCAATTCCATGGTTGAAAGACCACACACCAGATTTGATTATTGGAAGTCTAGAGGATAGAGTCAAGACTAGAAGTGCAACTCAAAATGAATGTTTATATCTCAGTTTTCTTTTAAAGATTGAGCCAAATAAAATTGAGGAAGCACTTCAAGATCCCGACTAGATAATTTTCATGCAAAAGGAGTTAAACCAATTCACTCGAAACAAAGTCTGGAGACTGGTACCCAAACCAAGGAATAGATCAATAATTGGTGTCAAGTGGGTCTTCAGAAATAAATTGGATGAAACTGGTACAATTACAAGAAATAAAGCAAGACTGGTTGCAAAAGGATATTCTCAAGAAGAAGGAATAGATTATGATGAAACTTTTGCACCAGTAGCAAGACTTGAAGCAATCAGAATCTTCTTGTCTTTTACAGGCTACAAGAACTTCAAGGTGTACTAGATGGATGTCAAAAGTGCTTTCTTGAATGGAAAATTGGAAGAGGAAGTCTATGTTTGCCAACCCCCAAGTTTTGTGGACTCCAAATTTCCAAATCATGTCTACAGGTTAGACAAAGCACTTTATGGCTTAAAACAAGCACCAAGAGCCTGGTATGATACTCTATCCCAATTTTTACTTGAAAATAAATTTGTTAGAGGTATCATAGATAAAACTTTATTTTATAGAAAGCAAGGCTCTAACATTATATTGGTGCAAATATATGTAGATGATATTATATTTGGGTCTACAAATGAGAAACTTTGTGAAAAATTTTCAAAACTCATGCAGTCTATATATGAAATGAGTATGATAGGATAATTAACATTTTTCTTAGGATTGCAAATAAAACAATCAACTTATGAAATATTTAACAGTCAGTCCAAGTACATCAAAGACTTATTGAGAAAATATGACTTGGTTGATTGTGCATCTGCAAAAACACCCATGCCTACTGCCACTAAGCTAGATAAAGATTTAAAAGGAAAAAAAATTGATATTACTAGCTATTGAGGCATGCTAGGCTCTCTTTTATATCTAACTGCAAGTAGACCTGATATAATGTGTGCTACATGTTTATGTGCTAGATTTCAAGCTGACCCTAGAGAGTCACATTTGATTGCTGTAAAAAGAATACTCAGATATCTAAAGGGTACCCCAAACCTTGGTTTATGGTATCCCAAAGAATCTGATTTTAAACTAATTGGTTATTCAGATGCTGACTATGCAGGTTGCAAGCTTGACAAGAAAAGCACAAGTGGAAGCAACCAACTTCTTGGAGACAGACTTGTTTCTTGGTTTAGCAAAAAACAAAATTCAGTTTCTACTTCAACAGCAAAAGTCATCGCAGCTAGGAGTTGTTGTGCTCAGATCTTATGGATCAAAAATCAACTCCTAGCCTATGGTATGTCATTTTCCAAAATTCCTATCTTTTGTGATAATAATAGTGCCATAGCTATAACAGAAAATCCAGTGCAACATTCAAGAACAAAACATATAGATATTAGATATCTCTTCATAAGAGAACATGTAAGTGAAGGAAATATTGAATTGCACTGGGTTACAACTGATAAACAACTTGCAGACATATTCACAAAACCTTTAGATGAATCTACTTTCCTTATATTAGTCTATGAGTTAGGAATGTTGAATTATGCCTCTAAAACTTGATTAAATTTTGAAAACAAGTCTTTTAGTTGAGAGAAGGTAGAATTTAATTTCTGGTTAAAGCTGTTTTAATTAAACAGAATTTTTGAAGCTAATAATCATTAACTTGATTGTTGGAAATATTTTGAAAGGTTAAGAGAAAGAGACTAACTTAGTCCCTGATAGTGTTTTTTTTTAATTAGTCCCCGACTGAATTAAAAATTGAACTATCGGAGACTAACTAGTCCACGACAGTTGTTTTTAATTAGTCCCCGACTGAATTAAAAATTGAACTATCGGAGACTACCTTAGTCCCCGACAGTTGTTTTTAATTAGTCCTTGACTAAATTAAAAATTGAACTATCAGAGACTAACTAGTCCCCGACAGTTGTTTTTAATTATTCCCCGACTGAATTAAAAATTGAACTATCGGAGACTACCTTAGTCCCCGACGTCATTTTTGGTTAGTCTCTGACTCAATCAAAATGAACTATCGGAGACTAATTGGGTCTAGTCTCTTATGAGTGAACTTATCAGAGATTAGGGCAATCTTCGATCGAGGGTAATCTAGCAGTTATCCTACCCACGATCAAAAACGGTTCACTATCTTTAGAATTCCAAACGTTTCTAATACTTTGCTAAAAGTAAAATCAAACACATCTGCAATCACAATTTCTCAAAGCTTTGAAATTATTTTCTCTCTGCAAATACTCTACGATTTAACCCTATTTCAAAGTTTCTTCAAAGTTCACAGATCTCTTCAAATGGCCGCTAAAACAGTTGTTTTCAAGTTTGGAGACTTTGATATTATCAAGACTAACCATGTAGGGGTGGCTAACAAGCATGATTTTGAAGCCCAGTACCACCCCTTTGTGGATTTTCTTCAAAACTCCACACTATCCTATGCCATTTATGAAGCTCCCGTCCAAGCCGCTGAAGTCATCACGACAATGTGGACCACTGCAACCATCCAGGATGAGAATACTGACTCTCCTGTGGTAAGTTTCAGGTATGATAATATTGTTTATAATATCGACCATACCATTGTTAATAATGCTTTACACTTACCTGTGTATGAAAACTTTGACTCCCCTGTCTCTGATGAAGAACTTCTTTCTATGTTTAAAAACTTACATTATTCTGCTGAAATTAGTTATGTTGGATCTATTACACGACCCCATCTAAGGCAAGAGTGATCATTGTTCTTTGATATAATAACTAAAGCATTTACTTCAAAATGCAGTGCCTATGATGCTATCACTACACTCACACAACAAATTGCTTTTAGTGTGTTATATGATAGACATCTAAACATTGGGCTTTTAATTCTGCAAAATCTTTTGGTAAAACTTAAATCCGGTAATAAAAATAAAATTTATTATGCTAGGTTTTTTATGATGATTGCTTATTATCTAATCCCTAACCTTAATATTACTGGCATGCAAGTTGTGCCACCTGTTTTGCAGAGTAAAAGAATATTACTGATGTGAAGCATAAATCTGCAAAGGTAAAGGTTCCCTTATTTTTCCCTCCTGTCATGAGATCTACTCTCATTGACAGGCTTCCAAACCTTTATTCTTTGTCATCGTTTGAGGATTCTGAGAGCCAAAACCCTATTAATCCTCCAACCACTTCACAACAACAATCCATAGCCCCCTCCACAGTTTCTCAAAAGACTGTGGGTGCAAAGACTTAAACAGCCATCACAAAGCTCCCAATCAAAAGAAAAATAATTGAGGGAGTAAGTGAGGATGAGGGAGAAAAAGAAGTTGAGGTGGCACCTCAGACAAAGAAGAGAGTTATAACCCTTAGCCAAAAGTAATCCATTGCTTCCCAAAAGGCAATGGAGGTTATATGGAAAAACAGTGACTGTTACCATCCTCCCAAAGGATGTTGACATTGAAGAAAGTTCCCAACCAAGAACACCCTGTACAGAGTCTGCACAACCTCTTGTTCACCAACAAGAAGAACCCCAAAGAGAGATAATAAAAGAAAAGAGTGACACAAGGAGTGCACACACAGAGTCATCAATTAATGTTCCTCAATTTTCAATGTCTGAGGAACAGCCAACACTCCACACTGTACATTCTTCTCCTTCTTCTCCCATACTTGATTCTTTTGATTTTATACATTTACATTCTCTTAATTTTTCCCAAGAGGAGCCAATAATCGAGACAAGCTCTCAAACATATTCCATGGATAGATCTCTAGCCCCAGATACACAAAGGGAACCCCCTATCCATACAGTCACAAGTACTTCTCCAACCCCCACTTCTGTAGGACAGAGTGCACATATCCATATGAGTGAGGATGTGAGAATAAATAGTGAGAGTCAGGCTCCTGACCTGGAAAAAGGAGAGGATATACACAAACAAGAGAGTCAAGCTTTAGAAAGCTTGGAAAAAGGAAAGCAAGCGAAGCTGGGTGCCCAACCCCAAGCAAAAGGAGAGGGTGTGAGCAAGGATGAGATCCTTGAACAACATAAAAGAGAGAAATTTTCAGCAAGTACATTTTTACAACCTGTTGAAACCAGCTCACAAGAAGCTCAAGTTTCTTCTACTCCCTCCACCAATATCCAAACAGAAAAAACTAGGAACAGTTCAAGCACAGGGGATGCAACATTAAATGTTATATCTGAGATGTCCAATGCAGACTTTGAAATGTTATATGGTCTACAACAAAGACAAGATCACATTTCTGCATTGAAGACAAGGCTTGCAGATGAACCTGTGTCTGAACCACCTACAGAGGACAATGTTGATGAATGACTTGATGCCACATATTTCAATACTCTAGAGGAAGCAGCCACCTATTTAAGGCAAGATTATGTAACCAATGTAGGGTCCACTGCAGCTGCACCATCACCTAAAGACATTCTTGAAGAAGTAACCAAGATGGATAAGAAACATACAAAGTTTCACCACTTCTTGGTTACTGGCATAAATGGTGCAGTAAAGAAAATGGAGGAAAGGATGGAGTTGGAAACTGAAAAGATAAGAAGGTGCTATGAAGGACACTTGCCAAGGAGGACTATTTCTGCAATTGATACACTTATCAAAGACAAGTCCAAGACTGACAGTAGACTTCAAGCCCTCGAAGCAAACATACAACTCTTGATCCAAAAACAAGACAGAATGGAGCAGCTATTGCTACAGGCAATTCCACACATGGCCACCTCCTCCCAACCTAAAGATGCTGATCTCAAAAAGGGGGAGAGTGATCAACATATCAAACCTATACAAAAACAACAATCAAAACCTATTCCAGTTCAAATACCTGCTCCATCAAAACTTTCAATCTCTGATGAGCTACAAGTAATGATGGACAAGATATTGAAAAAGCATGCAGATCTTCAAGCAGCAACAACAAAGTCAACAACAACAACAACAACAACAACACAACTTCCAACAATAACAACAACAACAACTTCTCCTTCTTCCTCTGCTAAGTCTAAAAGAGTTAGAGACTAAAGCTTACGTCGTCAGAGAGTAAGGTTAAAAGCATCAGAGAATAAGCTAACGTCATCAGAGACTGAGCCTTAAAGCATCGGAGACTAAATAACTCTATCGGAGACTACACAATCTGACGTCATCAGGGACTAAAAGCACCATAGACTAATTGATGACGTCACCAAAGACTAAAGATAAAGCGTCAGTGACTAATTGTGATTTATTTCCTGAGAGATACATAGTTTAAATTGAATAAGGACTGTCTTCCACGTAAATCAAGATATTATTGAAGACGTAGCTGGTAAGGAAACAAGCCAGAAATCTGTTCCTATAAAAAAGGAAATATTGTATTTGATTCGAATAAGGAAGCTGAATCAATATTGATTCAGAATAGGAAAACTGAGAAATCAGTTTTTAGAGAAGCTATAATTAGTTTTACAGAATTGTAATTCTATTTTGAAATTCGAAGCTGTATAGGTTTTTCATAGTTTTGTATCTTTTCCTATACAGAATAGAAAAGAACCTGACCATTACATTGTTGTGATTGTTAGAATTTGTATACAATTGTTAAAGTCAATACAAACAATTGTTTATAAATTGATTTGAGTTCTTGTTCTTTATTTCCGCAAGTTATAATTAATTTCTTGAAGAACAAGTAATCGAAAAGATTTCAAAGAACTTGTATTCAACCCCCCCCCCCCCCCCCCCTTCTACAAGTTCTCGGCTATCTCACTGGGAAAATAAAGGTTTTTTCAGTTTTAGCCTTCTTTTCCACCCACTACATAGAGGAAATTACTTTCTTCTTTACTTTGGGCATTTCAGATTTTGCCCTTAACTTCTGAGGAGGTTTCATATAACTATTTTTAACCTTTTTAACATGTGATTGGTTCTTAACAGTCATCTTTTTTCTTTTTATCAGAGGATAAATCTCTAGCATGCATGTTCCTAGGGACATTCTTGCATTTGAAGGTAAGGTGGTTGAGATTTCTACATTTCCAACATTGCTTCTGTTAAGTATAAATGATGATGATGATGATTTTAGTTTTGATTGTGCATCTGTATATACTCAGGGTGTTCTATAAACCTAAGTATTTGCACATGTTTTGTATCCACTGATGATCAACTTAGTCATCAGGGGATGAAGTATAACTCACTAGGCAAGTCACCAGCTGAAACTACTAAAGGACTTGATAGTGAAAAGGGATGTCTGTTATTACTCAAAAACACTTAAGTATTCCGCACATCAGACATTCCAAATGAAATCAACAAAGCTTCAGTGATTATGACCATCAGGGGAATCCGTCAGGGGAACCCATCAGGGGATGACAAAGGCAGGCCAACCCGTCAGGGGAACGCGTCAGGGTATGGCAGTGGCAAGCCAAACTCATCAGGGGGAACGCGTCAGGGCATGATAGTGACATGTCAACCTGTCAGGGGAATACATTAGGGTATGACTGTGTCAAGCTAACCCGTCAGAGGGAATGCTTAGCACTGCATCAGTGGAACCCATCAGTGGATGCTTTGAGTCTTAACGTCAGGGGATCAAAAAGCACTTGGATAACTCAAGTGAAGTTTGAAGCATTGATCTAGTCTTAGACAGGACTTGTCATTAGGGGATCCAGAAGCACTGATCAAGTTCACATCAGGGCTTGTCATCAGTGGACAGTTATGACTGCATACACTCGTCATCAAGTCTTACACGCAAATCAATGAAGCTTGTTACAGAAGCTAAAGATATAAACTAGAAAGATATTTCTTGCAGTTTGGTGGTCCAATGACAACTCTTGATCATTAAATGCACACAGATCTGGGGAAGAAAAAGAAGCAACAAAAGCAATAGCAGTCTGACACATCATTCCTAAAGGACATCGATGTGACATATATGCGGCTAAGTTGAAAAGAGCAGCACGTCCAAGCACGTGGGTTCAACTACTGATATTCTATATATGCAAAAGAGTTCTCATTATATCAGAGTGAAATAAAAATCCAACGGATCAAACAACACGTAGAAGCACACAAACACTATAGAAGCTTTAAAACATTTTTGAGAGAAAATATTCAAAGAAATATTGTAGCTAGTGAGTGTGAAAGAGAAGCTATAACTTGTTATAGAATTTGTAGTTGATTAATCACATTTGTGATTAACACTTGCTAGACGATCATTGAAAATGGCTAACAACGCTGGAAATAGCAAAGTCCTCATGTTAGAAAGGGGAAAGTACTTTTTCTGGAAACAAAGAATGATAGTTCATCTAAGAGTAATTGATGATGAATACCTGCAAATTCTAGAAGAAGCTCATTCCTCAAGAGGTTGTCAATGGAGTTAGTGTTCCAAAAAAATTAATTCCAAAGACTACTGAAGAAATGACTCCAGAGGAAAGAGAGAAAGTAAAGAAGAATCTAAAAGTCATAGGCATCCTATATAATGGTTTAGACGATGATATGCTGAACAGTATCATGAATCTTTCCACGTCTAAGTCAATATGGGATACCATCCAGATCCTATGTAATGGAACTGAAGAAGTGAAGGAAAATAAACTGCAGTTGTTAACACAACAGTATGAGTGGTTCACAATGAAAAATGGTGAAACACTCACTGAAATGTTTGACAGATTTAACAGGTTGGTAAATGACCTGAGATTATATGGGAAGGCTTATGCTAATAAAGATGTGAACAGAATTTTCATGAGAGCTCTTCCCATATCATGGGATCCTAAAATGACAGCCATCAGGGAATCCAAGGATATAAATCTTCTAGACTTGGACAGGCTCTATGGTACCCTAAAGACATATGAACTGGAAGTTCAGCAAAGATCTAAAATGTCAGGGGATACCAGAAAACTTAAATCTGTAGCCTTGATGGCTGCCAAGAAGGATAAAGAAGAAGCAAGACCAAGTGTCTTAATGAAGCAGCAGTCAGGGGATGCTGAAAAAGAAGGGGACAATAAAGCTAACTCAAATGAGGATGAGTACACTCCTGAAGAGTTAGAAGAACTGGATGAAACCATGGCTTTTCTTACAAAGAGGTTTTCCAAGCTGAAATTTCAAAAACCATCTGGATCAAAAAGATTTTCAGCAAGGAAACCTAGTAGCACTAAAAACTTCATTGACAAATCAAGAATAAAGTGCTACAAATGCAATGAGATGGGTCATTTTGCAAATTAGTGCCACAAGGCCACAAAGGAAGGTGAATCCAGTGGAAAGGAAGCTGATGTGGATTACAAGAAGAAATACTTTGACCTTCTAAATGCCACCATGAAGGGAAAAGCTTACATTGCAGAGGGAAAGGACTAGGCTGACTCAGATGAAGAAGATAATGAAGAATATGTCAACCTAATCTTGATGGCCTCATCCACTTACAGCAGTAGCTCACAAGTAAGTCAAGAAATTTCCTCTAACATGTCTAAAAATGATTGTGTTAAAACTGTTAAGGAAATGGCTTGTGAGATAAAAGATCTTTATGATACCCTAAGGAGTGTTGTTACTGAGACTGAGAGAGTGCAGAAAATAAATGAACATTTGACTGCTACAAATACTCTTTTAGAATCAGAACTCGCTAGACTTGAGAGTCTTGAAAAAGAACTCTCAAGGACTAAAAATCTCCTTAACTGTGTTGTTAAAAGAGAGGAATGGACCTCCAATCTTCTAAGTCAAGAAAGGGAAGTCTTAAAGAAATGGAATGAGTCTAGCAAAAAACTGGATGATCAATTAAACTATCAAAAATCTGATCCCAAGTCTGGTTTAGGTTATGCAGAGACTCTTGTGAAGCAACCTCCTATTGAGGTTGAAAATGCAACTAGCTTTGGAAAAAACCCAATACAATCTATCAAATATGTAAAGGCTATCACAAAGTTAGAAAAGGGAATGTTTTCCCAATGAGTGAAGCTTCCACAAGTGGTGGGAAAGGCAAGAAACCTGTTCTTGCCAAAGTACCCAAACCCCCAGTCAAGAAAGAACTAGACTGTGCATCAGTGGATACACAGTCATCAGGGGATAAAAGTGCATCAAGCCTTCATAGCCCTCCAAAGGATAAAGGCCTGTCAGGGGATAGTAAAAAGAATAGGAATGGAAAGTTAGGTGTAAACAAAGCTAGTAATTACACCTCTAGTCATGAAGCCCCTAGGAAAGTGTGCTGGAAGTGTGGTAGCAATAATCACCTATCTTTTCAGTGTAAAGAAAAATCACAGATTCTTTCTGGCACAATATTATATGCTGATGATTTACCAACTACTCAAGCATGCACCCCTAAGGGTAAAGATAAGAAAATTGTTGTTAAATCAGACGTGTATAATGTAGCTCCTAAAAAGGAGAAAGTCTTTAATTTGCCAAAACCAAAAGTCACACATAATGAAAAAGTTGTTTTACCATTAACTGTGACTAAACCTAGAGGACCCAAAGCCAGTTGGGTACCAAAAACAAATTAAATGTTCTTTGTGTGCAAGGAAAAGTCAAAAGCAGTCAAATGTGGTTTCTAGACAGCGGCTGCTCAAGACACATGACAGGAAATAAAGTCATGCTCACAGAGTTCCAAGAAAAGGTTGGTTCAGTGATCTCTTTTGGTGATAACAGCAAAGGATTAACTCTTGGTTTTGGCAAAGCAGCAAATGGGGATGTCTCATTTGAAAATGTAGCACTAGTTGATGGGCTTAAGCACAACTTATTAAGCATAAGTCAACTATGTGACAAGGGATACATCATTTCTTTCAAAGGGGATTAATGTTTGATCTCAAATGAAGATGATGGGAAGCTGGTCTTATCAGGGGTAAGGAAAGGAGATCTCTACATTGCTGATTTTAACTCAATAAGTGGATAATTATGCTTCTACAACAAGGCAACCTCTGATGAGAGTAGACTGTAGCATAAGAAGCTCTCTCACCTAAACTACAAAGCTATCAATGATTTGGTGAAGAGAGAGTTGGTAACTAGACTACCTCAAGTGGAATTCATTCAAGAAGAATTATGTTCAGCTTGTCAACAAGGGAAGCAAAGGAAATCATCCTTTGTCAGCAAGGAAGCCACAATGATCAAGGATCTAATTTAATTGCTTCATATGGTCTCTTTGGCCCTGTCAACATAATGTCAGTGTTAAAGAAAAGATTTGCAATAGTTATTGTGGATGACTACACCAGATACACTTGGGTTAAGTTTCAAAATGCTAAATCAAAAGTACCTCAACAAATCATTGACCATATAAAAAAAGTGGAAACTGAGTCAGGGTCAGTGGTTAGAATGTTGAGGACAGATAATGGAACTGAATTCAAGAATGCAGTTGTTAATGGATTCTGTGTGGAGAAAGGCATCAATCATACATTTTCTGCTTCAAGAACTCCTCAACAGAATGGTGTAGTGGGAAGGAAAAATCGAACCCTGATAGAAGCTACTAGAACAATGCTAGTAGAGGCAAGGATTCCTACTTATTTTTGGGCTGAGACAATTTCCACTGCTTGCTTCACTCAAAATAGGTCGTTGATCAACAAGGCTCACAATAAGACACCATACAAGTTAATGACAGGGAGAAAACCAAACATCAAGTTCATGCATGTTTTTGGATGCAAATACTTTGCATTAAGGAACTTTGGTGAAAACTTAGGGAAATTTGATCTAAAGGCTGATGAAACAATTTTCCTAGGTTACTCTCTAATATCTAAGGCCTTCAGGCTTTACAACAACAGACTCCAGGTAGTGATGGAGTCTATAAATGTAGCTTTTGATGATCAAGAGATTTCTGGACTTGAAGACCCTGGTTTTCATGAAGAGCTCAGATTTGAAAATTAAGATGATTTTGATTATCAAGAGAATGAAGCTGATGAATGCAGACAAATGGAAAATTTAACCATCCCTGATGTCAATCCAAACACAATAGAAGCGCTTTCAATAGATAAAGCTAATCTTATGGACAACAGGTCAGGGAATACTCCATCAGGGGATCATCCATCAGGGCATGCACCATCAGGGGATAACTTTAACCCTTATTTAAGCATTAATTCAGGGGGAGTTTTCTCAAAAGATGGGAGCACAGACTTAGGGGGAGGAGATGATAATCAAGCAAACTCATCAAGATACATCTCTAATCCCAAATGGTCTAGGAGTCATACAACAGATTTAATTATTGGTGATCCAAACAAGAAAGTGCAAACTAGAAAAGCAACATCTAATGAATGCCTATATGCTTGTTTTCTTTCACAATTAAAGCCAAAGAAATTTGAAAAAGCCATTCAAGATGCAGATTGGATAATGGCTATGCAAGAAGAGCTGAATCAATTTGAAAGAAATCAAGTATGGAAGCTGGTGCCTAAACCCAAAGATAGAATTATAATAGGTACCAAGTGGGTATTCAGAAATAAGATGGATGAAGCTGCATTGTTATAAGAAACAAAACAAGACTGGTTACAAAGGGTTATCTTCAAGAAGAAGGGATTGACTTTGATGAAACTTTTGCACCAGTAGCCAGACTTGAGGCTATAAGAATCTTCTTTGCCTATGCAGCACATTCAATCTTCAAAGTTTATCAAATGGATGTGAAAAGTGTTTTTCTCAATGGGAAATTAGAATAGGAAATGTATGTCCAACAACCTCCAGGGTTTGAAAGTTCAAAATTCCCAAATCATGTATACAAATTAGAGAAAGCACTTTATGGACTGAAGTCAGCTCCTAGAGCTTGGTATGACAAACTGTTTAAGTTTCTGGTGGAAAACAAGTTCACAAAAGGCATCATTGACAAGACATTGTTCTTTAGACAACACCAAGGTCATCTGATCCTAGTTCAAATATATGTTGATGACATTATCTTTGGATCCACAGACACTAGATTGTGTGAAAAGTTTTCCAAGCTCATGCAAAGCAAGTATGAAATGAGTTTGATGGGTGAATTGTCTTATTTCTTGGGACTGCAAATCAAACAGGTCACTGATGAGATTTATATCCATCAGACAAAGTATGCTAAAGAACTTCTCAAGAAATTTGACTTGGAGGACTCAAAAGTAGCAAAGACGCCAATGGCCACAACAATTAAGATTAACCCTGATAAAAATGGAAAGAAAGTTGATCTAAAGACTTATAGGGGAATCATTGGATCGTTGTTGTATTTAATAGCAAGTAGGCCTAACATTATGTTTGCAACATGTCTTTGTGCAAGATATCAAGCTGATCTAAGGGAGTCTCATCTCATTGCAGTAAAAAGAATCTTGAGATATATCAAGGGCACTACAGAATTGAGACTTTGGTATCCAAAGGAGTCTGGATTTGAATTACTAGGATATTTTAATGCTGACTTTGGAAGATGCAAAATTGACAGAAAAAGTACAACAGGAAGCTATTAGTTTCTAGGAGAAAGACTTGTAACTTGGTTCAGCAAAAAGCAGCACTCAATTTCAACATCAACTGTTAAAGCTGAATATATTGCATTTGGAAGTTGCTGTACACAAATCCTATGGATGAAAAATCAGTTAATGGACTATGGACTGAACTTCAACAAAATTCTAATAAGGTGTGATAACACTAGTGCCATTGCCATTGTTGAAAATTCGGTGCAACATTCCAGAACCAAACATATAGAAATCAGATATCACTTTATTAGGGAACATGTTATGAATGGAACCATTGAACTACAGTTTGTACCAACAAACAAGCAGCTGACAGACATATTCACCAAGGTTCTTGATGAAGCCACTTTTTCTAATCTTGTGGGAGAGCTGGGTATGGTGAATTATACAAAATGAAATTCAATTTTCTTGTTAAAGACATGTCAGAAAGGTTGTTGGAACAACACAAACTATCAAATGCCTAAGTTCTGGTACTCCTAACTCATCTCATGAATTCCTAATAAAATTAGTTGACATGTGACTATGTATGTTAAAAATGTAGATATGTACATATATTTTCGATTGTTTTGCTTGTGTTTGTTTGTTTTTTTCTGATGCATCAGGATCAGGGTCTCTGTCGAGAAGCATCAGGGTCAGGGTATCCGACTCGCGCATCAGGGTAGGGTATCCGATCTGTGCATCAGGGTCAGGGTATGTATATACAATGAACATCAGGGTCAGGTAAAAGGCTTTTGACTACATCAGGGTATTGTGTCGAGTCTGTGATAATAATTCATTAGGGAATTCTTTTGTCCCTGATGATGCGTCACCACAGAATTGATGCGACACCCTGATAGCGTGTTTTCAAGAGCGGTTTTCAAACGTCAAAAGGCGAGTATTTATACTTTCTCTTTCTCTTTCTGAAATACCTCAAAACATTTAATTTGCTCGAGCCTTATTTTTCTCTCTCTCTCTCTCATATTCACAGAAACCCTAGAACTTTAGATCTCAAACAGAATCAATGGCACCTAGCAATGTTCGACAGCTTCCAAGAAATCTAATGGTTCCACCCACAAACTATGTGGGTTTCTCTGACATTAATGAGGTAAATGATTGCTTCAAGCCAATGATGAACTATTTACTCAACTTTGAGTATAGTCGAGCAATCTTTACCGATAAAGAAATGTCTGGGGAAGCACTTTCACAACTTTGGTCAAGTGCTAAGTTCATGAACTCGTCAACAAGACCAGAGGCAATGAACGGGATCTCATTCAAGATCTCTTCTGAGAAGGGAAAAATATGTTGGGTTTCGTAGGATAAAACGCAGCGAAAAAATACAATTAAAAAAAAAACAAAACAAAACCCAAACCCGAGGATCTATGCGAAACAATTTAATACAGATAGTTTAAGATTTTACCGATTAAAAGTGCGAATCTGAAGCTTTGGTGAAGGTGTTGATCGTCTCCAAATCTTTAATGCAATCTAACTAGACAGCGTCTCTACGGTATCCACACGAACACCCATGAATCGTCTTACGATCCGAACGAGGAGAGTTACAGTACTAGCTGTATGATCTGTATCTCTCTTTTTCTCTCTATCTCTCTTAACTCTAGTCTCTCTCTTATGAGCGGCTAGGGTTCTTAGAATACGTGAAGCGTTAGTTAGAGAGAATAACTGATATATCATATATATATAGCCTTTTATAGAGTAATTCCAAAACCTAATCTAATTAAGAGAATTAAAATCCGAATTTTATATTTATTAGATATATATTTAATCAAGTCTCACTTAATTAATATATATATGTACAAATAAATATATATTCGTATTTCCTTCCAAAGGACTCTACTTCATACAGATTACATATATATATAATTTAAAGCCATGATTTAATTAAATCAATCTTATTGATATATTAAAATCATTGACATTTAAATTATATCTCCTTGATGAATGTTCTTTGTGTGTGACCCTGTAGGTTATTTTACGTTGGAAATAATTTTAAATCATATTATAAAATTATAAACAGTAAGTGGCATCTAGTAATACATCACTGTTACCCAAGTAATAATAAAGTCATAGATTCGACGTTACCTTTCGTGACCAATGTTTCAATATAACTTAATCCTTTTAACCATGATATCTAAGATTAAATTCAAGGCATGGATGTGTCATCCTCTTCATAATTTAATCTCAGTTTTCTTGATCAATGAGTAAACTATATGAAACAAATCTCTATTTGAGCATGGCCATGCATTTCATAGTCTCACTCAATCAAGAGACCTATAGATATCACCCCTAATTTATAGGAGGGTTAAATTCCATCTACATCATTCTCATTTCTCACATAACTCATTATGCATCCAACAATCACCTTTATCATCCACCCGGTCAAAGGTGACTTTTGATAATGTCAAAACACATGACTCCTTATATAGAAATGTCATGACTTCAGGTCTATGGACCATTACATCATTGTCACTATGAGAATTACTTATGACACATAGCATAACGTTCCATGTAGAATTCTCATGGTGGGTCTATCCAGTACAATGTTCTCTAACATGTACCTATGTATCAACTTAATATATCTCGTATATATTTATGACTAATGAGATATGGCCATCAGTTAATCCACATACTAGTCTCAATGTATTATTGTTGTCTCACTGACAATGATACTCAACTAGGGACATTTAAGAATAATGATACATTACATACTTATATGATCTTATATTCAAGTCACATACTTGAATCCATATAATTAGTATCATTCTTCTAAGAAAATTTATTATGTTAACATTTATATAACGCAGTAAATAAAATATAATAAAAGAAATTATCATTTAACCAAAACATAACATAAATATAGTGTCACAATCATTACATAATTGGCCACTAGGGCATACACTTGGTCATTCAAAAACCTACCGCAAGTGTACGGGTCAAGTACTATAGGTCAAAGCGAGCAAGGTATCGTTCCCACGAGGAAGGGTAGTCAAGTACCAAATTAAGAAATTCCTATTATTATCTAGACAATCTAAAAATGGTTGTTTTAATGTAACAAAATTTATTATTAAAACTGGGTAAACACGAGAGATTTATAGCAAGAAAATATATGGGTAAAGGTTCTAGGACTAGGACTTTGTCAGTTGACTTACTCCAATGGAAATAAATTAATTTCAGGGTTAAGGATTTATTAATTACAATGGTCGAATTTCCAAATTTATATAATTTCCTCTGTCGAGGTAAACTACGCATGCCTATAAAAACGTTATGTCTACTTTCGTGATCACAACAGTGGATATAAACTCATTAAAAACAGTGAAATTCGCAATTGTTTGAAACCACGTCAAGTGTATAACTATCTCTAAAATTATACTACAAGAAGTTTAATAATCCTACGAACTAATATTGAACTTCAACTGTCGTTCCATCATTCAATACCTTGGATTTGTAACTATTTGGCCAGAATAATTACAAGAATAATAACAAGATTATCAAATTGTAACTAAATAAATTCAACCCATTTAATTAAACTACTCCATTGAAATAAAATCAAAAGACTACATCCTTGTCCTAGAAATAGAGAAATTAGCCACACATGATATTGAAAACAAACGCAAAATCAATTGTATATAATCTGAAAATCATCATCTAAATAAGAATAACAACTTAAAGATTAATAGCAAGAGATTGGAACAGAAAAACCAAATTAGATGAGAATCTGCAGCCCTTTCTTGCTGCATTTCTGCTTCTCTCTCTCTGCCGTGGCTGCCTCACTGCAGCCCTTCTCTTACTCTAGCAGCCTCTCACCCAAGACCCCCCGTGGACTGCTCTCTCACTATCTCGTGGCTGCTGTACGTTTCTTCTCTAGGTCTAGCCGTCTGTTTTTTTACGCTGCCCTCCTTTCTTCTCTTTATCGCTTCAGTCCCCTTTTTTCTTTTAATCGCTGCAGTCTCCTTTTCCCTCTAGGTCTCGCCTCTCCACCCAAAGAAACAAGTGGGCTACTCTGGTGTTTTTAGTATTAGCTGGGCTTGCAATTCCTTAACTAGTGCAGCACATGGGCCATGCCCAATAACTTATACTTGACAATTACATGTTTCAATACTTCATATTTCAGGGGTAGTTTTGTCGTCCAATTTTCAGCATACTAAATGGCTGAATCGTAGCTTGGTGTCAGAATAAAAATTGTAGCCCTTCATTCAAGCTTTCCGACGCCTATTTAACCGCAATAAACGGAACTCTAGAGAGAAAGTTATGGGCAAAATACTGAAGTCTGTCCAAATCTAGCGAATTTGGTCTTTTATATCCGAAAATAATGTTTTTTCTCCGTCTTTTCCTTTATATGAGCATAACTCATAAAACCTACAATAATTAGACAAAAAGTGTGTTTAACCCATAAAAATATTGCCAAAATATTAATAATCAGAGGGTATAAAATATATATAAAAATAACACTTATCAACACTCTAACAAAATAACCCCTTCTAGAATCAACTCAGCATTGGGGCTGCCTGCACAAGACTTTGTGGAAGTGCCCAGTGATGCTGATCTGCTGAACTTCTTGAGGGAACTGGGCAACAACGCTGCTCCTAGCACGGTGTTAAGGTTCAAGGACCTCAAGAGGGTAAATGTGAAGCGAGAGATTTCTTATCTCTTTGACACCATCACAAAGGTATTCTCAAGTAAGTCTTCTAACTTTGAGGTAATAACCTCATTAACTTTAAAGATAGCTTATGCAATGATTAAAAATGTACATATAAATATAGGAATATTAATTTTTGATGATCTTGTAAATAAACTAGGTAGTTTTAACTCTAGAAAATCAGAGATTTACTATACTAGATTTTTGTCAATGATCATTAAAGATCAAATAACTAACCTTTCTTTTGAGAATGACATTTTTGTACAGACTTACAAACAAACAAAGAAGTTGTTTGTAGAAATAATAAAGAAATCGTATACTGCAAAGCCATTTGCACTCCCGTCGCATATGGATCATGTATCTAGAACTCTCCCTTTTACTTCTCAACTTACTACTTCTCCTTCAACTACTATGACAGAGATCACAACCATTTCTCTACCTACCCAAGTAGTACAACCAGTTTCAACACAACCACTCTCATTAGCCCAACCCCTAGTCTCCCAAAAGACTAAGGGTACCAAAAGAAAACCCTCTGAAGTAACCGCAACAAGTGAGGGGGAGCAAGGAGAGAGAGTTATTGCCTATAGGAGATTGAAGAAGAAGAAGGTGGCCACGAGAGTTACCCAATAGCCAGACCAAGCAGTATCCTTTCAAAACGATACTGCTTTTGATAAGGAATTAAACACTTTTTTAACTAGTTCCTCTCAAAAGGAATTAGTTATTGAAAATAGTCCCCAACCAGGGGCACAGTTAAGTGAGGCACATACACTGACCATAACCCCTGATGAATTTAACATCAGGGTCGTTGGGAGCCATTTGCAGATAACTGACATAGTGAGTGCATACACAACTTCCTTTGATGGATCACCTCCCCATTTAGTGATCCAGCCAACACTCCCTTCTACACCTCTTCCTTCTCTTACTAATCCTCTAATTTCTTCAGATATTATAACACAAACATTGAGTGTCATAAGATCAGATTCTCCAATTTCTCAATTCATGGAGGAGCCAACACTCCCTGAAATAGTGATTGATAGTCAACACACTCAAATGGTTGACTCATTTTTACTTGATACAATCACTGATGATCAGACAGGGGACATAAATTCATCTGTATATACTACTGCAATAAGTCTTTATATTCCCCCACCTATATATACAACTTCTGTAGAAACATACACTTCTCCAATTGTACATACACAACTTACATCCACTCCTTCCCTTATCACTTCTGTGGAGCCAGTAACTATAAATAATTTACTTGAACTTGCCACAGTAGTTGATCTCACAGCCCATATGAGCCCTTCTAGGACAATTTTGAGTAAGAATGTGAGAATACATAGTGAAGAGAGGCAAAGTCAATCCCCTGAGAGGACTTTAGCAAAAGGAGAGGATGAGAGTACTGCCTTAGAAGGCAAAGAAAAAGGAGAGGCTTCGAGAGATGCCTTAGAAGGCACAGAAAAAGGAGAGATTGAGGGAGATAAGGATGAGATCCTTGTAAATAAAGAAAATTTTGATACTGATACTGATACTGTAAATACCGCATCCTCTTCTGATAGTGATGAAGATGACACTCCTATGTATGATCTTTTACCAATCCTGGGAGTTGATTTATTTCTTCAGAAAAATGAGATGACAAAGACAATAAGGTTACTAAAACAGGAGCTTTCTAGGACTACAGATCCAGATCCGGATGAAGAAACTTGTTAACCATGTTGACAAACAAGTCTCCGACTTCTCCACCAAACTGGCCAGCATGGAAACTCTGCAACTATCAATGGCTGACACTCTACAACAAGTTCTTCAAGTCACATCCCGACTCTTAACTTCTAATGATGATGCTGTCAAAAGAGGAGAAATCTTCAGGACCATCGTCAGGGGATGTTGCAGAAAAGAACTCAAATGCTCAACCATCAGGGGATGTGACTGCTCTTGCTCCAAAAATCAAGGATAAGGGCAAAGGCATCCTGATTGAGGAACCCAAAAAGAAATCACAAACTCAATAAGGGCCTAAGCTACTTGGAGATGCCATGAAGACAACCCACTTTCCAACACCCGTCGAAGCAGTAATTGATGGGAAAATGGAGCTTGTCTTCCCTCAAGATAAGAAGCTTGTGGAAGCTAATGCGCTATATGCACAACAACTTCAAGAGGAAGAAGAGAGGGAAATGGCAAAGGATAAAGAAGAGGAAGAAAAGAAGAAAAAGAGTGTCAGGCCAAGATCCTCCAGGAAACCTTAGCCAAAGAAATCTCAACCTCCCAAGGGTGCATCAGGGGATCAAGACAAAGAAAAACCAAAATCCCTTGATGCCGCCAAACCCAAGTCATCTGAAGCCAAGGATCAAGCACATTCTCCTATAACAATTGGACCACCCACATTAGCTGAATCCCTAAAAGATGAAAAGCGCAAGAATCTGACATTTATGTTTTCCATAAATAGCATAAATGTCAAGACTAACAATAAAAGGGATAAACTAATCAACGTTCAACTGAAAAATGGGTTGTAGTTCATAGTCACTCTGGACTGGTTTAGGAGAATGGATGTTAAGCAACTAGGATTGATCCTAGACTTAATTTCAAAGACATCAATGCTAAACAGAGACTTGAGGGGGATGATCGCGAGGCTGAGGAAAGCCATCAATGATGAAAGAAGCTTGCCCACAGCATTAGAGAGACCATTAAAGCTGTTCTACAGATCAACTGATGGGCAAGAGAAGAGTATAAGAATCAAAGATGTTGATGGGCTTGACTTGGAGGAAGCGATGCATGTTCTAAGCCAAATTGCTTATCACAAGAATGAACATGTCATCAAGTTCAGAATCCTGTTGATACAGAGAGTGTTGAAGGAGATTGAAGAAACCAGAGCTGATGATTGGAATACAACAACAGTAAGGGATGTGCCCCCCAGTAAAAGGATTTAAAGAATATCCTAAGATGATCACAAATCCTATGGGTGTAGAGTTCAAAAATTCAGAAGGGGAGATCATCACCTTTTACTGGTCACAACCTCTTGCAACCAACTTACCAGAGATTAGATTAGTCCTTAAAGCTCTGGAATCAAGCACAAATGTTAACATTGTCAACTTCAAAAGACTTCTTCAGAAGGAGCTGGAACCTTGTAGCAGGAGGAAAAGATAACAAGCTCAGGATTCCAGATCAAAACCTATATCAAAGAAGACAAGGCATTGGAAGTGACTCTCAACCAATTGAATCAAGTCATCCATTGCCCTTTGTTTCAGCTCAAAAAAGAAAGGGTTCCTGATGTCTAAAATGCATACTTTTGTAATAGTTATAGGAAATACTTGTATAGCTTTTTGTTGTTGTTTTGTTGTTCATACAAATACAATTTTGTAGAATTTCTGTTAGAGTATAGTTTTGGTTTTGACATCATCATCAGTGCGTCAAGTAGAATTATGATAATCAAATTGATAATCATAAATAGGGAGAGATTGTTAAGTATAAATGATGATGATGATTTTAGCTTTGATTGTGCATTTGTACATACTCAGGGTGTTCTATAAACCTAAGTATTTGCACATGTTTTGCATCCACTGATGATCAACTTAGTTATCAGGGGATCAAGTATAACTCCCTAGGCAAGTCACCAGCTAAAACTACTAAAAGACTTGATAGTGAAGAGGGATGTCTGTTGTTACTCAAAAACACTTAAGTATTCCGCACATCAGATATTCCAAATGAAATCAACAAAGCTTCAGTGATTAAGACCATCAGGGGAATCCGTCAAGGGATGACAAAGGCAGGCCAACCCGTCAGGGGAACGCGTTAGGGTATGGCAATGGCAAGCCAAACTCATCAGGGGGAACGCATCAGGGCATGACAGTGACATGTCAACCTATCAGGGGAATACATCAAGGTATAATAGTGTCAAGCTAACCCGTTAGGGGGAATGCTCAACGCTGCACAGTGGAAGCCATCAGTGGATGCTTTGAGTCTTAATGTCAGGGGATCAAAAAGCACTTGGATAACTCAAGTGAAGTTTGAAGCACTGATCGAGTCTTAGATAGGACTTGTCATTAGGGGATTCAGAAGCACTGATCAAGTTCACATCAGGGTTTGTCATCAGTGGACAGTTATGACTATATACACTCGTCATCAAGTCTTACATGCAAATCAATGAAGCTTGTTATAGAAGCAAGAGATATAAACTGGAAAGATATTTCTTGAAGTTTGGTGGTCCAATGACAACTCTTGATCATTAAATGCACACAGATCAGGGGAAGAAAAAGAAACAACAAAAGCAATAGCAGTCTGACACATCATTCCTAAAGGACATCGATGTGACATATATGCAGCTAAGTTGAAAAGAGCAGCATGTCCAAGCACGTGGGTTCAACTACTGATATTCTATATATGCAAAAGAGTTCTCATTATATCAGAGTGAAAAAAAAAATCCAACGGATCAACCAACACGTAGAAGCACACAAACACTAGAGAAGCTTTGAAACATTTTTGAGAAAAAATATTCAAAGAAATATTGTAGCTAATGAGTGTGAAAGAGAAGCTATAACTTGTTATAGAATTTGTAGTTGATTAATCACATTTGTGATTAACCAGATTTTCAGAAAAACCTCAAGTTTTAATACAACTATTTTAACTTGAATGCTTATGTGTTCTTTCTAAAGTCAATATAGTTTTTTTGATAGTATAACTATTTCCATCTATGCTTAACAAAGTTCTTAAAAATTGAAAAGATTTGAGTGTTTGCATTCATCCCCCCCCCCCCCCCCCTTCTAGGAGTATTTATAGTAGGAGTATAGTTGGTAAACTTATTTATTCACTCCTTACCATTTCTATTATTTTTTAGCTTTCTATCCTCTAAAGAATAAGTTAGCTTTGGATTAGAGCTTTTGGCTCTGAATTCATTCAATATCTTTTTGAGCACACTCACTCTATGTTCTAGCACATCCTCCTTAGTCATTTCTTCAGTAGCTCTTGATTTAACAAATTTTATCTTTTTAAAGGTAGGGGCAGTAGCTACTTGAGTATTTGTACTTGTACTTGTGCTAACTTCATTAGTTCGAGTGATTGGCAACTCATCAATCACTGACTACTTATCCTTGACTTTGTTATAACCTAATCCTTCAGTTTTATTAGTATTATATTTTTTAAATTGTTTTCCTCACAATTTTTTAAGGAATTGGTCCATTCCTTTATGAGATCTTACTCTTCTTTTAGTTTTGCCCTAAGTCATTCTTCTATTTCTAGGGCACAAGCAAGTCACTTCTTAGTTTTCCTGCACTCCTCTCTAACATCTTCTAATTTGATTAGTTTAGTTTCCATTGAGGCATTCCTGGCAACTAATAAATCATTAGCTTTTTGAATTCTTTCATTCTCTTTTACAGAAGACTTTAGGGTTGCATACGGATCCCTAATTTCAATTAACATTTCTTTTATGTTTTATTTACAATCTATAAGAGACATTTTAAAGAGGTCATGTTTTACCTTAATGCCCTAAGGCAAGTTGTTGGATCCATATGTTGTCCTATCAGAAGATATTACCATAAGTGCATAATTGATGAATTCCTCATCATCTGATTGGTCTACATCTGCCCAGTCCTTTCTCTCTGTAATGAATGCTTTGTTCTTCTTGTCGGTGAATTCAAAATATTTCTTTTTGTAGTAGTCACCATCCTTCTTGATTTCTATAGTCTGCTTGTTGCATTCATTTGCAAAATGTCTAGTCTTTTGACAGTTATAGCATTTGATCCTTAATCTGTCAATAGCACCAGAATAGACAAACTTCTTTGTTGGTGTTGTATTTCTAAGGTCCTTGCCCTTATTGAATCTCAGCTTCTTGAATTTTCTTGTCAGGAAGGCTATGGCTTCATCAACAGCCTCATGTTCCTCTGGAGTATACATCTTTTCATATTCATTATCTATACTCTCAACTTCACTCTCTTCTTCAATGTGAAATGCCTTCCCATGAAATTTCTTGCTCATACCTCCATCCATAAGTGCTGCTGATTTTTCTTTTTTGTGGTCTTCACTTAAACTTTCTTCCTGTTGAACCTCTAACTCATAAGTCTTGAGGTTCCTATAGAGCTTCTCCAAGGAGTCCAAGCTCATGTCCTTAGCTTCCCTTATGACTGTGGTCTTGACATCTCAACTTTTAGGTAATGCCCTTATGAACTTCAGATTCACATTCTTGTTAGCATATGTTTTGCCAAAGATCCTCAAGCCATTAATCAACCTGTTGAATATATCAAATAGACTTATCAATGATTCATTAGATTTGTTTGTCAGCCCATACTATTGGATCAATAAGGACTATTTGTTCTCCCTAACTTCCTCAGTCCCTTCACATAGCACTTGAATTGTCTCATAAATCTCCTTGGCAGACTCATAATTTATGACACTATTGAACATATCATTATCTAAACCATTATAGAGAATGGTTGTGATCTTAGCATCTTTCTTAGAGTCTTTCTTTTCTTTAGCTGACACATCTTTTGGGAGTTTGGGGATTGTATGTTTAGGAACTATTTGACCATCTATTGTTGCCATTGGAACAAGCTTCAATGGATTGGGAAGTCCTTCTTCCAAAATCATTATGTAAGAAGGATGTGTAGATTTAATATGCATATTTATCATTTTTTTCCATAAGATATATACTCCTCCCTCACCAATAGTGGGATCTTTACATTACTGCTTTTACTACTCATCTTGATCGTCTAGTAGATATATCAACTAGAAAGATATCATACCAATTGTTATTCCCAGATGAGTATTTTAGAAAGGGGGGTTGAATACAAATCTCAGATTTCTTGCCCAATGTAAAAATCTCATATATAATTTGTAAATTAATTGCAGAATTAATAAACACGATAAATTATATCAATCAATAAAAAATAACTTTTATTGATCTTAAATCTGAAATTACAATTTGATAATCAAAAACTATTGATACTAGCTTCTTAAATTTGTTTAGTGATGAATAATTGCAAACCTAAAAAATAATTTCTAGTTACTCAAGTTCTAAGAACATTCTTCTCTGTTGTTGTCCCAGTAAGACAGCCTAGAACTTGTAGAAAGGGGGGTTGAATACAAGTTCTATAAATTTTTTCAAATTCTTGGTCTTTAAAGTAAATTAACTTGCAAAATATAAAGAACAAGACAAATTTATAAACAATTTTTTTTATTGATTACAAATTCTGACAATCACAAATCGATTGTCAGCTTCAATTTTTTGTACTTTATATGTACAAATCTATGAAAACATACAACTTCTTGTATTTTTATAAATTCGATTATAGCTTCTGATTCTAAATCGTAATTCAGCTTCGAATCTTATTCAATAAAAATTTCCTATATACAATACAAATAGTTACTCTCATTCAATAAATAAAAATAACTCTGGTATATTTCCTAACCAGTTTCGTCTTCTACAGAACTTCTTTGTTCATGTCGATGTCAACTTCTAATTGAATTAGAGCTTTGTATTGCATCAAAGATTAAACTTCACTTTAGTCTCTTATGACTTCAACAATAGTCTCTGGTCGAGTAAGCTTAGTCTCCAACAGACCTAACTTAGACTCTAACAAGATTTGCCTTAGTCTCTGATAAGCTTGACCTTAGTCTCCGATAGGCTTGACTAATTTTAATAAATCTTCAGTCTCTGATAGTTAGTCCTTGATAAACTAAACATAATCCCTGACTTTGTTGAATTTTTCAATGCAATTCTGGTAGTCTCTTACAATACAAATTAACTTATTTTAGGTTTTATAACATTTGATGATGATTGTCTTTAGATTACTTAGAGTACAAATGTATGGAAAATGTTAATTAGTAACACTGAAGTTTTGTAGCCAGTAGTTATCTTTTTGTTTGTAATTCGTTTATTATTTGTAAAGAGATAGATTCATTTTCATTTGTAAGTAACTGCTGGAAAAGTTGTATTAAACCTTCAGCAAGTCAAAGTGTGTATTTGATCCGTTGGAGTTTGCAAAAAGGCTTATCGGAGACTAGGAAAAACTTGTCAGAGACTAAGGATTTTATCTATCAGAGACTAAGTTTTGCCTGTCGGAGACTAAAGCTTACATCATTGGAGACTAAGTCATGATTTATTCCCTAAGAGATACAGAGTTCGAATTGAATAAGGAATGTCTTCCGCATAAAACAGAATATTATTGAAGACGTAGCTGGTAAGGAAACAAGCCAGAAATCTGTTCCTAATCAAAAAGGAAAGATTGTGTTTGATTCGAATAAGGAAGCTGAATTTTATTTAGAATTAGAAACTGAGTTAATTGTAAATTCAGTTTTTAGAGAAGCTGTAATTAGGTTTTACAGAGTATTGTAATTCGAAGCTATATAGGTTTTCATAGTTTTTGTATCTTTACTATACAGAAAAGAAAAGAAGCTGATGATTATATTGTTGTGATTGTTAGAATTTGTAATCAATTATTAAAGCAATAAAAAGCAATTGTTTATAAATTGATTTGAGTTCTTGTTCTTTATATTCCGCAAGAAAAGTTAATTTCTTAAAGAACAAGTAATTGAAAAGAATTCAAAGAACTTATATTCAACCCCCCCCCCCCCCCCTTTTACAAGTTCTCGGCTATCTCACTAGGAAAACAATTGGTATCAGAGTCTGTAATTGAATTTATTCAATTAACACGTTCCAAGAGATGGCCAACGATGAAGCAAGCAGCTCTAGCATAATGGCTTATGTGGGAAGTTGTGATGGTGGAACCAGGATTCCAATTCTTAAAAGAGAAGAATATCCTATGTGGAAGCAAAAGATATACATGCACTTGAGAGCAACAGATCCAGATTATATTGATAGGATTAAGAAGGGTCCATATCTACCCAGGAAATTTATTCCTGTAAAAACTGTTGAAGGATCTGTTGTGGCTGAACACTTTGAACTTGCTCCTAAAAGTGATTATACAAATGAAGACAAG
>CM025782.1:8595831-8623379 GCA_014636745.2 Centella asiatica
AAGTGTTAAAGGATGCTAAGGTGATGAACATACTCTACAACTGTATTGACAAAAATATGTTCACAAGCATCATTAATTGCACGACATCTAAACAAATCTGGGACACCATCAAAGTCCTGTGTGAAGGGACTGACCAAGTCTGAAAGAACAAGAGATCATTGTTGACTCAACAATATGAGTTCTTTCGAGCAAAGCCTAGCGAACCAATAACGTCAGTCTATGATAGGTTCAATACTTTGCTCAATGACTTGAAAATACTTGGTAAGTCCTATGATAATGAGGATGTCAACACCAAGTTCATGAGATCTCTCCCACCAAGTTGGGATCCAAAGACTACGGCTATAAGAGAGGCTCATGACTTGGACACCCGCACACTAGACAGACTCTATGGCAATTTAAAGACATATGTTAGAGTTAATTAATGATGATGATGTTTAGGAAATAAATTGTATAAGTGTAAATACATAAGGTATATTATAAACCTTAAGATCAACACAAGTTTTGCATCCACTGATGATAATCTTATTCATCAAGGGATGGTCAATCACTTCACAAGACAAGTCAAAATATGGAACATCTGAAGGACTTGACAAAGTGAAGAAGAATGTCTGATGCTACTTCATAACACTCAAAGTATTCCGCACATAAGATATTCTAAACAAAGTTTTGTTAATTAAAAACCGTCAAGGGAAACTCATCAGGGGAACTGATCACGGGAAACCCATCAGGGGAAACTGATCAGGGGGAACTTGTCAGGGGATGATGAAGGCAGACCAACCCATCAGGGTGAGACTTCAGGGTATGACAATGTCAGGCTAACCTATTAGGGTAACCCGTTTGGGGAAAAGCTCAACACTATATCAGTGGAAGCCATCAGTGTGTGTAGATAGTCATAATATCAGTGGATCAAGAAGCACTGAGTAAAACTCAAGTGAAGGTTGAAGCCCTGATCCAGTCTGTAACAATCAAGGGATCCAAAAACACTAATCAAGTCCATCAGGGCTAGTCGTCAGTGGACAATTATGACAGCATGCACCCGTCATCAGTTCTTACACACAAATCAACATAACTTGTTATAGAAACAAGAGATATTAACTGTAAAGATATTTCTTGAAGTTTGTTATGGTCCAATGAGAACTCTCAAACAGTAAATGCACACAGATCAGGGGAAGAAAAAGAAGCAACAAAAGTAGCAGCAGTCTGACACATAGTTTCCAAAGGACAACGATGTGACATATATGCGGCTAAATTGAAAAGAGCAGCACGTCTTCACACGTGGTTTCAACTTCTGATCTTCTATATATGCAAAGGAGTTCTCATTACACAAAGAGAGATCAATCCAACAGATCAACAAACAAGAAACACACAAATCACTAGAGCAGCTTTGTAATATATCTTGAGAGAAATATTTTGAAAAAAGATTAGAAGCTAGTGAGTGTGAATTTGAAGCTGTAATTCTATTACAGATTTTGTAGTTGTTTAATCATATTTGTGATTATACAGATTTTCAGAAAAACCTCAAGTTTTGATACAACTATTTTAACTTGAATCTTTGTGTTCATTCTTTATAGTTTTTCTGTTCATTGTGGCTGTTTCCTATCAGGGGCCAACTGAAGTTCAGAAAGAGCAAAAAGTTTGTAGTGTTTGTATTCATCCCCCCCCCCCCCCCCCCCTACAAACACTTGAGCTTATTTTGTTCTAACAACATATGAACTTGAAGTAGAGCAACGACAACGCATGCACGACAAAGATAGAGGAGATGCGTTGATGATTGAGACAAGCAAGTCTCAAGAGAAGCTTGATGATGAAACTTCCAGTGCAAGCTCGACTGATTAAGAAACTGAATCAATCACTGATGATGACATGGAGGAATTCATGGCTTTCATGGTGAAGTAATTCAAAAAATTTAGAGCTAGCAGATAAGGAAGAAAATCATCAAGGAAGCCTAACCCTAAACGTGAGGGTCAAAAAGTCACCTTAGATTTAAAGAAAATAAGATGTTACAATTGTGACAGGTTAGGGCATTTTGCCAATGAGTGTAGGAAGCCTAGATCTAATGATAGATCTAAGGATGAAAAATCAAGGAAGTCGGGGAATGACTTTGCTGACAAGAAAGCTAAATCAAAGAGTAAAGCCTTGATTACTGAGGGTAAAGATTGGATTGACAGCGACTCTGATGAACAAGTTGTCAACTTTGCCCTGATGGCTCGAAGTGACGGGTCAAGTGATTCTACAAAGGTATGTGATGCAATTCAGAATTTTAATGTGCTTAACTTACTTGATACATCTAGTATTGAAAGCATACAAAAAGATATGTTTGATTTGCATGTTAGTTTTAGATCATTAACTATTGAACATACTAATGTAAAAGAATCATGTGACCTTCTCTTGAAAAGAAACAAATTTCTTGAAGAGAGATTGGTGCAATTTGACACTATCAAGTCTGACTTAAACAAAGTTCATCATATGATCGATACTTTCAAAAAGAGGGAATATTACTTAGTAGAGCAACTTGAAAATGCTCAAGCTAAGATTAAACAATGGAATAATTCCTCTAAAAAGTTGACAGACTTGGTAGAATGTCAAACAATAGGTCAAAAATCTGGACTAGGTTATAATGAATATCTAGACAAGAGTTCAGATTTAGATGATCTATTTGATGCTGTTAACTCCACTACTAGTAAGCCAAATGTTATAAAAAGAATTAATTTTGTCTCTGCTGTTAATGAACCCAAATTCATCAACACTCAAGATCAACAAATCACTGCAAAAACAGAAATTGATCAAAAGACAGTGAATGTTGTTGATAAGAGTAAAAATAAAAGATTAAATGTTGGGTTCATGACAAAGACACAATTAAGTAAAAAATTGGAAAATCTTCCAGACAAAAAGGCTGAAAAGTCAGTGGAGTTAAGCAGAAATAAGAAAAATAGGAATGGAAAAATTGGCATTAATAAATATACAAATTATGCTAAAATGCCTGATTCTCCTAGAAAGACATGTCATGTATGTGGTAACCCCAACCACATAGTTGTTCACTATAGGAGCAAAAATAAAATTCCTATAACTGAGACTACATCTTCAAAGATAAGAAAAGATAAATCACCTGTAAAAAGGTTAGATCATCTTTGCATTAACATTAAAAATTCAAAGCTAGACAGTCTCTCACAAAAAGGTAGCAAGACTAATGATTGTCCAATTAAAATCAAAAATGCTAAAAGACAATCAACTCAATGTAAGTCAAGTCTTGAGTCTACAACTAGTGAGAAAGGACCCAAGAAAGTCTGGGTCCTAAAAATTTCTAACTAGTTACTCTTTACTGTGCAGGGCAAAAAGAAAAAAACATGGTACTTGGACAGTGGTTGTTCAAGGCACATGACTGGTGATAAGTCCCTGCTAAAACAGTATGAAGAGAAAAGTGGCCCAAAAGTCACTTTTGGAGATGATAGCAAAGGCCATACAAAGGGTTATGGTAGTGTTGAACATGGAGATGTCATCTTCACTGAAGTAGCACTAGTTGACGGCTTAAAGCACAATTTACTGAGTGTGAGTCAACTATGTGATAAGGGATTCAATGTCACCTTCAAAGAAGATCAATGCTTGGTGTGTGACAAATAATCTGATAATGTGATATTGATAGGGAAAAGAAAAGGAAATTTGTATATTGCAAACCTTATTTTTTACTCTGATCAAGTCACATGTCTCTATAGCAAAGCTTCAACTGATGAAAGTTGGCTTTGGCACAAGAAGCTTTCCCACTTGAATTTCAAGAATATCAACAAGCTTGTGAGGAAAGGAATGGTAGCTGGCATTCCACAATTGGAGTTTACACAAGATGGATTGTGTGATTCATGCCAGAAAGGGAAACAAGGAAGTGTATCATTCAAAAGCAAACTAGCAACATCAATCACTGACCCTTTACAGTTGCTACACATGAATTTTTTGGTCAAGTGAATGTGATGTCTATCTTAAGAAATATATATGCTTTGGTTATTGTGGATGATCACACGAGGCATACTTGGGTAAAATACCTCCATACAAAAGATGAAGTTGCTCAGTTGATAATTGATCATGTCAAGAAGATAGAAACTGAGTCAGGAAAAACAGTAAGGGTAATAAGGAGTGATAGAGGAACAGAATTCAAGAATACCCAAGTTATTAAATTCTGCACTGAAAAAGGAATAACTCACCAATTCTCTGCTCCAAGAACCCCTCAACAAAATGGAGTTGTTGAGAGGAAAAATAGGACCCTTATTGAAGCAGCAAGGACTATGCAGTAAGAAGCTAAGCTTCCTACTTATTTTTGGGAAGAAGCTATTAGCACAGCTTGCTTTACACAGAACAGATCCTTGATAAACAAAGCATACAACAAAACACCTTACAAATTAATAACTGGGAGAAAAGCAACTCTCAAGTTTTTACATGTGTTTGGTTGTAAGTGCTTCGTACTGAGAGACTCATCAGAAATAAGAGGAAAATTTGACAACAAGTCTGAAATCTTCTTAGGCTATTCTCTGTCAAGCAAAGTATACAGAGTATATAATCTAAGAACAAAAGTCATTGTGGAATCAATTCAAGTTGTATTTGATGATAAAAAGATTCCAGGAATGATTGGACGAGGATTGCATGAACCTCTTAGTTTTGAGAATGAATTAGTTACATGGGAATATCCATCAGAGATCAATGACAAACCCCAAGATAGTAATGATCCCTACATAAGTGAGGGGGAGTTAATAGTTGTGCATGAAGTACCAAGGACTAATACTCTATCAGAGACTAGAGTATTAGATGAAACACAAGAAACTGGTAACATTAGTATTTCATCGGAGACTAATGGTTCACCAGGGACTAGTGTCACTGATGCATAATCGGAGACTATCTTGACACCAGGGACTATAGAGATAAACAACTCAGGGGGAGCTAATAATGAAGAAGTCAATGGTTTAGGGGGAGCAGTCTCTGATCATGAAGCTAGATTAGACAACATCAATCTAGAAAATGAAGTCTCCATTTCAAGGTCAAATCTGCCACATGCAATTCCATGGTTGAGAGACCACAGACCAGATTTGATCATTGGAAGTTAGAGGATGGAGTCAAGACTAGAAGTACAACTCAAAATGAATGGCTATATCTCAGTTTTCTCTCAAAGATTGAGCCAAAGAAAATTGAGGAAACACTTCAAGATCTTGACTAGATAATAGCCATGTAAGAGGAGTTAAACCAATTCACAAGAAACAAAGTTTGGAGACAGGTACCCAAACCAAGGAATAGATCAATTATAGGTGCCAAATGGGTCTTCAGAAATAAATTGGATGAAACCGGTACAATCACAAGGAATAAAGCAAGACTGGTTACAAAAGGATATTCTCAAGAAGAAGGAATAGATTATGATGAAACCTTTGCACCAGTAGCAAGACTTGAAGCAATCAGAATCTTCATGGCTTTTGCAGCCTACAAGAACTTCAAGGTGTACCAGATGGATGTCAAAAGTGCTTTCTTGAATGGGAAATTAGAAGAGGAAGTCTGTGTTTGCCAACCCCCAGGTTTTGTGGACTCCAAACTTCTAAATCATGTCTACAGGTTAGAGAAAGCACTTTATGGCTTAAAACAAGCACCAAGAGTCTGGTATGATACTCTATCTCAATTTTTACTTGAAAATAAATTTGTTAGAGGTATCATAGATAAAACTTTATTTTATAGAAAGCAAGGTTATGACATCATACTTGTGCAAATTTATGTAGATGATATTATATTTGGTTCTACAAATGAAAAACTTTGTGAAAAATTTTCAAAACTAATGCAGTCTAGATATGAAATGAGTATGATGGGAGAATTAACATTTTTAGTAGGATTGCAAATTAAACAATCAACTGATGGAATTTTTATCAGTCAGTCCAAGTATATCAAAGACTTATTGAGAAAATATGATTTGGTTGATTGTGCATTTGCAAAAACACTTATGCCTACAGCCACTAAGCTGGATAAGGATTTAAAAGGAAAGAAAATTGATATTACTAGCTATAGAGGCATGATAGGCTCTCTTTTATATCTAACTGCAAGTAGACTAGAGATAATGTTTGCTACATGTTTATGTGCTAGATTTCAAGCTGACCCTAGAGAGTCACATTTGATTGCTATAAAAAGAATACTCAGATATCTAAAGGGTACCCCAAACCTTGGTTTATGGTATCCCAAAGAATCTGATTTTAAACTAATTGGTTATTCAGATGCTGACTATACAGATTTCAAGCTTGACAGAAAAAGCACAAGTGGAAGCTGCCAACTTCTTGGAGGCAGACTTGTTTCTTGGTTTAGCAAGAAACAAAATTCAGTTTCTACTTCAACAGTAGAAGCTGAATACATTGCAGCTGGGAGTTGTTGTGCTTCAATCCTATGAATCAAGAATCAACTCCTAGACTGTGGTATGTCATTATCCAAAATTCCTATCTATTGTGATAATACAAGTGCCATAGCTATAACAGAAAATCCAGTGCAACATTTAAGAACAAAACACATAGATATTAGATATCATTTCATAAGAGAACATGTAAGTGAAGGAAATATTGAATTGCACTGGGTTACAACTGATAAACAACTTGCAGACATATTCACAAAGCCTTTAGATGAATCTACATTTTCTAGATTAGTTTCTGAATTAGGAATGTTGAATTATGCTTCTAAAAATTAATTTCATATTTTGAAAGCAAGTTGTTTAGTTGTAAGAAGCTAGAATTTAATTTCTGGATTGAAGCTGTTCTTAATGAACAGAATTTTATAAGCTAGAATTCAATTTCTAGATTGCAGCTGTTCTTGTGAACATAAATTTTAGTAGCTATAATTTAATTTCTGGAATGTAGCTATTTTTAATTAAACAGAATTTTTGAAGCTAATAATCATTAAGTTGATTGTTGGAAATGTTTTGAAAAACAAAATTTTAGCCGGGATTATATTTTCTTAGTCCTTGAAAGCTTTGGAGTAAGAGACTAACTTAGTCCCTGATAGTGTTTTTAATTAGTCCCCGACTTAATTAAAAATTGAATTATCAGAGAATATCTTAGTCCCCGATAGTATTTTTAATTAGTCCCCAACTTAATTAAAAATTAAACTATCGGAGACTATCTTAGTCCCGACAATGTTTTTAATTAGTCCCCGACTTAATTAAAAATTGAACTATCGGAGACTATCTTAGTCCCCGACAGTGTTTTTAATTAGTCCTCGACTTAATTAAAAAATAAACTATCAGAGACTATCTTAGTCCCCGACAGTGTTTTTAATTAGTCCTCGCTTAATTAAAAATTGAAATATCGGAGACTATCTTAGTCCCTGACAGTGTTTTTGATTAGTCTCTGACTTAATCAAAAATGAACTATCGGAGACTAATCAGGTCTAGTCTCTTATGAGTGAACATCTCAGAGATTAGGGCAATCTCCGATCGAGGGTAATCTGGTAGTTACTCATACCCACGATCGAAAACGGTTCACTAACTCTTGAATTGCAAACGTTTCTAACAGTTTGATAAAAGTAAATTCAAACACCTTTGCAATCAAAATCTCTCAAAGCTTTGAAATTATTTTCTCTCTGCAAGCACTCTGCAATTTAACCCTCTTTTCTAAGTTTCTTCAAAAAGTTCACAGATCTCTTCAATGGCCGCTAAAACAGTCTGTTTCAAGTTTGGAGACTTTGACATCATAAAGACTAACCATGCAGGGGTGGCTAATAAGCATGAATTTGAAGCACAGTACCACCCCTTTGTGGATTTTCTTCAGAACTCCACACTGTCATACGCCATTTATGAAGCTCCCACATAAGCCGCTGAAGTTATCACGGCTATGTGGTCCACTGCTACCATCCTGGACGAGGATGCTAACTCTCCTATTGTAAGTTTCAGGTGTGCTAGCTCTGTCTATAATATATATCATACCTTAGTAAATAATGCTTAACTTTTACCCGTTTATGAAAACTTTGACTCTCTTGCCTTTGATGAAGGAATATTTTCTATGTTTAAAAATTTACATTATTCTTCAGAAATTGTTTCTGTTGGGTCCATAACTCGACCCCATCTAAGGCAAGAGTGGTCACTATTTTTTGATATAATCACTAAAGTGCAGTGGCTATGATGCTATCACTACACTCACACAACAAATTGCTTTTAGTGTGTTGTATAATAGACATCTAAACATTGGACTTTTAATTTTGCAAAATCTTTTGGTAAAACTTAAATCCGGTAATAAAAATAAAATTTATTATGTTAGGTTTTTGATGATGATTGCTTATTATCTAATTCCTACTCTTAATATTACTGGCATGCAAGTAGTACCAACTATTTTGTAGAGTAAAAGAATTTTTACTGATGTGAAGCATAAATCTGCAAAGGTAAAAGTTCCTTTATTTTTCCCTCCTGTCATGAGATTTACTCTCATTGACAGGCTTCCAAACCTTTATTCTTTGTCATCGTTTGAGGATTCTGAGAGCCAAAACCCTATTAATCCTCCAACCACTTCACAACAACAATCCATAGCCCCCTCCACAGTTTCTCAAAAGTCTGTGGGTGCAAAGACTTAAACAGCCATCACAAAGCTCCCAATCAAAAGAAAAATAATTGAGGGAGTAAGTGAGGATGAAGGAGAAAAAGAAGTTGAGGTGGCACCTCAGACAAAGAAGGGAGTTATAACCCTTAGCCAAAAGCAATCCATTGCTTCCCAAAAGACAATGGAGGTTATAAGGAAAAACAGTGAATTGTCCTCCCAAAAGGATGTTAACATTGAAGAAAGTTCTCAACCAGGAACAACCTGTACAGAGTCTACACAACCTCTTGTTCATTAACAAGAGGAACCACAAAGAGAGGAAATACAAGAAAAGAGTGACACTAGGAGTACACACACAGAGTTACCTATTGATGTTCCTCAATTTTCAATGTCTGAGGAATAGACAATACTCCACACTGTACATTCTTCTCCTCTTTCTCCCATTCTTGATTCTTTTGATATTACATATTTAAATCCTCTTGATTTTTCTCAAAAGGAGCCAATAATCGAGACAAACTCTCAAACATAATCCATGGATAGATCCCTAACCCTAGATACACAAAGGGAACCCCCTATCCATGCAGTCACAAGTAATTCTCCAACCCCCACTTCTGTAGGACAAAGTGCACCCATCCATATAAGTGAGGATGTGAGAATAATTAGTGAGAGTCAGGCTCATGACCTAGAAAAAGGAGAGGATATAAACATACATGAGAGTCAAGCTTTAGATAGCTTGGAAAAAGGAGAGATAGAGAAGTTGGGTGCCCAACCCCAAGCAAAAGGAGAGGGTGTGAGCAAGGATGAGATCCTTGAACAAAATAAACGAGAGAAATTTTCAGCAGGTGCCTTTTTACAACCTGTTGAAACCAACTCACAAGAAGCTCAAGTTTCTTCTGCTCCCGCCATTATAATCCAAATAGAAGAAATTGGGACCAGTTCAAGCACAGGGGATGCAGCATTACATGTTTTATCAGAAATGTCAAATGCAGATTTTGAACTTTTATATGGTCTACAACAAAGACAAGACCACATTTCTGCATTGAAGACAAGGCTAGCAGATGAACCTATGCCTGAAGAACTTGCAGAGGAAAATGTAGATGAATGGCTTGATGCCACCTATACAAATACTCTAGAGGATACAGCTGCTCAACTCAGGCAGGATTATGTGACCAATGTAGGGTCAACTGCAGTTGCACCATCTATAAAGGATGTACTAGAAGAAGTAACCAAGGTGGATAAGAAACATACAAAGTTTCACCACTTCTTGGTTACCGGGATCAATGGTGCAGTACACAAAATGGAGGAAAGGATGGAGTTGGAGACTGACAAGATACGAAGGTGCTATGAAGGACACTTGCCAAGGCGGACTATCACTGCAATTGATACATTTATCAAAGACAAATCCAAGATTGATAGTAGACTTCAAGCCCTCGAAGCAAATGTCCAACTCCTGATCCAAAAACAAGACAGAATGGAACAACTATTGCTACAGGCAATTCCACAGTTGGCCACCTCCTCTTCACCTAAAGATGTTGATGTCAAAAAGGGGGAGAGTGGTCAATCCAAACAAAATGTTCCTGTACAAAAATCAAAATCTGGTCCTGTTCCAGTCCTTGATGCAGAATTGCAAGCAATGATGGACAGGATCTTAAAGAAACATTATAATCTTCAAGTTGCAACAACAAAGTCAACAACAACAACACAACTTCCAACAACAACAACAACAACAACAATAGCAACAGCAGCATCTCCTCCTTCCACTGCACAAGCCCCAAACCAAAAGGATAAAGGCAAGAGAGTCATGGTTGAGGAACCAAAGAAGCAAACCACTACTCAACCAGGACAGCCCAAGCTACTGGGGGATGCCATGAAGACTGCTCACTTTCCCATTTCAGTTGAACTGATAGTGGATGGGAAAGTAGAGTTGGTCTATCCTCAAGAGCAGAAACTGATAGAAGTTGATGCTCTATTAGCTCAAAAACTACAAGAAGAGGAGGACATGGCAGCAACTAGGGAGGAGGAGGAGGCAAAGAAGAAGAAAATCTCTACAAGGAGAACAAGTGCACAGAAAGCAGCCATCACCAAGAAGAAAAATAAAGAGATGGAAGAGGCTGAAAAGAAATCAAGAAGAAAAACTTTCGTCCAGGAATCTGTAAAGAAACCTGTGATCAAAACACCTATCAAGAAGCCTACCTCTCAAAAATTTCCAAGGCCAACCAAGACTGCCTTAGTGGCTGTGAGTGGACCAACAAAGCCATGAACAGTTCTATCAAGGAAGTCTTATAAGGTTGAAATGGCTAGCACTGAAAAAATCATCAAGGCCCTGAAAAGGAGTACTAAGAATATAGATATGATCAAGGGTAAAAATAACAAAGAACTTCTTCATGTCTTTTTAAAAGATGGAGAGTCTTTGAAATTCGAGAAGCCAGCCTTGGAGGGACAAACTAAAGAAAATCTGGAGTGGTTGCTGACTGTTGTGCTTGAGACTTCTGATCTTAACATGGATTTTCGAAGCCAGATTCAGAAGGTGATGAAGGTGAAGCATAAGGTGGACACAGTGCCAGAAGCTAATCCTAAACCTCTTGGATTATGGTATGAGACTTTCCATGGAGAGAAAGTCTTCTTCAACTACAATAGAGATATCAACAGTGTCACTGAGAGACATATAGAAGGATTTATCAGTCTACTCAAAGATGCAGAAAAAGAAACTGAACTAATCCTGAAAAAGTTGTTGATAGACAAGCTGGAGTTGCTGAGGAAAAATAGAAGGTAAACTGTTGTGTTGGAAGGTATGTTGTTTGTTAAAATAAGCTGTAATTTTATTTTTGAAGCTAGACTTAAAGGATTTAAACCTGAATCTTGGTTGAAGCCAAATGACAGATCAAAGATCTTAATTCATATACATTTGTAGTTAGTAATTCTTTATTCTAAGTAATACTTGTAATTTTGAGTTTTGACATCATCATCAACCTTGAAATTATGCTTATCATTCTGATATTCATAATTAGGGGGAGATTGTTAGGTTTTATAACATTTGATGATGATTGTCTTTAGATTACTTAGAGTACAAATGTATAGAAAGTGTTAATTAGTAACACTGAAGTTTTGTAGCCAGTAGTTATCTCTTTGGTTGTAATTCGTTTATTATTTGTAAAGAGATAGATTCATTTTCATTTGTAAGTAACTGCTGGAAAAGTTGTATCAAACCTTCAGCAAGTCAAAGTGTGTATTTGATCCGTTGGAGTTTGTAAAAAGGCTTATCGGAGACTAGTAAAAACTTGTCAGAGACTAAGGATTTTATCTATCAGAGACTAAGTTTTGCCTGTCGGAGACTAAGTCGTGATTTATTCCCTGAGAGATACAGAGTTCGAATTGAATAAGGAATGTCTTCCGTATAAAACAAAATATTATTGAAGACGTATTGAAGACGTAGCTGGTAAGGAAACAAGCCAGAATTTGTTCCTAATAAAAAAGGAAAGATTGTGTTTGATTCGAATAAGGAAGCTGAATTTTATTCAGAATTAGAAACTAAGTTAATTGTAATTTCAGTTTTTAGAGAAGCTGTAATTAGGTTTTACAGAGTATTGTGATTCGAAGCTGTATAGGTTTTCATAGTTTTTGTATCTTTACTATACAGAAAAGAAAAGAAGCTAATGATCATATTGTTGTGATTGTTAGAATTTGTAATCAATTATTAAAGCAATAAAAAACAATTGTTTATAAATTGATTTGAGTTCTTGTTCTTTATATTCCGCAAGAAAAGTTAATTTCTTAAAAAACAAGTAATCGAAAAGAATTCAAAGAACTTGTATTCAACCCCCCCCCCCCCCCCCCCCCCCTTCTATAAGTTCTCGGCTATCTTACTGAGAAAACAACTTACTCTCTTATGAAAATATATTACAATAATTGGAGAGTAAACCACCAACTAAAAAAAATAACTGCTATAAACTAGCACTAATTGTATATTTATATTTCTAAGTATTCTAAGTACAATCATCATCAAATGTTATAAAACCTAATATCTGTATCTTTCAACATCTAACCCTCTGTGTATTTGATGTAACTACTTTCTTTGTAAATTAATTACAACTTCTCTCTATATATTGATTCTCTTTATCTCTCGAGATTTATATATATGTATATTGATGATTCTCAAGATGTCATTTTCTTCTCTTCTTTGTAACTCTATTTAAAGACATAACTTTCTTCTCCATCTATTCATGGTGAACATCTGTGATATCACCTTTCTGAAAAATATCTCTATCTTTCTTCGGTAATTGTAACAACTCTGTTACATAACTTCTTAGTTACATAATTTCTCTATCACGTTATCTCTGTTGTATAATGTCTCTAGCACTCAATCTCCATGTATTGGACCAACTTCCTTATTTTAATTTCAAAATCCTAACCGACTTATGAGTGTACTGTAGTTAGTCATATGTCATCTTTAATATCCACTGATAACTCTGTATCTATTAATGGTTATTATCTGCTAATGACCTCTGGTACAGATTATCTGCTGATGAAAAATTTTATCCTTCGATGACCATGTTTCCTCTCATGCAGATTATTTGCCGACTTATCAGCTGATGAAAATTTTTATCCTCCGATAACCAACTTACTTAAAACAAGTTTTATCCTCTGGTAACTATTTAAATTCTGCTGCATAATATCCTTTGAGAAACATGTTTCTGCAGAATATCTCTACTATAAAATATCATTTGATGAATATGTTTCTGTAAAATATCCTCCGATGTTTCTGTAGAATATCCACCAATATTTCTACAGAATATCCTTCAATGATGAACACATATCCACCAAGACACAAATTTATCTTTTGATTAGCTGCTATGATGATTTATCCTCTGATTTATTCACTGATGTATATTTTACACTGTTAAAGGATAATATCCATTGACCTGTCTATTATCCACTGATGAACAATTTACAAAGCCAATTATAATTTATCTGCTGATATTTATATAACACATCAACACTTTCCAGTACAATTACAAACTCTAATAATTTTAAATATTATATATTATCATCAAATACTATAATTTCTAACAATTTTTTAAAAAGTTTTACGTACGTACCTATCATACATTTCGTATCTTACTCATTTAATATATAGGTATATATTTGTAGGAATAAAAAGTTTTTTACATTAAATTTATTACGAATGTCTAATTAAAGATGATATAAGAAGATTGTAATTAAAATTTTTAAAAAATATGACATTATAATAAATTTCTTTTACAAATGTTATTCTTTTTTTAGAAAAAAATTATTCTCAAAAAATTATTATTATTTAACGAAAGGAGTACTAATATTATTTCAAATAACATTATATTATGAATATATTTGAAATATAAAAATTATCTTTAAAAAATATCATTTTAAAAATGTATTGTTAATTTTGAAACAGAATGATTACTAAGTATGTACTGCCGGTACTTTTGAAATTTTATAAGAAATTATTTGTATCAAATTTGTTAAAACGTAAATGTATAAAAGTTTGTAATAAAAAATAGTAACAATATTTCACTTTGAAATTATTAAAAAGAATTTAATATTTATTTAAATCGTAACATTTCATCAATTTATTTAATATGAAGTAAATATATCTTTAATTTTAAGATATAAGATATATCAATTAAATATAATATATTATTTTTAGAACAAAAGAAAAATAACAGTACTTGAGTACTGTTATATTTTTTAAATTCAAATTACTCTGAATTATGGCTTCAAATTTCTAAAACTCGAACAGGTGACACGTGGCCAATCGTAACAGGAATAATGGGACAAAGAATCAGAATGTCGCTATAAAAGAAGCCCCCATTTGTTTTCTCCGGCATCAATTCACCAAGCAGAGCGAGTTTACCCCAACACACAACAATAAATCAACCAATTCCAGGTATTGTTTTGCACTCAAATCCATAAAATTTGTACATAACCAAAGTATACATTATATCCAACCCCCAATTTATATTTGCAGATCCTCCGAAATGCGACGCTCCACCACCACCACCGCCACCGCCAGGGACTCCGGCGATTCCACCACCGTCTCTGACGGCGGAGACGCTACCGCTACTCACATAGACGTCGACACCGACGCCGGAAGCAAACGCGACACGGATGACTTGTCGCCTCTTCCTCTCGATTCCAGTCCGTACGAAAAAGGAGAGAGAGTGTTGGCTTTTCACGGTTATCACTATTATCCAGCCAAGGTATATGGTTTGTATTTTACTCTGGTTCAAGTTTCAAGAATTAAGTTCTTTGGTTTGTTTCTCATTTAACAATGAGAATTAATTGCAGAAGATGATTTGTGTAAGCATATAAGTGTTTTGATTCATGGATGTGTGGTTTTTGTTGATCGTATATGTTTCTGATCATAACTAGGATATTTCATTTGATTCTGATACGCTATCTGGTGAATTGGAGATGTTCGGATGAATATATGAATTGGCCTACTGTCATGGAAATTACCTTTTTAAATTTATACTTTTCCTTCTCGAGAATTTCGTTTTTTAGAACATTAGATATTGCTCATACGAGTTCATAATAATTGTTAGTTATGATTGTTCTGTACAGAAAATGAAAATTAATGCTATAAGAACGCAAATATATTATATCCTGTTGATGTCGGAGAACATAGTTGGACACTTAATTATATGTTTACTTCTCATAATGTTGTATGAGTACATTATAATGGAGAAAAAATCAGCAAAATAAGTCAGAACATTAAATTACCAGAGTACCTCACTGTTAGAGACAAGCAAACTAGCAAAGCAAGTGCACATGAGATTAAATATGAAAGCCTGTTATTAGTTTTTTTTGAAGATTAATTTTTATATGGAGTATCAATCATTATTTTGTTGTTGTTTTATTTTTTCTGATAAACATTGTTTCAGTTTAATACTATTGAGTATACCTTACACAAGCTGCAATTTCTAGTCCTACCGATATCAATGCTTTACCATAGTAGCCAACACTATTAACAATACCTATAGTCATATATCTATAATTTCTCAGTAATACACCCTCAAATAGTTCTTAGGAAAAGTGATTATTTAAATAGTTTAAATAAACAATGAAGATGGGCAAAAGTCTCCAAATGTTTTACACTACAAGATATGCTCACTGCCAATTAATGCCAACAATTGCGAAAAATGGTGAAGCGAATGTTCTTTGTGAATCCTCCTCTATTATTGTTGTATCCAGGGAATTCAGATGGAACTGATCATATATAAAGTAAATGAGATCCTTATACCTCAATGTAAACATTTTTGCAATATAGATATATTATTGCCATAAACAATGTTAATTACGTGAACTCAGAAATGTATCTGAGGAGTTTGAGCCACCCAAGAGGTTTAATGAGAAATATGAGTTAATATTTCTGAGAGTACAACATTATTGGAGAAGTTGGATCATTATACTACCCATGCTGCTCCAATTTACCTGATTATAGGCTTATCATAAATTTATTAAGGAGGACAAGGTTGTTAATCTTCTTACTGGCTTACTATGGATAAAAGCCAGTCTTAACACAATTCATCAAGAAAATTCGTTTCATGTTTCTTTTACTTTAGGAAGTGGGTTGAACAGAATGAAAATTGCAAACAAGCTAATGAAGAATCTTGCTCCATCTCATCATTCTGCTTATCCCTGCTCCTCCTGCTAGATTGGCCCTCCATCATGGACAGATCCACAAAGCTGAAGTATTTAAATACCTCAAACCTGTCACTATATGATCAAAAACTAAATTAGTGCAACCATTAGCCAGACCGGTAAAGATATATCAAGGGTATTGTATCTGTCATTCTCCCCCTTAAATCCTTACCATGTCAAACCTCTGTTTGACACGAACTTACCTATCTTAAGCTGAATATTTGTGGAGAGTTTTTTTTTAAAGACATAAGTTCTATCATTGTCTATGGCATCGTGTCTTTGTTAGCCATGATTTGTTTTCTGGGGAGTTATTATTTGTTTTGGACTCCTTACTTCTTCAGGGAGATTAGTTTCGAACAAGAAATAGTACAAATTTTATAAGACCTGGTTTTGCTAATTTTCCAATTTTCCCATTTTCATATTTATGGGAGTCCCATTCATGATTCATCCTCAAATGCTGCTCAGATTTGGTCTCCTTCATTCTCCAACATTCATAGAAAGTTCACTATATATGTTCCAAACGTTAATAGGAGCTAGAATGAGGGACAATGACATAAAGGCCGAAGTCTTGCAACCACCTAGATTGGCTAAATTATAACCTTACCATCCAAAACAAATAGGCAGTTTTCTGTTACCGGCCTACCATCTAGTTCACTACCACTTGTGGATAATTATGGTCTGATCATCATCTTCCTATTACTAGGAAAACAATTAGTGAATGTACAAAATATCTATTTTTAGTTTTTTCTATGATAATTTGTTATTATACCTGACACTGCACATATTTTGTTACATTTGGAATGGGCCATTATAACAGGAGATTACTATACTAACGAACAAAGATGCTCGAAGTTAGTTTTTCTCCAAAGGATACAACCAGTAAGATGAAAATCGATCTATACTTGAAACAAAAGCCAAATGAATCAGTTGATGACGATTTTCCAAGGAATATACTTTCATATATGTCTTTAATTTCCAGGAAACATTGGTTATAGTTTCAATCTGAGTTCTGTCCCTTTTCTGAAATTTGAATGTATAATTTATAGTTCTTTCGATCCATAAAACTTTGTGTTGAGAATATTTCTTTCCGGGAAAAATAAGTTTATACAGATACTACTTGTGGTTTCTCGTCAAATTTGACGAAAGGGAAGGAGTGCCTGTTAAAAATGCTTTTGTTTTCCGAAATATTTTACTAGGACTTGGTTGAGGGGATCTCAAAGTACCACTGATGAAATCTAGTTACTAGAAAAGACTTGTTTGAAATCGAAGAGATGTTAGGATTAAGGTTGCTGGATTTTTCTGATGGTTTTTACTTGTCTCAGTAGATATAATCATAAATTTGTAGGTGGTGTTGGTAGTCCAGTAGAGAAGTATAGGCACCAACTGGTTTCTTGCACACCATTTGATAAGTCAATTCTTAGTCTGGCTGTTGTTTATGCACTGAGAGTTGTAAGTCAATATATACATTAACCATATCATTGATTCGTGGAGTTTGGCTCTCGTACTTTGAAATATTGAAGTCATCTTTTGCAAGAGGTCTTCTATATGCAATGTGTGATAATATCCATATCCTGGGTTACATCGATGTTATTGGGCTGGTTTTCTAGACGGTAGATGTCCCTCTTTTGATATTATGTTTTTTTTAAAGGTAACTTTCTGTCAATAAACTCCTATACAGGTGGTGCCGTGCACTCATCCTAGCTTGTAAACCCAATGCCAAAACGGATCTGCGTTTCCAAATAAGACCTTTTTGTCCCTGCAGCCCCCATGCCTGTCTACTTGGCTATGTCTCCCCTTCTTCCTCATTAGGAAGCTGATCGGTTGGCGAATTACTTCTCCAGTCATTCGATCACGTCTATTGGTCTATCATGAGCTTACCCGGATGTATGTAGATGATAAATGCCAAAGAAGCTAGCCACTATCTTCGTACAATAAGGCAGAAGCTAAACCGTGTGAAGAGAGGAGATGCACTTCTGTGACTAGCTGAAAGTAAGTAATCTCAAGACCCAGGCTTCGTAAAAGGCCAAAAGGGTAGGGTGGGAAAGAAGTTTATTGAGCAAAGAAACTTGGGGCTACGTGGATTACCTTTGGGAACTAAGTTGAAGATCTTGGTGGTCTTGTGAGATGAACTGCAAATGTAGTTTTCTTTAGGAAGTCCTGTAATGGCTGAGGCTTAATGACAAAGAAAATGGTGGAGTATGGCTTTTCCTCATTAGCATCAGTATCCTCACTAGTGAGAAAAATGATGCTAGTGACAATAGTTGTCTAGTTAAGATATTGAATAGTAAGGGTATCGATGCTAGTAACAATATTGTCACTAGCGTCAATATCCTCATAGCATTAATATCCTTACTTTCATCGATCAGGATAATTGTTGAACCATTGAACCATAGTACATAGTTCCGCTTCTAGCATATTGCACCAAGCGATATTAACCTAGAATAAAGTCATTGCTGAAATGGCCCAAAACTGAATCGTACAATGTGTACTTGTAGAGGACAACAGTATCAATATCCTTACTAGCATGTGAGTATATCCTCCATAGATTCAATTTACTTGGCATAAAGTACTTCTCCTGATTAAATGCAGAAAAGAACCTTGCTCAACTGCTGATGAAAAAGGAGGTCCCACACAATTATGCCCCAGGATGGAATCAAAGATTCTAGAGATTACCTCAAGCCCCTTGGCAATAGATTTGAATCCCAACTCATCCTAATACTTGTACGGAAAGGGAATGAACACAAATAGAACAAGTTTAGTGTATAAAAAAGCCTTAAGCACTCAAGTAATGCAGTCAATAAACCTTGTTGTATGTGAAATATGACTCCTGCGGACTTGATGTATGTTAGCATGAGTATAAGTTGTACTCGATGTTTTTATGAAGATTTCCTGTGACAACAGAACTATTATCATTAATGCTAATGATCCGTGCAGCATGAGAGAGTATGATACATAAGCGTTACCCGCACTTCAGTGAAGAACAACTGAATGATTTTCTTATTTGTGTGGCATAAATAAGTATTGTGATTCATCCATTGACATTTTAACTAAGAGTCTTGACTAGAAATTTTATATATTCTCTTAGCAATTCAAATTTTGAATATGTTCAATGTAGTCCTTGATTCTTATTTGCAGATGTTCAAAGTAGAAAAAGAGATTTGTGATAGTGGATGTTTCATTTCTAAACTGGATCAGCAATTTCCACAGCTTTGGTTGGAATTAGGAAATCACCATCAGTAGCAAGATCCCGAATAAGCATCCATACAAAATTTGTGGCGGCCCCAAAAATTCCACACGGGACCCGGGCGCTGTTAGAGGAAAGAAACAAACAACACATCCATACAACACTAATGTACTAAAGTGATTAATAGTACGTCCTTACAAATATTCAGAGTATAAATCTTGCAGCGAAAACTAAGCTATTACAACAGCTTTAATCATCATCTTTACATGAAGTTGTGACCCATAGGTCTTACAGACTTAACACTGCAATTGTGCCCTTACATCTTCAATCCTCTTCTTCTCCTCATCACTACCCACAATTAACTCGCAATGACCTTATGTATGTATATCTTACCTTTATCACCTGTAAAACATTTTAACAACAATAAGGATGAGCGATTTACGCTCAGCAAGCATATAATCATATATGGTGAGTAACAAGGGTTCACACTATTGATGAGGTATGACAGATTCAATTGTCAAAACCTCTAGCACTTTTGAAAATATATCTTTGATTTTAGGATTTTGAGCTCTTCCTTCCTTCCGTAACCGTCTTGCATGTCTTATTTAGCTTAAAGGAGGTTCTCGTAAACTACGTACGACATCCTTTCTCTTAAGACTAACATAAGCACTTACACATCCGTAAACATCCTCATACATTTGCACAGATATAAGATTGAAAATAATAACTGACAAATTCAGGCTCAGTTATATCCATGCACTTTCATTCATATCATGCTAACGGAAATTAAAGCATAGTATTCTGATTCACAAAGAAATCAAGACATAGAAGTCATAACCTTGTACGCATGTCGAATCAATTGACCATGCATTGAAATAAGCATAGGAATGAGAATATACTTGCCTTGGTCCTTAGCTGAGCTAAATCTAATTCACTTGCTTGGTGAAATACCTCTGTAAAATATACATATGTTTACTTAGCAGGAGAATCTAAGCTTGAAGATAAATGTGATGTACAAATGTGATGTCTGTGATGTCTGTGCATTCTTATTCTCTTGATGTCTTAATGTAATTATTTGTTGCATCGGAAAAATTGAGACTTTTCATTTAAACAAGCCTGAGGAATTTACAGACTGTTACACATCCATCAGGGAAAAAGAGTTCTGTTCGTTAGGGAATGATCAATCATCAGTGGATAATTACCCGTCAGGGGATAGTCATCAGGGGATGATCTTGTTCTTCGCCAAACTCAGTTGGCTATCGCCAAACTCGTCGGGGACTAATATCTTTAGCCATCAGAGACTAACATATTTTTGCCCATTAGAGACTACGGATGACGTCTTCAGGGACTAAACTTAGCCTGTCGGAGACTAAGGATGACGTCATCAGAAACTAATTTAAACTTCCTTCATCAGAGACTAACAACATTTCCTTCATCGGAGACTAAGAAAATCCTTCAGAGACTAAAGTATCTCATCAGAGACTAACATATTAGTTATCAGAGACTAACAAATATCTCATTAGAGACTGATGACGCTATCTCAACCCAAGGTTGACGTCATCAGAGACTAACATTGGAGCTTGTTTATGCTATAAAAGAAGATCTTCAAGAACAAGAATGATGCCCAAAATGAACGAACTCAAACCTAGGATACATAATCATCCTTTCTGTGGTGCATAAGCTTCTTTTCATAAAAACAATATATTCTTTAAAAGCTTTATTCTTTCCTGAAGACTTAGCACACACAGCTAATACTGTCGGATGCTATGCAAGAAGGAAAAACAAAGGAGAACATAAGATTTTTACCTTTTGACTTGACGAAAGGGATTAAAGCTTGTCTGAAAGTAATGGTCCGAAAGAAAGAACTTTAAATTGTATGAAGATGGTAAGTTTAGAGAAGAACTTTAGAAGAGAAATTTTTCGAAAAAAGATTAAAATTTTACCTCTGAATAAGGTATTTATAGCAGACTAAGATTAAGCTTTGAGATAAGATGATTGGTTAGTCTGGACGGTAAAATGGCTGCTTATCCTAACTCTTTAACAGCTAACAACATAATAAGCAGCTGCTGTCATACATGCAGCTTGTCTTTAATCAGTTGTTGCCACACAACCTGCCTACTAATCAAGTAACTTCACACGTAACTCCTTTAATTCATGTACTCCTTTATGGGTAGTCTTCTTCAATTCACATACTCCTTCCATCTCCGTACAAGCTAAATTACTTAATCTCACACTCATATTCCATAACATCAATCTTTGTTCATACTTGATTAAATTAATCTCAAACAAGATTTTGAGTTTACTGTATTCAAATCCCTTTGATGATTTTACAAAAGAAATTGAGGTTATAGAATTTTGGACATCACATGGACATAATACTCAAGTATTTAAAATTCATACCTCATACCTCATAGGAAATCATCTCATAAACATTTTATTTCTATTTATTTAAGAAAATAAAATTCCGGTTTGTCACAAAATTCGCGATAACTTTGACGAATGCCCACAAGTTTCTCTACACCATTGTGGACTTTGTCTTTGCAATCACTAACCCAGAGACACAACACTTAACACCTTGTCTAGTAACCCATTCTTTAAGTAATTACTTAATTTGTGTATGTATAATAAATTGAATTCTGCGGTTGCTTAAAAAGGTATATAATTTTTATTAGATTAGAATTTAGAGGTTAGTTTTCCACTACTTTTCCATATTGTATAACTTTGAAAATTGTACTAGATGAAAATTGTGTTTCGATTAGGAAAGATATACAATTGTTTTTAAATTAGAGATCGAGAAAGTTGATTTGAGATTAATTTTCCATGTTGCATAGGTTAGGACATTGTACTAGAGAAATCTGACTCTATGTTGGGCCACAGATAGCTAACATAGTTTCACAGTGTTTAAAGTTTGTAATTTAATATATGATTTAGCTATATAAATGCGCCTTACTGTGTTGGATATATCTTGCAAGTCTAATTGTTACCATGGAACTTAAATATCAATGCCAGCCACCAGCTGTCTTGCCTTTGTGGTTTGACATTATTTCCTTTCTGTTGTCAAATGCAAATGTAAATATATATGTTTCCTGCTCTTCTTGGCCAGGTGCAAAGAGTTGAATCACGGATGAAGGAGTGGACATATCTCGTTCATTACCTAGTGAGTGTAGCTCTCCAACCTTTACTGCTTTACTGATTGGTTTATTTTGTTCATCATTCCTGAAATTTTGTGGGTTAAAGGAAAATTGATAACTATCTTCCAGTAAGTAATGACTTAAATTTCTTTATATATGCAGGGATGGAAGAAAAAGTAAGTTTTGGTCACCTGTAAAAATCCCTTTCATAACAAGACAGGTCATTGTTGGGATTTCAAGGTTTATTTTTTACATTTTGATATATTCTGGAACAGGTATTTTTGTTTAAGGTTGTGAGTGCTCTCCGTATCTGCTATGTCTTTTGTCTTTCAGTTCAACTAGAAGAAAGTATATACATGGAATTTCTTTTGATTTTTGGTAACATGCATCCTAATGTACCACAATTAATCCCCCCCACACCCCCACAAAAAAAAAAAAAAAAGAAAAGAAAATATGGTATTACTGCAAAATATTTGAAAGAAAGTTATTATTTTAATTAGATTGATATTTCATATATCAGCAAGGTTGGATTGGGATTTGTCAACAGGTTTATTGACTCTGAACTTCAAGGGTAGAGTTTCTGGTTCTGTCTATCCTATGGTCATTAGAGTTTTACGTTTTCAGCTCTTTGAATAAACTTATCCAATGAAAAGTCTCTGAAAATCTATTGACTACCAGATGGGATGAGTGGCTTGGAATTGACCGTCTGATGAAATTTAATGAAGAAAATACCAAAAAGGAGTTGGTGCGGATCAAAAGTCCAGCATTTGAGAAGAGCATAAAGTCTGGTCCTATATTCCGGATTAAACCAAAACCTTCTTCAGGTTAGAGATACGTTTATGTTTAGTTTCTAATTATTATTCCTTTATATAAGAAGTAGTGTATGTTGTTGTAATCAGTTTTCAATGTAATGTTGATTGATATTCTGTCCACCCCCACCAGTTTATAGCGAAACCGATTTTCCGATTGAGTTGAGTTTTATCTCGTTAGTGTTATTCGTAATTTACTTTCCTGTTGAACCCCTATCTTTGTACCCCTGTTGCTAAATTATGATAAATTACATTAATGTAATAGTGTTTAATGAATAAGCACATGAAAAGAACATCCAACTTCAAAGAGAAGAAACCAATGTAGTAAGTTTGTGTTCGATGGAAGAGTTTATGATCCTGATCTTTATTAATCAGCATCGTAGGGGCTTTTTCATATTTATTAATTGTGTTTGATTTAATAAAGTCAGGAAGTTCTCAGCTTGATGAATGTTTGTCGGTCATCTGCTTTTGTGCACTTGGTCCCGATGTATTTATTATTGCATCACTGAGGTTGATTAATATCAACTCTGACATGATCTGTATTTTAATTTTTCAAGGAGCATATTAATCTTACAAAAGTTGAATTTTGTTCTTTGAAAATAAGATATTGATTGAACTTTTAGTATAAGTTCCATTCACATTGATTTGGTGCACTGCTCTGAATAACTTTTTACATACAAGTTAATATTTCATTGCATAATGCCTTAAAGTATTCTAAAATTAGATGTTGATACCCTTGGCAGCAGCAAGAGGCAAGAAGAGACACAGCGACGCCATTTTTAAGGTGGATCTCTCTGTCTTTGATATTGTAAGGGCTTCCAAAAAAAATGGTGCTTCTTATTCTCCATCACTAAAGTTTATTTCATATATTCATATCATTCTTCAGGACAAGGGCATAGCACCATTGGAAAAGCTTGTGACTATTCAAATACCACCATCACTAAAGAAGCAACTTCTTGATGATTGTGAATATATAACCCATTTGGACAAGGTATACAATTCTTTGAAACTGTAAACTTCTCCATTATATTTGTATCAGGTATTCCTTTTTTGAATGGACTTGTAAAAGTATACTATTTTCTGCAAGTATATATAATCCTCTTTACTGATGTATATTTTGAAGATTATAGAGTTCTGTTGCTGTTTGCATTGACATTTGAGTGTTAATTTGCTTATTGTTTTATCAGTAAGCTCTAGCACCTAAATTTGGAAGGCCACACTGAAGCATTTTTCAGCTTGTTTGTTTCAAGCGTGAGGATTATTATTCTATCATTACACATTTATGCCTAAATTTGGGGTATGGGAAGACAAACATCAAACAAAAAAAAAGAAAAAGAAAAACATCATTATGGAATGAGATGTTATCATGGAACTGTAAGTAGGTCTGGCGGTTATGCTCTCTATATAAAAGGTGTATCTCAATATATTTAAGATTTAGGGGCCAGAAAAGCTGCCATGATCATTCTGGGTCAGCCGAAAAGCAAAAAGTCTGATGCCCTCCATCTACTTAAACCACTCCTGACTTATAGGCAGTTTCCGTCTTCATTAATTTACTGTCTCTAATCTTTCTTTTTCATCTCTATTTTACATACAATTTCCTCTTATCGGCTGGCTTCTTTTTATCACCTTCACATAATCTGACTTCCTTTTTCCTCTCAGAGTTCGCTTTCCACTCATCCGCGATTTATTCTTCGTATTTCTCATTTTCAGTTTTTAACTTAATAAGAAAGAAACTATATGCACAAACATTGTGCGGGTGCAGTATGCTAGTAACTTCTACCAAGCAGGAGAATTGAAGGTTTTCCTAATATTGGTAAAATTGGTTATCTGATAAAATGTTTAAAATACGTATAGCCATTGAGTTGAAGCACGTTGTTGCTATTTTCAGGGTGGTGTTTGTTAAGATTGCAGATTGCCCAGGTCTTGTAGTTAATTTCTATGGCAAAGATCATTCCACATAGATTTCACTCAAATAAGTGAAGTCATTCTGAAAAGTGCTAGTTCTACTTCGCTCAAATGTGGGGGATACATATGTAGAAACAGAAAGAATAATGTTTGTTAATTTCGGTATTATTTTTGGCTAGGATTTACAAGTTTTATCACGTGTATGTATTTTTATTTTACTGATTTGAGAATATTTCGTGCTTGTATTGCAGCTTGTTAAACTTCCTCGTACTCCAAATGTTGATGAGATACTGAAGAAGTATTTTTCACAAAGGGTGAAGAAAGACAACATGTAAGCTCGTGCTCTATGATCCTAACTTGTGTCTTTTGTTTATTTTGTTTGTAGATATGTACGCTAGTTCTCTTTCTAAGTTCAAACATTTTAAAATGCCACTTTCTGATGTTTTCCCCTTCAACTTGGTGGACAAATTTCTGCTCTCTATTGATCCTTACAATATGTAATGAAGCAGAATGCTGTTGCCAAATCCACAGAAATTAAGCAACAAAAGATAAAGGGGAAATATAGAAGAAAACACAGTTCTTATCAAAAGGGGTCGGTATATCAAGACCATGTCTAGCATTACCATAAAACATCGCCATCCTTTTATACACAAAACCTAATTAGACTGTAAAACACAAGCTGAAAAATTATGTAAATGGCAATGGAACAACAAGAATGCTAAAAAAACATCTAAATGATTCCAAAACACTGCCACTTATGGTGCCTGTGGCGAAACATTGGATTTCATTTGTTGGGCCATTTCCGAGTGAATTGCCAAGTTTTAGCTGATATGAGTCCATCGATCTTGATTTCCACGAGGCCACTACTTGCATCCCATGCTTTCACTTTTTTTTTTTTTTTTTTCGGGGATGTCTTACTTCCTCTATATTATTAAGGACCTGCTAGGTAGTATTGGGGAAATTGTTTGTTCTGATATTTTCTGTTGATGCTCCCAATGTGGAAAGGAAACAAGTAACAATATACTTTTGTTGCTTATGAGTTGGTGCAAAGGGGTGTTTTCTCACTGAGATATATCCTCTGATGAGCAATCTCTCAACATATAGTTCCTGTTTATGTAGGATATTAGTTGTATTATTAGTAGGTTTTGCAAATTACTCTATGCAATAAGTTGTATACCAAAGACTGAATGGTAAGAAGTTTCCTAATGTAGGCCAATGAGAGACCAAGCAGTTTAAATATTTTGTTTAACCACTCTATTCAGTGCTTGGTTTTGATGGACTTAATGCCATATATACACAACCCACTGGACCACTGGAAAATAAAGTCCACTATCCACTGGACCACTTGTCTGAAATTGAATTATATTTGTTACTTCTACGTTTCTCCTTGCCGGAATCAATGGCTTTGCATTTGTATGTTCATCTGATTTTAGAAATAGAAATGCTTGGAACTTTTTTTTAAGTTAATTTGACTGCTTTTGGCCAACATCATGTGTTCCGATCTCTAATTATGAAATCATAACGGCTGTAGCTTTAATTTTAAAAATATCTAATGCAAATTGCTCAAATTACAAACTGTTACTAAACCCATTTCTTACGTGATCTTTATTCTGACAAAATATTAACAATAGTTGGTGTTGGCTGAATAGGTGAAGTTTTTGGGAACTTAAATTTTTGATTTCTGTTGTTGCAGAAAATATAGAATCTCCTATGGAGTTGATCAGATGTTACGAATTTGAATTGTTAGACAACTCATGTTGAAATCCGTCTCCCACTTTTGGATAAAGAAGAACACTCGATTTGAAATATTATGAAAGGGACAACATAGAACGTTTGAAAAGCGTAACATATGATTTAAAATTTCTTTCAAGCTCGGTGACCCAATAATGAAACAGAATCTGAAAGGCAATTTTTTGTATAGAGAATAAAGAGAAAGGGATGCTAAATAGAGTTATGGCTAGGGACATGTGCGAGAGAGTATTGGTGACGATGGGAGAAGACTCCTGGAAAGTTGAAGAGTGGCAAACTATGGACGTCGTTAGAAATTTTGATCGACGGAAAGAGCGAACGGATGGGAGAGAGTGTGCACGCTGTGTTTTGTCATGTTTTTGTTAGTTTTCTAATATTGACAGTTGGTTATCATCTAAAGATTTAAATTTAAATTTGTTGTGTATTTGTAGGATTTATGTCGAGTATTGGGTATAGTTTCAAAACATGCTCTCATTCTCTATCCTAGTCCTGTGTAATTAGTATTGCCGCTGTGTTATGTATCTCTCTCTCTCTCTCTCTCTCTCTCTCTCTCTCTCTCTCTCTCTCT
>CM025782.1:8623389-8647536 GCA_014636745.2 Centella asiatica
CTCTCTCTCTCTCTCTCTCTCTCTCTCTCTCTCTCTCTCTCTCTCTCGCGTGTGTGCTCCCTCCTCCCCTGTGGCTACTGGCGAGGAGTTTTGATGATTTCCAGAATCAACCTTCTGTAATAACCAGCAGTCGTTTTCTCTGACTGATTGTTTCCGGGTGAACACTTTATCTGAGAAATCTTGGAGGACTAGGTACAATCACTGGCGTGTGTCCAGAATTTGAGCTACTTATACTTTTAAGCCGAAGTTCTTATCATCATTTTGTATCCACGTCATTGTTTTGATAATGTAATGAATAGTAGTGGTGTTTTATTTTTACATGTTTTTTTTTTGGTGTCAAAAAGGTTAGGCGAGACAATTCGAGAAATTCTAAATGGCTTGTGCTGTTACTTTGACAAAGCGTTGCCTGCAATGCTCCTGTACAAAAGTGAGCGGCAGCAATATGAAGAAGCTATTGCAGAGCACGTCTCTCCTTCAACAATTTATGGAGCTGAACATTTATTACGTCTTTTCGGTAAGCTAGACTTCATTGTAATTTTCCCCTAATTGATTTCTGTGTTGTTTTAGGACAGAGAAACTTGTTCGTCAATAAGGAAATATCTGCATTTTAGGACGGAAAAACTTGTTTGTTGATGAGGAAATCCCCGCTAATGTACAGAGACTGAGAGGAGATGTCTTTGATATGCTTACCAGTCTGCCAATGCAATTAATACTTTTATTTCGTCTTTAACTTTATTACATGTTTAAATTTGATATAAAACCATTATACTGGTCTAAAAAGGAGATGTCTTTGATATACATACTAGTCTGCCCATGCAAATAATGCTTTTATCTCGTCTGACTTTATTACATGTTTAAATTTGATATAAAACCATTATAACTTTCTAAAATGAACTGTTAGACTTTATCATTAGGAAATTTGGTTTTCTATATAAGACCATTGTGTGATTTAGTGTATTATAAGAAAATCATTATTGCCACTGTAGTGCGAAAACATATCAAGTCACTTTACTTCAATACAAGGGTCCTCTATCTTTTCATTTTCCTAGTCTAGAGTTCATGCATTACATGAGAACTTGAAAAGTACATTTGTTTTCAAACTTATCGTTTATTTAATCCTTGACAATTATGTGAACATATACATTTTCTCCCTTGTATAAAAGCGTTCACAGAGAATAGAATGTGAAAATATATTTGAACAAATAATTCTATTATCTAATTTTTTTTCAGTTTATATACTTGATATTCTGTGCAATTACAGTTAAGTTGCCTGGGATATTGTATTACGCGAAGATCGAAGAGGAATCATTGACCAAGCTTCAAGAGAAGTTACTCGACTTGCTCAAGTACGCTTTCTTCCAATTGTGTTCTGAAATAATAATGTCGTACACAGTGATGTCTAGAATTAGAATTCATTTATAAAAGGCTCAAAGACGAAACAGAAAAACATTGCAACGAGAAAAGTTGGGGGCACGCTGGGGTAATCAAGTCGTGGTCAGGTGGGTTAAGAAGTACAGTCCTAAGGTCTGGTACCTGAAGTCCTGAGTATAAATGAAAGGAATCTAGAATGTCCTTAGGTTTTCCTCACTTGGCAGAGGAAAAAGCAAAAATATCCTCCATATTTAGTTTGTTCTGGTTTCATCTTATGTTACAGGAAATTGTCCATTTCTGACTGTAATATCGGTTCTAAGAACAATAATCAATTTTGAACCATCTCGTCATGCAGGTTCTTGCAGAAGAATCAAAGTACGTTTTTCCTCTCCACTTACCAGAAGCCAGAAAATTTGAGTACAAACATCAAGAAACAAGATGATTAAGAAGGAAGACCTGGTTGAAGCATGAGACAGAAATGTACATAATCAGTACTCAGTAGGAAGGGCTGGTCCAGAGGTAGCTATTTCTCCTTCTTATGTGATCCTATCTTTGTAATATTTGTGTTTTGTCTATCTAATCAAAAGTTAATTGCAAATGCTAATCAATTACTAATCTTCGAATCAACTTATAAATGATACTGAGCAGCGAAGGCATTACTTATTGCTATTCTTCATCCTTTTTTTGTTTTCATTCAATGGATGCTGTAAATGAACTGAGCCTTTCACCAGCAAGCCTAGATTGGTCCTTTATATTGAACTTGATTCCGGGTTGCTTGTGTAATTGGAAGAAAGCAGTGGGATTGTGCTCAACTCAGAATTATTTAAACTGGACTCGTTTAAATTTTATTACATTTGTTCTCGGGTTGAATTAGGATTTTAAGAAAAGGTTGTGCATATAATATATCCAAAAAGGTTATTTCCACTTGCTTCCTAGACCCAAACAGAATAGTTGATCTTCACTTCCATAATCTCCCTCCGTACATATCATCCTAGATTTATTTCCAACCTTTTGTCCTGAATACGTATATATATATATATATTTTTTTTTGCAATACTTGCACCAAGTAATAATTTATTTAGTATAGCCGGAAGACTTTATTATGGTTACTAATGTTAAAATGATCGTGAATGTCCGCTTCCTGTCTTCTTCTTCAAGTTGCTCTCGGTATCCCATCTCGCCACAACCGTTCCGCGATTTCTAGAGGAGTTTTGCCATTTACCCATTTCCCCCCAAAATTCTCTGGACGAATTATATCCAAATTTTCTGCAATTTATTAAAATCTGCGATATTTCCTATTTGGGTTTACATTTTGCATCTTCAGTTTGGTTTAATTGGATGGTTCCACAACCTCCGCATCCTTTCATTATGAATGATTTCGTGCATCCATCGCATTCATTTATTTTGGTAATTTCCTTTTCAGCTCTTTCTCATTTAAGTTTTCTATTTTGAATTGGAAATTACGATTTCAATTAAAACCCATTTAAACTGCAACTTTATTTCATACATGTATTATCTTTTTAACGCTACTTGCCTTTTTTTGGTGAAAGCCATGGTTTTAGTTGCACTTTGACATTTTTTGGATTATGGAAATGTTTCATTAATTTTTATTTTCTTAGTGTTGGTTGTGTATATTTTCTTCGTACATTCTTATGAATGAAATATAAATTTGCTCACGCATATGTATGTATACGTAACCCAGTTAGAACTGCAAAATTTACGCATTTTTTATTATGTAAGCGAAGTAAAATTTATCTGTTATTATATAGGAGAAGAAGATTGTACACACGTGTGCATGTGTGGCCATGGCTAATTATATAATAATTCTAATATACATTGATGACATCTCTATTAACTAAGCATTTGGGCATAGAATAAATACCATAGAGATTTTCGGTGGAAAAAAGCCACAAATTCAGGTTCCACTTGGTAACATGCAGAACTAACTGTTCTTCTCTCCCCATTATGCTTGATTAATTAATTTTCTCTCATCAACGTATCAAACTAGATAAGGGAGTACGAAGACTGAAAAAAAAATAATTTCAAACTCTATTAATTTCTACGATTTTTTCAAGACTCGGGATTTCGATAAGCTAATTCAACATACCATTTTTGTTGAGTTGTTTAAAATTCAAACTTTAGTTTCACATATTTTATATTGCATAAATTGATTATTTAATTAGAATGGTTATTTATTTATTTATTAGCGATTGATAATTAAAGTATGGATTGCACATGTCGGTTAAAATAATGAAGATTTAAATCATTTATTTTATTATTTATGTATAAGATTTATTCCTTTATACCAAATTAGGTTCAGCTCATTCAAACAAAGCGACATTCAAATGACTGATTGTTGTATAACCTGGGGGATTCCTTAGATATTTACTTGTCAACGGTAGCTAGCAACAAGTAAAACCTAGTGATTAGTTATGATTATGAGCAATTATTATGATATAAGTTGACCCTCAACTCCATGCAACAAAGTCAATTGATAACCACCAGCCAAACCCGCCTTGACGAAGACGTATCCAAGTAGGCGAGGACATAACAGATCCAGATGCCTCTTTTAATGTCTCACATAAAATCTACTAGTGATATTTATTGCACTATTTAAAGAATTAGATGCTACGCCATCAATAATCCATTGATTAAAACTATGTTTGATAATTATTTAATAAGCTGATTGAGTGTTTAATTGAACGAATAAGTCATTAAGTTTGTTTGATTTGAATTTAATTTAAACTGAATGTCGTTGAATATGACCCATGGAATCAGCATTACTCCCTTTGCTAAATCGGTAAGATCATTACCTAACAAATCTCGTGCCTTTTAAAATGAAGTATGGAAATCTTGTAAAAAATACTACTGCTCATAAAGAGGCAATCAAAATAGGTAATTAAATATTAATCAAAAGACAAATTTTATAATCAAGTGATAATATGATAATCAAATATTAAAAAAAGAGCAAGAAGGGAAAATTTGGACCCGTTAATTTCTATGTTTACGACAAAACAATTTGTATTTTTTGTTTTAATGAGTACTTTTAGTTGTTTTTTTATTATCTATTATAAATAGTAGTTCATCCGTTTAGAACAAAAAACAACATTTGAAAATAAGATTTGTTTCAATAAAAAATAATATTGGCATAAATTGAAAATTCATGTTATTCAGATGACTCGGATGTCTAATTTATCAAACGAATCTCAACATTCAGATTCAGTTTTAATTATTCAACAATGTTCATTCAATTTTATCAAAAGAGTCTAAGTGTTGGATTGTTTAATTATTCAACAATGTTCATTCAATTTTATCAAAGAGAGCGTAAGCGTTGGATTGTTTCTTAATAACTCTATTATTAAAGATAGATATCCATTATTTATTATACCGTATTTCCCAACTACATTCATTGATTGAAAAAAATCAAATGGCCATGATGTAAAACTTGTGAGTGGTTTGGTTCTAAGAGTCATTTTATGAATATTAATATTTCTAACACCGCCGTCCCCGCCCCCTCAATCTAGTAAAAACTGGGAACGTAGAGCTGAAAAACATATTATGTGATGATTCAACTTTCAGGACGTGGTTTGTTGGATAAGAATCTGTGAATCTAAAAATTGTTGTGTAGTTTGTAAAACTATTATTTGTCCTCCCTCCGTAAAAAAAAAAAAAAAAAAAAGCAACATTTTATTTTATTCGTACAAGATTGACAAATCTTAAAATTCATATTGTTACAGTAATTTAATAATATTTTAGTATTATAAAAGAGTTTATTTTGTTAAAAAATCTTAATATGTATTATAATGTTAATTATATTTAAATCGAAATCAATCAAATTTAAATCGAATTTTGATCGTAGATCTTTACAAAAATACTAGATAATTTTTTAAAATGTTAATTCTTTTTTTTAGAACAGGTGAAACATAATGTACTTTTGTAATTCAGCGAGTTGTATGTTATAAGGCAATCGTTATTTTCAGAGAATAATATAATCATAAAAGAAGGGTCCCCTCTCTGATAAGAAAGGAAAGAATCTCAATTTTATGACAAATCGAGTACGATGGTTGTTCTTCACTAACCACAAGTAGTATCAATAATAATTCGTTTTGCGGTGTTTAGTCAACTATACATTATAATGACCTACAATTGGCCGATAATTGCACACGGGTCAATTCAAAAAAAAAAAATATCCATTGAGATTTTCAATTCGTTACAAATGGATTTTGAGAGTAGATTTTCGGGCTCTGAATTTTTAAAACACCACTTTATGACTGTCACACAAACATAATTGTGACTAACATTATTATTCCATAATAATATTCCGTATGGTGCTTGTTAGTTTTAGAGTCGAAAAGCTGATTAAAACTAAAGGTTTTACGAAGGGGAAGTAGAAAAACAGAACTTTTTCAATCCTCAAATTTTCCAGTCTAAAATCTTCAACAAAATCAACTTTTGTTGAGATTATTTTGTGAATTTCTATAGAAATAATTTGCAATCTATATCAACACGAATGGGCAATAGATACATTAAGAACACAGATAACTCAAACAAAATCAGCTCTTTTAATATCTTGTTTTGGACATCTTTTTTTACATATAAAAACTTAAAAGTATTTTATCCAAAATCTCCTAAATAGGTATCTAAATTAACTCATCACTGTTTTAACTTGATTCAACATTCAATAAAATCGATCCTGAGCGAGTTATGAAAAAGTCAAATTACAATTTTATCCTAAAAAATTCTCCAATTTTATTTTAATTTGGTTCAAAATCACTTATCACTTATTCAATTAAAATTTAAATTGTAATCAACTATAATTCTTATGTAATAAAATCAATTTATGTAGAGTTCTAAAATTATTAACTATTTGTTGGAATAAAATTTTATTAAAATATGTACTAAAATATATTAAGAGAAAGCATGTAAAAAAAACTTATTAAACATACATTCACATAATCTAAAAAATACCTATAAAAAAAACTAATAAATCGACAAGTCAAACATTATTACTATTTACAATAATAAAAAATATATAGATAAGTTTAAATTTTAAAATTAATTTGTACAAATATACAATTATAAAAAATAAAACACATACTTGACACCAGTAACAAGTTAGTGGTAGGTAGATAAAATAGGGTTTGTAAAAAAAATTCTTCAACAATTCAGTTAATTCTAGTAACAATCTCCTTCGATGAATATGTTCAAGAGGCCGCAACTTCATCAATGTGATATAAAGTTGACCAATTAAATTTATTTTACGAGGACAATCGGCTACAATTATGGCAAATAAGAATATGGGAACAACAATAATCGACATAAAACTCAAACTGTCTCATTGACTTTGTACATTGGCGCAACAGCTTGCCGGTGCCAGCTAACATCACGTCAATAAAGTTATACTACAAAGAAACCCCCGCATTTTCTATAATTAGTATTGATAGAGAACCATAGTTTAGTGCACTCCAATTGTGAGTTTGACTTTTCTGAGTTGGCCGATTGTGTGCATTGGATTAAATGAGATTTTGACTTTGTACAATACATTTGAACACTTGGCTCTTAAAGTATTTGTCTTTTAAGTTCTTCACTTCTATTAAAAAAAAAATTCATTGATCAATGTGTGGCCGTACTTATATATAAATGGGATTTTGTATACATCTATCACATCAGCACCAAAAACCCACAAAAAGTGCAGAAAATAAGGAAACAAAAAATTCAAACCAAAATCAAAAGGCCACATGATCGATAAACAGGCGAATTAGAGGGAAAAAACAGACAAATACCACCATGTCAAGTCACTCCCATCGCCCCATCAAACAACCACAAACCTCCCATCGCAGTCGTCAACAAGAAGAGGCAAAAGACTCACGTGATGGCCAAGAGGCCTCTGGCACCCACAACAATACCATGTTCCCCTTCACACAGATCGTTCCCCACTCTGCACCAACATGTACAACACACTCCAAGAGTGGGGATGCGAGGGAGATCTTGGACACCATCAAAGTGCGGAGAAGGCTCCTCAGTCAAAAAAAATGTTTAGAACAGATGGAAAAGTTGTTTGTGACAGCCTTAGTTTCTCAACTATAAAACAGCGTCGTCAGTTTAATATTAACTGTTCAGACTTAGGCCTTTCGGTGGAAAATTGGGTTGCCAAAGGGGAAATACAAAGAGCTATCACACAAAAACCTCTTTTCTTTATAATAATAATTAAAAGTAGAGTATACACAGTAATTATTACAAACATTATTTTGAAAGTTCTTAACAGCGAAATAACATATATTTTTCTTGAAAACAAAACAAGATCAAATCAACCGAAAATCTTATTTATGAGTTCTGAACTGCCAGATCTACTGGTACTGATATGACTTTTCTTTACCCTTAGAACCTTCTTCTTTCTTGGGTTGAACTGAAAGAGAATTAAGCAAATATGAGCAACAAAATCTCAGCAAGTAATATAATATAGGACATCTAAAATATATCTGGATAAGAAACTAGTTCAAAATATCAAAATAACGTTATGATCTCAACTGATGAATTCAGATGGAGAGAATCCATATTTTTGGATAGAAGAAATATTGGCAATATCATGCATCTGAAAAGAAGAAATAAGGAATCCACATAAGTCCTCAAACGTCTTTCAGTACTATGACTTACTTGATCATTTCTCTCATGACGTCTTTCAGTACTATGACTTACTTGATCGTCAATTCTGTTTGACACAAGGGCCTACTGAGAATATCTCTTACCACATGACAATAGCCGGCCAATGCTATTTCATTGTGGTCTGCTATGTATATACGTATGACATTTAATAGTAGACTTAATTACATCTACATTCTCATAGGCTCGACAGAATATAATATCTCATTCTCATATCCGGGTTGATTCCCCTACTCATAGTAAAGTCCTTATAGTTGATAGGATTTCGACACCTTAGTGGAATTTACCAAGGTGACTACATAGCATCCTTATAATTTCAGTGAGGGTCTTGACATTAGGGGACTTACCAAGGCGATCACACAACATCATTATAGTTTCAGTGAAGTCATAAGGTATTTATTAACCTTGTAAAAACTGAATAGCTCAAAATGTCAAGTATTAATATGAAACCGATAAATGCTTGTAAACAAGATATTAAAATCAAGCACTTCTCAAAATAGTATTAGCTTTAGTTGAGTAATTAATTCTCTATCTGTATGCATACGAAAAAATTATATATACATAAGAAGAAAGGTTTAAGTAGTTGCCTGCCATAACTTAACACAGATCGAATTAATTGATCATGTGTTTAATTTGAGATAAACATCATACTTACCTTTATATCTATATAAATATTTGTGTGATATATTGAAAATATGATAAATATATCACTTGGAAATAAATTAAGTATAACTGAACAACTAAGTTATACATTGGAAGAATAATAACAAATACATTACTTGCCTTGATCGGGGTGATAAATATACGATAGGTCTGCGAAATCTGTTTTATGAATCATAAATGATTAACAGAAATTAGAACTATATACTACTATGCTTAGGTAATAAAGTTATAATATTTAAGTCATGGTAAGTCTGCGTCAGGGGATAGATTCTACTTGTCAGGGGATAAGGTTTATGCTATCAAGGAATAGTTCACAGCCATTAGGGAATATCTTACAGTCGTTAGGGGATGATTTACTCATTAGGGGATATTTACCATCAGAGGATAACTACCTGTCAAGGGATGCATTGCCCGTCAGGTGATAGACTACCCATCAGGGGATAACGACCCGTCAGGGGATAACAACCTATTAGTGGATATTACTCGTTAGGGGATAATTTGTTCATCGCCAAAATTGTCGCCTAACTTATTTGGTCATCAGGGAATGAATCTTGGTCATCAGGGGATGACTCCCGATCATCAGGGGCTGTCTCTCTTTCATCAGGGGGTGGGTTTCGGAGGATATTTATCCTCCAATAGCTAAAATAACCCATCAGAGACTAACATGTCTTGCGCATCGTGGACTAACATTTTTTTTTTAGTCATCAGAGACTATCAATATGAAGAATATTTCTAAGAGTATAGAGATTATCCATGTGGTTTATCTCTAATATAATTCAAGGTTTCATGCAGATTTCTATTCAAACTAAACGACTAACAATGAAAATACATAACTTAATAAAACCTCTTAATATTTACCTGGTAAGCTTCCAATACTGCAGAACAAGTGATAGGAATATTATCGTGGGTTTAAGGAGTTTATGTGTTTGAGAGAGTGTTGTGAAGAAAAAGAGTAGCAGAGGTTTCCTTATATAGGCGCTTAGGAAATGAAAATATCTAAGATATTTCTCACTTAGATTAACATTGGACTTGAAATCTACTAAATTACTATAATATGCTAACAATTATGGTTACACGTAAGTATGATAAATATGAGTTACTATAGGTGTCAAACAGTGGTACAAACTACTAATGACTCAGCTTTTAATATGCTTACTCATCGAGAAGGGATTCAACATCTGTAACGCCTCATCATATGGGGTAACTTATTTAGCCTTCTCCTCGTAATTGTACTATTACATAAATTAATTTTGGGAATATCTTATACTAAGAATTAATTTCATATTACCACATAGTAATTACCCAACTATCCTTCTTGTAATATTAGTATCACATAAATTAATTCTAGTAGTATCTTACACCCGAAATTAATTTTATAATAGTAGTAATAATACTAAAAATTATTTCTTTTGGTATTTATGAAAAATAATTTCTTATACGCATAAATAAATTTGACCAAAATTTATTTATTAACAGTCTTAATGTTATAATATAATTACCTAAATCTGGGGTACTACATTGTTGGTCGGAGCCAAGAAAGTGACAAAAGAGGCAGACCCATACGCCACCAAAGAGTGCCCATTTTCAAAGGAGATTCAGCTGGTGTTAAGTACAAATGATGATGATGATTTTAGTTTTGTTTGTGCATCTGTACATACTCAGGGTGTTCTATAAACCTAAGTATTTGTACACGTTTTGCATCCACTGATGATCAACTTAGTCATCACGGGGATGAAGTATAACTCACTAGGCAAGTCACCAGCTGAAACTACTAAAGGACTTGATAGTGAAGAGGGATGTCTATTGTTACTCAAAAACAATTGAGTATTTCGCACATCAGACATTCCAAACAAAATCAACAAAGTTTCAGTGATTAAAACCATTAGGGGAATCCGTCAGGGGAACCTATTAGGGGATGACAAAGGCAGGCCAACCCGTCAGAGGAACGCGTCAGGGTATGCCAGTGACAAGCTAAACTCATCAGGGGGAACGCGTCAGGGCATGATAGTGACATGTTAACCTGTCAGGGGAATACATTAGGGTATGACAGTGTCAAGCTAACCCGTTAGGGAAATCCCATCAAAGGAAATGCTCAGCACTGCATCAGTGGAAGCCGTCAGTAGATGCTTTGAGTCTTAACGTTAAGGGATCAAGAAGCACTTAGATAACTCAAGTAAAGTTTGAAGCACTGATTGAGTCTTAGACAGGACTTGTCATTAGGGGATCTAGAAGCACTGATCAAGTTCACATCAGGGCTTGTCATCAGTGGATAGTTATGACTGCATATACTCGTCATCAGGTCTTACACACAAATCAATGAAGCTTGTTACAGAAGCAATAGATATAAACTGGAAAGATATTTCTTGAAGTTTGGTGGTCCAATGACAACTCTCGATCATTAAATACATGCAGATCAGGGGAAGAAAAAGAAGCAACAAAAGCAACAACAGTCTGACACATCATTCCTAAAGGACATCGATGTGACATATATGCGACTAAGTTGAAAAGAGTAGCACGTCCAAGCACGTGAGTTCAACTACTGATCTTCTATATATGCAAAAGAGTTCTCATTACACAGTAGTACTCCAACGGATCAACGTACACATAGAATCACACAAACACTAGAGAAGCTTTGAAACATTTTTGAGAGAAAATATTCAAAGAAATATAGTAGCTAGTGAGTGTGAAAAAGAAGCTGTAACTTGTTACATATTTGTAGCTGATTAATCACATTTGTGATTAACCAGATTTTCAGAAAAACCTCAAGTTTTAATACAACTATTTTAACTTGAATTCTTAGGTGTTCATTTTAAAAGTCATTAAAGTTTTTCGGATATTGTAGCTATTTCCATTAGTGCTTAACAAAGTGTTTTAAGATCAAAAAAGTTTTGAGTATTTGTATTCATCCCTCCCCCCTTTCTACAAATACTTGAGCCTATTTTGGTCTAACAGCTGGGATGAGTCAATATCAACCTCAAGGTGTCAACCCTAGAGACGTATAATGGCTCCATAATATCGGGGGACCACCTCACTCATTACGAAGGTTTGATGTCTTTTGATGGACATAGATATAATGCCCTAGGCCGTCTGCTTGTCACCACCCTAAGAGGGAACTTCATGGCATGGTTCTCTAGTCTCTCCCCTAAGACAATTACCACTTGGCCAATGCTGAAATTGAAGTTCACCGACCACTTCAGCGGAAGTTCAAAGCAAGGCAAACTCACTACCTCTCTAATGCATATCTGACAATCGCCATCATAAAGTTTGAAGGATTAGGTCACTCTTTCCAAAGATGCTTTTGCAGGCACACAGAACATGGATAGGGTCCAGGCCTTGGCCTTTCTTATAACAAGCTTGTACCCCGATACCAACCAACGTCTTTTGGAGAATATGATAGGCGCAACAACCCCCCCCCCCCCCCCCCCCCCCCACTCCCCTCGTCGATTTGGAGGACGCGTTCAAGAAGATCAATCATCAGATCAACATAGATAAGGCCATCGGCCAACATAGATCAAGACCATATCAGCGCGTTGACCCCAACCTGCGAAGGCAAGATAAGATAGTGGTTGGAAAAAATGCAAGGATGAGAGGACAGGGGATAGTCGGGGTGACCAGAGAGAAAATAGGAGCGATGACAGACGTGAAAGGCACAAGTGGAAGTAGGTGTTCACACCTCTCAATACCGGTAGGACAAGGATACTTAAAGAAATTGATAACAAGCCATTTTTGGAATGACTAAAGCCAAGTATGTCGATCAATAATAGGAGGAATTCACCATTATATTGTGAATATCACCAGGGTCAGAGGCATACCACTAGGATCGGGGGCATATCACTGACGACTGTTTCCACTTAGCAGAATTTATTGAAAGACAAGTTCAAGGGAGAAATCTGAACCAATATGTAGCAATTGCCGACGCCTACCCGACTCGAACTAGGATATAACCCACATCAATATCGAAAAGTGGTGGACATGATAACAGGAGGAAGGGTCCCCACAGAGTTGTCCAATAGAGGAAAGAAATTTTTTGTAAGGGTGGTCAACTCGGTGTCCCATCACATTCACCGATGAAAACTACTAAGGTGTCCACTCGCCACATGACGACGCCTTAGTAGTTTCCTTGGATATTTCCAATAATTGGGTTAAAAAGGTCGTGATAGACAATAGCAGTTCGGTGGATATTCTCTCACTGTGAGCTTTTGAATGAATGGAGTTAACAGGGCACTAAATGCAGCCAACATTCGAGCCTCCACTCTACAGGATCGACAATCAACCAGTCCCCATTATAGACACAATTGATCTCCTAGTTATGTTTGGTAATGCACCGAACTAGAAGCTACTCATTGTTCATTTTTACATCATAGACAACAGATTGACTTACAATGCAATCATCGATCGAATGACGTTGAAGACTTTGTGCACCATCACCTCGGTGTTGCATCTGAAGATGAAGTTTCCCACATAAAATGGGGTCAGAGAAGTAGGGGGGGGGGGACCAATAGGAGGCTAGACGATGTTACTTGGTGGTGACCTCACCACCGGAGAACACACCCTCCAAATAGTCGCGCACGACCCTCCACATTGTAAGGGAGGCAGAAGTGGAACAAGAACACATGGAATTTGAGAAGTTTGTTGATGCGGTTACCCATCAAATAGCCACACCGGCCGAAGAGATGGAGACGATACTCCTAGTTCCAAGAGACAAATCCCAAGGGATAAAAATCAGGACTGAACTAAATGAAGAGGTCAGACAGGAGTTGATAGACCGATTGAGGCGATACACCGATGTGTTTGCATGGTCACCATTCGACATGCCCAGAGTTAACGAAGACATGGTAGTTCACAAGCTGAACATCAATCCCAAGGCTCCAGTTGTCTAACAAAAGCAGAGGTGCATGTTAACAGAGCGTTAGAAAGTAGTGGAGGAAGAGGTCGACAAGTTGTTAATGACATACTTCATAACAAAAATGAGGTACCCCACATGGTTGGCCAACATCGTCATGGCAAAGAAGCCTGATGGGAGTGACAAGTATGCATGTATTACACCGACCTGAATAAAGCGTGTCCCAAGGATTGCTATCCCCTCCCCAACATTGATTAGCTTATCGATGCTATGATAGGCCACTAACTCCTCAGTTTCAGGGATGCCTTTAGGGAGTACAACTAGATAAAGATGTATGGATCAGACATCCCACACACCTCCTTTATCACTTATAAGGCGGTATACGACTACAAAGTGATGCCCTTTGGTCTCTAAAACACCGATGTGACGTACCAATGAATGATAAATAAGGTGTTCGCCGACCTCATTGGGAAGAACATGGAAGCATATGTGGACGATATGATCGTCAAGAGCAAAGAGACTACAACTCACGTGGAGGATTTGAGGCAATGTTTTGACAAGGTCCAAAGTGCGAACATGCGCTTCAATCCCACGAAGTCCACCTTGTTAGCAACCGAAAATTTCTAGGCTTAGAGGTAGGAAAATTTCTTGGCTACCTTGTTAGCAACCGTGGAGTAGAAGCCAACTCCAACAAAATAAAGGCAGACATGGAAATGCAACCATTGACGACAACCAAAGGAGTCAAGAAGCTTGTAGGGATGATAACAAGACTACGCCGATTTATGGAGAAGTATGTGGAGAAATGTATCCCGTTCTTCAACTCATTAAAGGGAGCAAATAAGTTTGAATGGACACCAGAATGTCAAGAATTGTTTGTGCATCCTACCATCGTTATTGTTTTCCCCCTCAACTTTGAATTATCGCTCTCAATTGCATCAGTTTAAAATTTACACGAGCCCTGAAGCTTATGTTATGTTTTTGCTACTATGACAAGATCAAGTTCATTTCGTTATATATATTGGACATGTGAATTTTCATGAGAGCGATTAGATTCACACCACAATGAACAATTAACCTGAGCTCTTATACCAGTTTGTTACAAAACTATAAATGATCATAGAAGAAAATTTCACTTATGAAGCAAGGAATTACAATGACGAGTTTACACACAGCTCTTGATCTCACTATCTCTCTATTCGATAGTAGAATAGAACCACATTAAAATCGATCAAACCTCACTTATTCAAACTGCACCATTAATTTCAACTCATGTGGCAGTTTTTCGGGATTGAAAAACCGTAGCAAGTGGTTTGATTTCAATTTTAAAACCAAATCGACCTGTACATGTTCCATTATTTTTTATTATTTTATTTTATCATTTTAAATGAAATTTTGATATATTCTTAAAGAGAGAGTAATGAATATATCTCATTTTTTATTTATGAATATTTTTAATTTGATATACTCTCTCAATTCCAAAATACAGGACTGTTAAGTTTTAGAACATTTGATGATGATTGTCTTTAGATTACTTAGAGTACAAATGTATAGAGAGTGTTAATTAGTAACACTTAAGTTTTGTAGCCAGTAGTTATCTCTTTGTTTGTAATTCATTCATTCTTTGTAAAGATATATAGTTATTTCTTATTTGTAAGTAAGTGCTGGAATGGAGTATCAAAGTTTCAGCAATTCGAAATGTGTATTTGATCCGTTAGAGTTTACAAAAAGGCTTGTCGGAGACTAGGAAAACTTGTCAGAGACTAAGGATTTTTTATCTATCGGAGACTAGTTTTGCCTGCCGGAGACTAAGGCTTACGTCATCAGAGACTAAGTTTAAAGGAGTCGGAGACTAAAGATTACGTCATCGGAGACTAAAGTTAAAAGCATCAGAGACTAAGCTGACGTCATCAGAGACTAAGCCTTAAAGCATCAGAGACTAAATAACTCTATCAGAAACTACACAATCTGACGTCATCAGGGACTAAAAGCACCAGAGACTAATTGATGACGTCACCAGAGACTAAAGATGAAGCATCAAGGACTAATCGTGATTTAATTCCAGAGAGATACAGAGTTCGAATTGAAAGAGAATTGTCTTCCATGTAATTCAAGGTATTATTGAAGACATAGCTGGTAAGGAAACTAACCAGAAATCTCTTCCTAATCAAAAAGGAAAGATTGTATTTGATTTGAATAAGGAAGCTGAATCAATATTGATTTAGAATAGGAAAACTGAAAGATTAGTTTTTTGAGAGAAGCTGTAATTAGGTTTACAGAAAGAATTGTAATTCAAATAGTGATTCGAAGCTGTATAAGTTTTTCATAGTTTGTATCTTTTCCTATACAAAATAGAAAAGAAGCTGATGATCATATTTATTATGATTCTTAGAATTTGTAATCAGTTGTGAAATCAATATAGCAATTGTTTATAAATTGTTTTGAGTTCTTGTTCTTTATATTCCGCAAGAAAATTTAATTTCTTAAAGAACAAGTAATTCGAAAAGTATTCAAAGAACTTGTATTCAACCCCCCCTCCCCCCTCCCCTTCTACAAGTTCTCGGCATCTCACTGGGAAAACAAGGACGTTGAACTTTTTGAATGTATTTATAGATGAAACTTAATATATTTTAAATATTTTAGTTTCTTAAAATAAAAATTGAAAATTAAAAATGTTTTACATGAAGATTAATATGATATAAAAATTAAAATTACATAAAATATCTAATAAGTACTAAATTTCACCTAAAGTTACGTGCAAACACAATGTATTTTGGAAATAAGGTAGTAACATTAGTGGTATTTGTAGGTTTTAAGGAGATTTTTTTTAATAAATGTATTATAGTTGTGAATATTTATATGTTTCATTTCTAAGTATTATTCATAAAAATAATTATTTATAAACATTTGACACTATAATTTGCATTGAAATTGTATTATGTTTCAAGTTGCCTCTAACTTGTGGTGTTTCACATTATGAATAAAATTGTTATTAACGAGATTTATTTTTGTCAGGAAAAATGTCAAATCTTTTTGATTGATTTTAAAACCGAAATCACACTTAATTCAAATTACACCAAACGATGCTATTGAATTCGTATGCAATTTTGGATTTCAAAAATCGCATACACTTAAGTGTTTTCATATGACGATTTGATGGTAAAATTGTACCGAATTGCACTATACTCATCCTACTCTCTAATACATTACTAGACATGGAACTCTATGGGCCAAAATTTAAATATTATTGAGGGGCAAAGATGGGCCGGTACCATCTTAAAAAAATATAGAGATTTAGGTATTACTCAATTTGGGTTTGAATAATTTAATACAAGTTTTTAATAAATTGTCAAAAATAAGCTTCATTTAAACCAATCATTCTTCTATATCTCTCACTTTCTCTCTCTTATTCTTCTTCATCTTAGCTTAGCAGATTTTTCTATCCTCTATCTCTCACTTTCCTCCTCCTCCACCTAGTCGCCACCTTCCCTTTTCCATGTGGGACAAGAGAAAGTACAAAAGTTGACCCAAGTACTCGATCTGGGACAAGGAACATAAGAACTCTCAAAAATCAACAAAAATCCTAAACTATGAAATTTTGGCTGTCTACGGTAGTTATAGAAAAAAATAATTACAATCAAATAAGAAAATTAAAGATTAAACCAAATCAAAATTTTGTTATATAAAATAAGAAAAATCTAGAAAAAAACATACAAATGACAAAAAATAAACAAAATAAAGCTGAAAATAGGTAATATAATAAGAAGTACAAACGCAAAACTTCTTGTTACACATAGAATATATATTACTATTAGGCTAAGACTCAAAATAACTGTTTTTTCTCTATCCATCTATTATATTAAACATTTGACCGTCATTGTAATTACATTGGTCATTTTATGTCATCATTTATAATTTTAAAACAAAAAAAAAAAAATCAACATGTTCACCACCACCTTTTTCTCATATAATTACTCTTCACTTTTTTATTTATTAATTCTATTTTTTCTCATAATTTTCAAGAATAATTAAAAAAAATTTATTTACTTATTGATACAATATTCATTCAATAAAATTTTAAAATTAATTTATAAAAATCCAACAAGGAAATTTTTGCACATGCATCACATGTCTAATATACTATTGTTATATTACGGGATTGACTTGCTGAATAACAGTTCTAGTAATTTTACATCACATTAAAAAGAAAAAAAAAGTGCCACAATTGAAAGGAAAAAACTCTTGTAGGCATGGCAATTCGATCACCGTCTCCGCGGTGATTCAACGTCCACGTTATAAATGGGGACGAAAATTCTCTAACCCCGATATATTTATAAGCAGAGATGGTATTAGCGCTCTCTGCCCCTTTTCAACTCGATTTCTTATATATACTATAAAATTATATATTTATATGTATTTTTTCTATAAATTTTACAATATTATCCTATATATACAAAATTTATTCTTATATTACTTAGCTTGTAATTATTATTTTTACTAAAAATCTTCTAGGTGATAAATTATATTAATAAAATATTAATGTAATGTTCAAAAAATATAATTTTAATATAATATAGAATACATATAAAAACGTACTATATAATATAAATAGTGAAAATCGTTCATCGAATGGTGAATCCCTGATTCTTACGGTGACGGGGATAGGGATCCTCGAATTATACGGAGATGGGGATGGTATAGGTAATCTCTGACTTTCTGCCCCGTCTCGTCCCACTGTCATTCCTTAACACTTGAGGAATTTACTACCTAATCTTCTTAACCTCTGTTTGAATATATGGTAAGGAAAGGAAAAGAAACAGAATTTTTTTTTTTATTTTTTTGTGCTTGTTTGGATGTATGCAACAAAAGTTATTTAGAAAATTAGAAATCATCACATTAGTTTAAACAACACAAATGAAAAGCCATTCAATTTTTTAAAACAAATTATAAGAGCAAACTTTGGCATCTGAAACCTACATCATATATGTTATCCACACAGAAAATAGTTAAAACAAAATAAAACTTAACATGCAATGTGAGTATATATCAATAAACTAAAAGGATAAACTTATAAAATTTCGTTTTCTATCATTTTCTTTTATAAACTGAAAAACGCTCTTACAAAAAAAAAAAAAAAACTCTTCGTTTTATATTCTATTATTTTCCTTTCTACTAAGAAAACATACTGTTATTCCTTGCAACTTTTATTTTTCTTCTTCCTAGTGGTCAAGATGCTAAATCGCTTTATGATAAAACAGGAGTTGGGACTTGGTATGAGAAATTAGTACCAAGTTTTCCTGCTTGCTTAAAATTATGATTTTAGAAAAATTCAACTCTATGGATGAATTTATATAATGAAGTATGCAATTTTTCATAGAACTTTTACGATACCATGGTTTTCATAACTCTGAACATTGAACATATTTTTTAAAGTGAAAGTTTTCATAATTTTGCATTGTTATAAAATTTATATCACATTATCAAAAAATGTGAAATTTTATATACTTTTATAGTTTTAAATAAGAGCAACAGTAGAAGTCCCGAATACATTATACAAATCATATTCAAAAGTTTCTCAAACGCAAGGAAATCAAACAGCATGACAGAGAACTGGTGGGAACATCTCATGTTCCACTAGATTCCGATTTAATCATATTGTTCGAAAGCGATTCTCCCCAAATATAGACTCACTTTAAATTTTGGAAATTTTAGTGTAAATTACATTGTAAAAATGTAGAATTTCTAAAGGTTAAGTTAAAACAACATGACTATAATCTACTCAATTTCAATTCGACTTGATTCTAATTAGAATCAAATCATTTGATAATTTCAAAAATGAACCTTGTTACCAACAAATTTTATATTAAGAAATTATTATGTATCTATTACTATATATTAATTGACAAATCATGTTTTACGAACAAAATCGACTCTGTTGAGTCAATTATTAACTCGGTTAACTTGATTATAGTTTCCTTTTCCTATTGTTGCTAAAAGTACTCCGTGATTTTAATCGACCAAAATCCAAATACTATTTAGTTTAATTTTGAAAAGGTTTCTATTTCATGTTTTAAAGAAATATTATTTAGTTTTGATTTTGAAGGGGTTGATAGTTAAAAAAATGATATCTTATACATGTAATTACGTATATAAAACTATTAAAAATAAGAAAAAATCTAAAACATCATAATTATGTTAATATAACCTAAAAAAATAAAAATGCCACCAAACAAAAACGACAACTAAACAAAGTAAAAACCATAAAAGTTGTATATGTATAACATGTAAATATACTAAAAACATGACAATAGAAAAATATTAAAACAATATATTTTATCTTACATAAATTAAAATATATATAATTTATACATAAAAAATACACACACATGTATATAGTACAAATATATTAATTTCTTAATATTATTTAAAAAAAAGTAATGAAAAAAACAACACGACCTATGTTATGCACGGACTTAGAGACTAGTAAAACTCTAATTTATTACTATTCGAAAAGTAAGAGTATGTTTATAATTCCTATGTCTTTAGATATTCACAATGAAGAAATTATTAAGCCCTGTTCGGAGATTACTTTCTTACTTTTAGATTATAACTATTTTTTAACTTAAAATTTGATATTTGAAAAAGTAAAGCAAATTTGTTTTTGTATTTTTGAATTATAAGTCAAAATATAAGTCTTATTATTCGCTTAAAAAATAACTTTTAAATTAAAAACTTCTAAAAAGTAGCTGGGATAGTACTTCCGGATCTTATTTATCCCGTTAGAATTTATTTTTTATTCTTGCCAATGGTCCGTGCTAGTACTTGCTGTCTAGTTCCCTTCGCTGCCAATTCTAACTACATACATTCAATAAAAGCATATTTGCCCAACGGCGTTCATAATATGATCAATATGAGCCGTTCTATGAATTATTAAAATGTATTTTAATATTTGATTTAGTTTAAATTTTAGAAATTCTATATTCTGATAATGTGATTTACACTATTAGAATTTAAAATCTCCAAAATTTAAGTCGAAATAAACGGGGTGTATGTATGATATCATCGTGTATGTATGATATCATCAATTCGATTTCGAATAGTTTCTTTCAAACTTGAATAAGTCAAGTATTTCTTTCTTCGGTTTCAAATTGTGTATGTAATTGAATTTTCTTTACTCAACTTAATCATAAAATTTTTGGATCCACGTTTGCACTTGTTCTAAAATAAAATCATAATTCAGTCGAACTGTATTTATAGCCTTAAACTTAGTAGTGCCACTGTTATACAGCTTGTACATTTGAAGTGTCAAATTTCCTATTATAAGGGGAGACATCATAAGATCAAGAATATCGATATATAAATTCACAATTTACAACATTAGACCAAGAACAGAAACTTTATTCAAGCAACAAGCTAAGTAGTGGCAACCATTAACCATAGTGACATTGATATATTTAATCTAACCATTTCTCATGATCATCCTCATTACCTATATTATCTTGATGCAGTAGCATATCCACAACCCAACTCATAGCAGGCCTACTTTCTTTATCATCCTCTGCACACTTCATTGCTACTTTAACAAGAACTTCCATCCTTTCCATATCATATTCCCCATTCATTCTAGGATCAACAATTTCCTCAATCCACACCCTCTTTTCACTTCCTCCACCTCTCTTCATTTGCCCCCTCACCCAACTCACCAGCCCTCTATGCCCCACCGCTCCACCACCACTGCCGTCATCTCCGGAGTTATTTAATCCTGTCGGAGGCCTTCCTGTTATCATCTCCAATATCACAATCCCGTAACTATAAACATCAACTTTAGAAGTAATTGCAAGATTATACACCCATTCAGGAGCCATATAGCCCCTAGTCCCTCTTATTTTTGAGAAGCTCAAGTTCCCTATGGCCTCTCTCTTCAGCAGTTTCGAAAGCCCGAAATCTGCTACTTTTGGCTGGAAATCTGAATCCAAAAGTACGTTTTCGGGCTTCACGTCGCAGTGCAGAACCCATTCTAAGCACTCGTCATGCAAATATGCAAGCCCTTTGGCTGTGCCCACCGCGATTTCATACCTTTGATCCCAGTTTAGTGCATTGGAACGGAGATTCTCCGCCAGTGATCCATGTTCCATGTACTCATAAACCAAAAGCCTATGCTTCCCTTCTGCACAATATCCCCAAATCTCTATCAAATTCATGTGGTTAAGCCTACCAATGATTCTCACTTCCGCCAGAAATTCAGCTTCCCCTTGCTCAGCATCGTCAAGTTGCTTGATTGCAGCAAGCCTTTGATCAGATAACATAGCTTTATATACAGCCCCACCTCCACCTCTCCCAATCTCTTCACTAAAATTACGCGACGCCTTCCTTAGCTCAGAATAACTGAATCTCTTGAAACCAGTTGCTACTTGATGGTAATTTTGCAAAGCTGCATTTCCACTAGAAGGTTGTCGTGATTTATACTTGTAAAAGACAACACAAAATATCTCAAAACCTCCAAACGCAAGAGTGAACCAAAAGATGAATTTCACCGACCGGTTTTCGTGCTTCTTCTTGTAAACTCTGTCCAGCTGCAGAACCTCATTCGGAGAGCATTTTAAGTATGACTCCGAAGTGGCCTTAACAGATTTTGGTAGTTTTACGTACATGGAATGATTGGCCGAGGAAGATTGGTATCCATTGAGTAACAAGCTTTTGGTGTTACAAACATAATAACTTAAATCATTGTCAAATTTGTATTGGAATGCTATGCAACTGCAGATGTTGAGGCACTCGTTCCTACACGCATCAAAAGTGTAATTCACATAGTCGTCGCTATCATCTCCATTAAATTCAACATGAGAAAGAGTTACAAACTCTTCATCCTTGTTACCATTTACATCACAAGTCTTCAACTCGGGCAATTCACATCCTTGAGACCAATCTTTGTCGTTGATCATTTTATAGCCCGGTAAACAAGAACATCTCCTACCATCAGAATCATAGCTGCACAAACTGTTTTGACCACAAATTCCATAAATTTGGCAGGGTTGAGAAAAGGCCTGCCACTGAACATTCCAAATTCTCTCCTTGTCGTCTAAACTGTAGACACGAATGTTGCCATCAGAATCAAGCACAAATCTTCTCTGAGGCCCGATTCCAAAGTCCGCGGATGTGAAATTCAGTTCATCAGAAGACTGAAAATATCCGAAAGAATCAAGAAGCGCGATTTTACTGTCGTTGTAACTAGACCTCCCCACTTCCCATGGTAGTGCATTACTATCAGGCCAGTAAACACTATCTGTTTCAAGGCCATTGAAGATCAAACTCAGTAGGTTATCGTCATTGAAAAAGAGCTTGTAAAAGCCAGAAGAATGGTTAGATTGGCTTGTTGATGAGGCGAGTCGTGTGTTCGACGCCAGAGGCTGGTCTGGAAGCAGTGTATCTGTAGGAGAATCAAAGCTTTGCCAAAGACTAAGACCATCAGAAGTTGCAAGAACAAGGTTGCCGGAATCATTGAGTTGAAGGTGAACTAAAGTTTTTGAAATGGTATTGGTGGACCAAATGGGATTTATTCCGGCGTCCTTTAGGACAAGGTTACCGGATTTTTGTAGCGAAAGAATGGAGAATTTTCCGTTTACTGGTTTATCTCTGTTGGCCATCCAAACGATGGTGTCATTTTTTGAGGTGAACCATATTGAGAAACAAAAAGAATTTTCTCCAACTTGGTGAAATCCGGCTGTGAAAACGCCGTTTTTGGAGATTAAAGTGTCTCTGGTTTTCTCTGGGGAAAGAGATTGGCCTTTTGTTATCGTGTAGGGTGGAGACGAATGAGAAAGGGAAGGAAAGAAGAGTAGACAAAGCAGAAGAAAATATAACACATCCATGTTTGTGTGTTCCAGTTGGGTGGCGTGGACTCTTGTTTATATAGGGACCAAACAAGGGACCTGAGAGCACTCCAACGGGGAGGGACACTTCCCATTTTTTTTTTGGCCCTATTATATGCCATATAAGTAAAATGTGTCTCCTTATAAAAATTGTCTAATTCTTTTCGATGCATAAGGGACACTTTCTACTTTTTTGGTCCTACTTGATCTATTTATATATTATATTTAATTTTATATAATAAGTTAACTATAAATATTTAATAATGTTTTAATTATTATAATATGATAAAATTAAAATTAATTTAGAATAAATAAAATATTATTAAATTTAAATAATTTAAAATTAAAATACGAGATATGCTCCATAATTAAAATGCATTACATAATTAGAAGGAAAAAAAACATTACAAGAATACAACAATTACATAAATAAAAACAATACATTTTAAATAATTTAACGGGTATTGGGGAATTGCGAGATATGCTCAGTTATATCAGTTTGTAATTGATGATGTTTTTGTCTATCACGAATTCGGATGTTTTCGACATACCTTTCATAAGGATCAAAAGGTTTCTCTCCTAAATTTGGTTGTGATAATCCGTTTGTTGCATCAACGTAAGATGGTAGCAGACCAAATGGAGTGGCGTATGTGTCTCTCTCATATTCGACAATCATATTGTTCAATCTGATGCACACTGTGAGAACCCGAAAATTGTAATTTGTTTTATAATATGAGATAATAT
>CM025782.1:8647546-8675749 GCA_014636745.2 Centella asiatica
CTTATGACGAAGCCCTGATCCAGTGAGGGATTTTTGGGGTCGTCACACACACTCTCATTATTCTAGCTAGATCTCCTTTGTCCGAAAATCATATTAGACCATGTACAATTGCGAAGCAAGACTGCAATACACTAAAGGCTTGTTCTATATCTTTTCGTTGACCTTCCTAATATTTGATGCACTAATTAATAACTTATCTTCATTCCAATCCCACTGACTAGTAACTTCTCGTACACCTTTAATTTCATCACAATCTTCATTGAGATCGATAATATTTGTATCATCAAAAGTAGAACCTTGTGAATGTGGAGAATTTTGAGTATTGGTGGGAGTTAATGGTTGAAAATTTTGAACATTAGAAAATTGATATTGAGAATTCTGAGAATATGCATAAAAAGGATTCAGAAATAGAAATTGAGTATTTGGAATTTGAGAATTCGAATTTGAAAATTGTGGAGCTAATGGTTGAAAATTTTGAACATTTGAAACTTGAGAATTGTGGGTTTGAAAATTGATTATTATCCATATTCATATTTTGGACATACGAAAAATAAAAATTTGGAAAGGAATATGGAAATTGAGTATTTGGGAATTGAGAATTTGAATTTAGATTTTGTGAATTTGAAAGTGGAGAATTATTGGGATTTATAATTTTTGGAAAGCAAAATAAATCTATAATATTTTTGTGAAGTGAATGAAGTGTGAAAAAATTAAAAACAACTAAATTATATTTGTAATAAAAGTTTTGATTTTATAAAGAATATGTTTTTCTAATATTAATGGTCGAATTCTTTTTTTAATATATTAATTTTCCTTAGAACGGTCAAATTACTGACTAAAATGTACAAATGGCTAGACTTGTCCCAAAGACATTTGTGGGATTGGACAACTCATTTAATTGACTACAATGCATTTGGTGAATGACAAGTTAGTTGCAAGTCAGTTTCTCTTGTCTCGAGAAATGACTTATTCCCCGTTGAGAATGGTCTGATTGTAAGGTTGTACGCTAACTCGAGGAAAAAGAATGTGGGATAATTATCTGCGACTCTACCATGAAGTTCAAAATTTGAAAAAAGTTTCAAGTGTATTTTTATAGATTTATTAACTTACGAAGTACATTGAAAATATACTAAAAAATGGTAACTTGGAAATAGTAACTTACAAATAGTAATTTATGAAAAAAAAAATACATTTATACAAAATTATTTTAAAACATACGAGTTATAAGAAAATTCAGACTTTTATATTGTACCGACCCAAGATTTACCCTAAGCATATTCATGCTATCTTTAAGTCTTAAGTCGGTGGATTAAATTTTATGGAGGGATAGTTGAGGTTACATTGTTTCATATATTAAACGGGCAACAAAAAAAAAACATCTTATAAGTGAACAACTAAAGATAATCCTTGTTCCGATCTATTTGCAACATTTTTAATTTTTAAATATTCTATTCAATTGTAAGATTACTTTGATAGAGAATTTGATCATCTAGTTTATCTAAATTAGTTTTCAAAATCTAATTTATTACACATCATTTTATTTTCTTATTACTTCTTTGCATTCCAAATTAATTCAGTTACCGACATTTATTTTAATAGATAATAAGATTTTGATCAGTACTCTATATTTTTTTTTTAATAATTGTATAAGGTCAAATGTTATAGATGAATTCGGATAGAGAGAATGCATAATTAAATATGGTTGTTTAATTATTCATAAAGTTTCATTATAAAATTGTACAATTTCAATCGTTATGCAATGAAATTATGTTATTTAGTAGTAAGATAAATAAATTTAATTATGTAAGATCACTCTGAAGAGAGTGTTGTACTCTTTATGATACAAGGCCATATCAAGTCAACCATAAATATGATGAATCTTACGAGTGTTCTATAAGTCTGGATATTTAAAATTATTCAGACCGACATGCCGACATGGTTGGGAGTATTCTCACAATTAGATTTGATCACCTTCTGAATTAATTGATATCAGTAGCAAAGTCCTTGTACAATATCGATAATTCTAATTTTCTTATAAATTATTATATTTATTTTATAATTAATTTGTACATATTCATATTATATTTAAATATGTAAGATAATTATTTAAAATATTTAAATAATATAAATTTTGAAATTTTGAAATATGATGATTAAGTATTTAAATATTTGTTATCTATCTTATATAATAAAGTCTGAACGATTTTTTAGGGTTACTTTTTGTTAACAAAACCTGAAAGCCAATATTCCATAAAAATTAACCTTATTCTTATTCGTTACCGGTTCGTAAGAGGCGCACTCTCCGTACATATCCCTTCCCACTCGAATCTTTTGCCCCAAGATACCGTGCTTTTTCATATGTATATATATATATATATTTTTTTATATTTTAGATTTGAACGTTATAAAAAATAAAATCGAATAAATTTTATACATTATTATGAATGTAATTAAATAAATTTTGCACATGCATGTACGTATGCGCTGATTATTAATTATATTTAAATTCAAGGAAATGTCGGTAGCCTTATTACTTTTTGTATATTCTTAAATGTTATGTCAAATGACTTTAAAGTACATATTATTTTATTTGTGTTCAATTTATAAAAATTATCATGGTTCAGATACAATTAACTTTAAGTAGAACATGGTTCTTGTTGTCGTATTAGTTTTAGACATTTAATAGTGATATTATAGAATTTAGCAGACGAAATGAAACTTACATGAGTAATTGTGTATGTACATTATATAGAATGGTTGAAAAATAAAAACTAGACACGTAGTTCGTGTTAAACACTGACCTTTTTTAGAAGTAATATTATTTTAATTGTATTATAATTTTATATTATTTTTTCTTAAGTATATAACATTAAATAAAATATATCTTTTTATTTAAATTGGTTAAACACTTATATTGTAATATATAGTTTTTATAAAAACTAAAAAATTAGATCTTTAAAATTATTTTATTCATATATTAGATAGATCAAGTGTATATCTAATGCTATTTGAAAATTTGTTAATAATATTTAACAAAATGTAGCTCTATATTTTACCTTTCTTGATTACACGATATTGTAATATTCTTATTCATAAGTTATTGTAAATATAATTAATTACAAATTGAAATATTTTCGGTAACAAAATTTGCTTATTTTACATCAGATTTGAGGATAGTTTTCTTGTTAGAGAGTTCCTCATTTTCTAAATTTTTTTCTTTGTTAATTATATTAGTTGACTTTTTATATTTACAATATCATTTTCTCATTTTACATAGTTTTTATTTTAGTTTTTTTTTTGAAAATATTATTTACAATTTAAGATTTCAATAATTTATTAATGACCTTGTAATTCCAAAAGACACCTACGTAATTTTTAAAGTTAATTATTTAAATTTAAAAAATAATTGAAAAGACACTTAGGTAAACTAAATTCAAATATTTAAAATTAAAAAATAATTGAATAGATACATGTAATTCGAAAGAGTCAACGTAATCAGTGAGTTTATTGAGTTAACTCACCGAGTTAACAATCATTGATGCCTTCCTAAAATAATATACTAAATACTTACAAAACATGTGTCCAACACGAGTTTTGCATATATATATTTTTTGTTATATGAATGAGATTTTATGATAATTCAGACAATAAAATTTCAGAAATACCCATTTGTAAGTCATTATCCTAATGGATTTTTTTAAATTGGAATAAACCTTTTCGATAATTTAAATTATTTGCATCTTGTTAATTTTTTAACTGTTTTCTGGCACTTGTGCGGCTGCTAGAGTAATGTAAATGGGCTGATTTTCTAATGACTGATGTATTTGTTTGCCTTCTCTTATTTCTGGTATTATATATATGATAGATAAGTGTGAGGTCTTTGTTAAAGAAATTTTATGAATATCTCAAATAGGGACCGAACTATAATAATATTTTTATACCTAAAATTTGTATGACATACTCATGATACATTATATGGACGAAATTTATCAATACAGATAGCAACACAGTGGTCAAATAGTTTTAAATTTCTCGATGTAAATTAAAATTTTAAGAGTCACGTACATTCATTATATATACATTCAATAAAATCGGATAAATTTCATAGGATTGAGCCAAAACTACCTCTGATTTTTTTTCTTTTTCTAAACCCGACTCACTGAGTCACCTACTAACTAACTAGAAATGCATAAAACATAGGTTTTCAATTAATAGTTCTATATATATATATATATATTGATATATTGATTATAATTATTAATTATTGATGTTGTACAATATATTATTCAATCAGAAATATTATCCTGATCGTTTAATATATTATCGTGATAGTCCCATAAGCGATCTATATCTCTTCAATTATGGGAAACTAATAATATACTATATTCATTTATGACTGTTAAGTTGTTCAATATGTTGAATGTTGAAAAGACATATACATTTATAATTTTCAAACTAAAAAATAATAACAGATTATTTATTAAATGTATCTGGCCAACTCGCTCGCCTTAAAAAAAAAACTGATAACTGGGGATGTATGAAAGAGTGGTTCTCAACTAATAATATATATAATTGATATATTGATTTTCCCTTTTTAATGGTAATATCGCTCTAACTTTTTTTTGAATATAATATAGCTCTAACTTATTCGGAGCATCATGACATTAGGGCGATTTCACTTTTGTTCTTATGGTCGTTTTTTGTTTAATTGTAAGTTGTCTTTAAAATTTGTTATTAGTTATACTACTAAATTGAGATAGCATCTTAATCTAATTTTTTTTATAACAAAAATAATATATATGTGTGTGTATTTTTTTAAAATTTTGAAAGTTAAAACAATCTATTACTATTATCATTTATAAATGAAGGGATACGATATGATTTTTTGAGTTAAATATGAGATTTAAAATTAATATTAATTTAGTTGATTTAATTGTTATAATTTTATAATTTATAACAAAAATATTTGATGGTAATATAATTTGTATATGAAACTTGTATATTAATTTTAAATTTTATTATGTCGTGGTTTTCTGAAAAAAAATTAAATATATAGGAGTATATATGAACAAAAGGTATATAACTTAGTATAGCGTTTTGTGTTACATAGAATTCACGAACATGAGGTAAATAGCATTATTATGAGTTTCAAATTTTGAGTAGTTTTTAATTGGAATTAAAGGTCATACAAGGGATAATTTTTAATGAAGTAATAAACGATTTACTTATTGTGGCTGACGTCATTATTGTTAGATGCAACAAACCCAATGAACTCGGTAATTCGGTAAACTTTAAAGTACAAAACATTCATTGCTTCACTTATTATATTATCTATTTTTAAAATGCCTGACATTGACTTTTTTTTTTCACATAATTTTATATAAAATTTAATATATGTTAAATATTTTTATATAATTTTATTTTTTATATCATATTAATTTTTATTTAAAATGAGCACTGTAACTATGTGACATAAAATATTCTACTGAAGTGTCCTTAGATAGTTTAACTACGAATTTGAGATATTTTAGAATTTTGAGATGGTCATGGTTTATTGTTGATGTTCCAATCTTTTTTTACAATGTGTTCTTATCGTTAGTATTATAGTCTAGAGTTAACAAATAATAGAACTATCTTAAACATTTCTAAGATCAATAAACATAATGCATGTGTAATAGAATACAAATTCATGCAGTTTAATGATGAATTATGTAAAAGTTTTAATTTAAATTATAAATGCACAAAAAGAGTCATAGATAATTTAAATATGAGATAAATAAACCCCAGAAAAAAAGTACTAAGACCAAACTCACCAAAAGCATGGTTAAATAAGTTATATGAAAACATCAAACTACTAGTTAGACTCAAAATCATATATTGTTCAGTGCAGATTTTTAGACTTGACGTTGTTATGGCCTATAGACGATGGTGTCGTCTGTCTGTTCCGTTCGTTTGTGAGTATCTTTAAACTCTTCTACCAAAAGTGTCTATCTAATAATTAAAGAATCAAATTCTGCAGATGCTTCGTTTAAACTCTCTTGTGAGAGACATTATTTTTCCCAATAAAGAACAAAACTGTACAGACCTCAGATTAATCGCAAACTAGGAATGGAGCTCACCAATTGGTAATACGAAAAACCAAAGCGGCGTTGTAATTTACATTAATAATTAATTGAAACTACACACTTAACCAGCACGGTCGTCGATACTTGAGTAATGATTTAGACCACATACTGCTTGCGACTTTCTGCAAGGTCTTAGATTCGATATATATATATATATATATAAGAGCGTTGTTATACGCATTTCTTGTATACATACATTTATAAATTTATTTAATTGTATAGATAAAAAAAGTATAAAAAAAAAGGAAGTAGTGTTTAAATTTCATGTATTTTAATGTTGTACAACATCATTATTATAATCATGTAAAATAAAACCGTTGGATGCATTTTTATTTTGTATGTTTATAATAATTATGTTACTCATCACAAAAATACATAAAAATTTAAATACTCATTTTTTTATGTTCTTTTCATTAGTATAGTTGAATTTAACAAAAAATGAAACTTAAGAAAACGTGTTTGTATTTTTAGTGTGAATATAAGAATTGTGTACATTAGCATTCTCATATATATAGGGAGTATATTCACAGCTAACATTAGAAAAAACTACTATTTCATCTAACACATTCATAACCATCAATTAAAATATCCAATGGCCAAGAAAATTAAAAAAAAAAAAACCTTTCGCCAAAAAGATTGACAGAAAACCTGGCTTTGATCAAGTCAACACAAATCAAATCCCTTTTGCCAGAAAGATAATCATTCCTTTTGCTAGAAAGTTTGGCGGAAGGCATGCACATGCCACTCACGTGTCTTTTAAAAAATTTATAACAAAAGAGAAGACATCGACAAGAGTAGCAGTGCATTCGAAAATTTCAATTTTGGTAGAAACCGCTAAGCAGCAGTTCTTACTTCATCTAATTTCTCTCAAAATTATCTTCTTTATGTCTCAAATTAGATACTCATCTAACTTCCGCCACTTGCACTTCTAACAACAACACACCAACAACGATTTTGACATAGTCGAGCCCTTTCCAACTCGAAAAACACTTCAAAATTCCCATTTTTAACATGTAAGTTTTTTGAACTTTTTAAATTTTTTTTAATAATAATCTTGTTCAAATATTGTTATGTAATGATGAAATTATGCTTTTAATTATATATATATTTGTTTGCATACTTATTCCATACATTTTCGTGTTTGTATGCATGTTTAGTTTAAGAATTGGAAAATTAGGGCTTAATAATTTCATTGTTATGAGTTTGGGTTAAAAATTAAAGTTTTTCGTTGTAAGAAATTAGATTAATTTTTGTAATTTTTGCAAAAAATATTGTAGTTGAGTCTTAACATGCATTTGTTGATATATTGTATTTATAGTGTATTTAGTTGTTGTGTTAGTTATTTTTAAGGGTGTATTGCATGTCTTGGTTGAATGTTAACAACTACTGACATATATAGTTTGTTTTGGTTGAAATATTTACCGTGTTTGTCAAAATTTTGTGTAGTTCAAATGGATTCTTTTGTGGATAGAGTTCAACCCGATCCGGATGATATCAACTTGTTGGGGGAACAGTCTACACATGTGTCGGATCATATTTATCATACGAGAGAATACAAAAAATTGGATATGGCTCAAGAAAGCAAGTTAACATATGATAAATGGCTGATAAGTCGTAGCAGGTTTGACAACTCTATATGTTGGGATTTGTTGCTTTCATATTTGATTCAATATTGTCAAAGTATGATGCATCATTGATTACTGCCTTGGAAGAAAGATAAAGATCCAAGACTAAATCTTTCCACTTCAATGCGGGTGATATGACAATCACATTTGAAGACATTCATTTCAACATCGGTTTGTTAGATGTGGGTTTGTTAGAACTAAATAAGCTCAAGTGTTTGTAGAAGGGAGGTTGAATACAAACACAACATACTTTTTACTCTTTTAAAAACTTAATAAGCGAAAACTGGAATAGTTGCAATGTTATCCCCTGATGAGGATAAACACAGAAAAACTATATTGAAATTAAAATGAATACACAATCATTCAAGTTAAAATAAATGTATTATAACTTGGGATTTTTCTGGAAATCTGTATAAGAGGGTTGAATACAAACACAACATACTTTTCGCTCTTTTAAAAACTATAAGTAAATATAGCTTCTTGTTATTCACACTTCAAGCTACACTCTCTCTATAATTTTTCTCTCAAGAACAATTACAAAGTTTCTCTTTAGCGTGTGAAGACAATATAAATATTTCAGTGTTGATAGTTTTTTTTATAGTGTGTTACAACCTTTACATATATAGGAAAACATAAATGAAACTGAAGTGTTTGTCATGCTTCTTTTTCAACGTAGCCACAGTATATCCTGTCATTGTTCTTTTGGAGAGACAGGTGCCAGACTACTATTGGCTACATTGCTTCTTTTTCAGTCTCTGTTCTCCATGTAATTCTGGTGTAAAAGGTTGTTATTGGGCCATCGAATCCCAAGAAATATCTTCCTAGATATACCCATGCTTCTTTGCCAAGTATCAGTGCATAACTTGTAATCCTTGATGACAAGTATTCCCTGATGATAAGCCCTGACATAGACTTGATCAGTGCTTTTGGATCCCCTGATGACTAGCCATGATGTAGACTTGATCAGTGCTTCATTATCCACTGATGACATCCATTGATGCAGTGTTTAGGTTATCCCATGATGGTATCCCCTGACAGTCAAGCTATCCTCTGATAGTCAAGCTATCCCCTAATGGTATCTCTTAACAGTCAAGTTATCCCCTAATGATATCGCCTGACAGTCAAGTTATCCCCTGATGATATCCCCTGACAATTTCAACCACTAATGCTTGTTTGAACACTAACATTTTTGATCACTAATACTTTGCTAGCTTTTCCATGAATGCCTGATGTGCAGAATACTTGAACATTAAGTACAATCAGACATTTCCCTACACTAATAAGTCCTTAAAGATATCCACTGATGACTTGCCTAATGCAGAAATGGCTATCCCCTGACAGACTAAGTTGTCTATCAGTGAATGCTTATTTGTGCAAATATACTAAGGTTTATAAAACATCTTGAGTATTTACAAGTGCACAGTTATTAAATGAACAAAAGAATAACTACATCATCATCATTAACATAATACCTAACAATCTCCTCTTATTTATGATTATCAATTGGATAACCATAAATTTAATTTATTTATTGATGATGATGTCAAAACCAAAAGTATAAAGAATAAAGAATAAGAAATGCTTTTGCTTTTGACTAAGTGTATTTGTACAAATAGAAAGAAAAACTATTTACAAATGTACAATACTAAGACAAGTGTTTACCACTTAGATTTTAGGATCCTTGTGTTACTGAGCTATAATAAAGGGCAATGGATGACTTGATTCTATCAATTGTAAGTCATTTCCAAGGCCTTATTTTCTTTGGTCATGATTTTAATCAGGAATCCCTGCTCCTTGATGCTCTCCACCAGCTTTTATCCTGTTGAACTGTTTTTGCAACATGTCTCCTTAAAGTTTACAATGTTGACATTTGTGCTTTGCTCCAAAGCTTCAAGGTCAGATTCGATCCCTTTCAACTTGGCCGCATCAAGTTGTGACCAATAAAATGTGATGATCTCCCCTTTGGAATTTTTGAAATCAACACACATGGGATTGGTGATCATCTTTGGATATTCTTTAAATCCTTTTACAATGTCTAGATACAATGAACCTAAATAGAGGTGACTAGATACAATGAACCTAAACAAAGGTGTGTCTAGATACAATGAACCTAGATAGAGATGACTAGATACAATGAACCTAGATAGAGGTGTGTCTAGATACAATGAACCTAGACAAAGGTGGCTAACCACCTCTTGCAAGCAGCTATCAACATTTAATACTTTGCAGTGGCTGTTACAATTAACTAAGTCAATTACTAGTATTAATTCTCAACTACAATTTTAAATAAGTCAATCATATTCACTTATTTAAAATCTAATATCCCAATTAATTCTCCTTTTATTTACGCTCTTAGTGTGAGACCTTATATGTTATTATTACGTTGACAATAGTTTTATAATCATATTATAAAATTATAAACAGTGAGCGACATCTAGTAATACATCATTGTTACCCAAGTAATAATAATGTTGGTGATTCAACATAACCTTTTCTTGTGACCAATGTTTCAATGTAATATAATTACTTTTGCCATTGATATCCAAGATTAAACTCAAGGCATGAAGTGTGTCATCCTCTTTATAATTTAATCTTTGTTTTCTTGATCAATGAGTAAACTATAATAGACAAATCACTATTTGAGCATGGCCATGCATTTCATAGTTCTACTCAATCAAGAGGCCTAAGGATATCACTCCTAAAATACATAGGAGGGACAAATCCTATCTAGATTATTCAAATTCCTCACATGACTCATAATATAGCCAATAATCACCTTTATGGTCCATCTAGTTAAAGATGACTTTTGGTGATATTAAACCATATGAATCCTCATGTAGAAATGTAATGACTTCAAGTCGAATGACCATTACATCATTGTCACTATGAGAATATCTTATGACACTTCACTTACATGTAGAATTCTCATGGTAGGTCAATCCAGTACACTGTTCTCCAACATGTACCTATGTATTGACTTGATATCTCACATATCTATGGCTAATGAAATTAGGTCATCAGTCAACCCATATACTAGTTGTGACAGCCCCAAAAATCCCATACCGGACTTCGAGCACCATCAAAAGACAACAGAACACAACATAAACCAAACATAAACATCATTGATTAAAAGAAGTAAATTGTATTCTCTATTACATTCGTCTAAAATAAGATTTTAACAGCGGAAGTCTATGAGAACCCACATAGGCCTTACAACCTAAAAAATTCAATGATCGTCTCACGCTTCACTCTTCCTCGAAATGCCATCCATAAGAGGGCAATGAGAAAACGTTCACTATGCCAACCTATTTTTGCCTTTAGCAGACAGCTCGGCCTTCTCTCCATGACCTATAAAACATTATATAATAGTAACATGAACAAATTACGCCCGCAAGTATATAATCAAGTATGGGTAGCTTTGAAAAGAGAGAAATTTTTTTGGCTTAAGTGTTTATGAGGTTGGACGGAAACAATGTTCACACCTCTGAATAACTTTAAAGAAGAATGTGTATATATATAGCTTCCGGGGTCCCCAAATGATAACGAGGGATTTGACCCTTTACTTGAAAGAAATCTTGAATCATTCATCTGCCCTCTCTTCATCAGATAGTGCATCACCTGACCGGCCTGACCACTATCTGACTTCATATTTTTATCAAATGACATATCAGCCGGCCAGCCTGATCGTTTGACTTCATCATAATGACATACCTAGTCGAAGCAGAATCTTTAGTCTGCGAGGGTTCGGTTACCAATGCCTCAGTTTCCATTCCCTATCATCCTTAGGCCTAGGGTGCCAGACAAACGCAACTCGTTAGCCTTTAGTTACCCACACGGATATACTTTACAAGTATGGGGTGAGAAAAAAAAGAATTACATCTTTTCTATCCATATAGGATTACTTTGGCGCATTAGCGAATTTAAATAGCTAACATCCGCCCAAAGAATGCTTGATTCTAGTACAACATTTTCACATACATTGGATCAAGATATCGTACGATACTTAACTTTGAAGAAATTTAATCATGAGTGTAGACATAAAAATATCTTGGATACATCACGCATATCGAACGAATGATCATGTGTATTAATTGAAAGAAAATAGAGTGAGTATATACTTGCCTTGGTCCTTAGCTAAAAATCAAACTCAATTCACTTGTGAGTGAGACAATTTGTAAGCATGCATATAACATAAGAAATCTATATTTTTGATAAATTTGCTCATCAGAGACACTCTATAAAGCATGCATATATCTTTGCTCATCAGAGACTAAATTTCCTCCATCGGAGACTAAGGAAATCTTGTCATCAGGGACTAACAAAATTTGTCCGTTAGAGACTGATTCCAAAACTGTCGGAGACTAACTTGGAATCTCCCAGGGATTATTTCCACGGTCAGGGACAAACTTCACGTTGACGAAGACTTAAGCTAGGACTTATCTTCGATACAGGGGTGACTTCACCACTCAACAGAGGGTGGTGTTATCACCAAGTGACCACGACTAGGGCAGCTCTCAACCTCTCTTTTGTAGTGTGTAACATTCTTATAGTCCATTAAAACTTATGGACACTACTAAACGTCAAGGACTGATGTTGAAGAAAACTCAAGCATGGTGTTTTCATTACTGATAAAAAGAAATGCTTGGTAGTTAAAAGTTGTCTAATAGGTGGTTGTCAACCAATCTTACTCTCCTCTTGGGTAGCTTTGAAATAAAAGGCATCAATATCAGATGTTAAAAGCATGCATTAAGTTATACTTTTGTAAGTGAATGAACCTAGTGTGTTCACAAACATGGCATGCATACAGGACAAAAAGTGTAGGAATATAGCAGAGCTTTAATATAGTGTTCTTACCCTTTTTGGCTGCAAGGAAGAAGTTAAAAGCTTGGGTTGTCCCTTTAGAAAGATAGTTGTTCTTTGAGAGTGAGCCTGGATTTTGTGGGTGGTTTGCTATATAGAAAATTTATGAAAGTGGGGCTAGGGTTATAACCAAAAGATATATATATCTCACTTGTAGAGCAACAAGAGTGGTTGGATTAATTGGAAATAGATTTCAGACATTGGCTGTGAAAGGAAATAATAAGCTTTAGAAAGAAGTGATTAGTGAGAAAGGTGGATGCAATGACAACTAAAGTCAGTCAATCATTAATCATAGCCAATAATGCGGTGTACTGTTGGAGTAGATTAGCTAGTTTGATGGGTCACGTGCTCTCAATCCTGACATAGTGTAATTAATACTTTTGTCTCACTGTCGTCTTTGGTTTAAAAAAAATGGGTACTGTAGCTGTGTGTTGCGTTCCCCATGTGAGAAATACACTTACTCTTGATAAGTGTTTGAACAAAGAAAAAAAGAAGTATGATAATAACAAAATAATCATTAAAGGGTTTAAGTTCAAAAATATATTTAAAAACTTTTGGACATCACACTGCCATAAAATTTCCTTTAAGATATGAATTTATTATTCATACCAAGAATAATAAAAAATATAAAATAATAAAAAAAATAATTTAACCCTCATACATAAAATAAATCATAAAGTGAAATAAATCATACAACAAAATTCATCTTATTTTTCGAGTTCTCACACTAGTCTCAATGTATCATTGTTGTCCCATTAACAATAATACTTGACTAGGTATGCTTAAGAATATTGATACATTTTACAACTATGTGATCTCATGTTCCAAGTCACATACTTGAACCAATATAGTCCGTATTCATTATTCTAGGGATGTTTATTATCTTAACAATTATATATCACATGGCAAATTGAAGCATAATAAACTAAACATTATTTATTAAATCAAAACATAAGTAGAAGTGCGCCGTGACAATTATCAAATAATTGGCTCTTAGGGCATACACTCCAACACAACTTGGCTTGGAACATGCATGGCCTCCTCAAGCTCCATCTCATCAACGTCCTTATCTATGATGTTCTTCTCTTGCACATTAACAAATTTATAGAATAGTTTTAAGGGTTTACCCATAGTTGTGGGCAAGTTTCTGTTGTCATTGATGGATTTCCTTATCTACTCTAGCTCTCCCCTTAAGTCTCTGTTTTGTTGTGAAGTGTTTGGCAAAGCTTTCTTGGCCATAGAAAGTTGTTTAGTATCCATCCTCTTGAACCAGTCATAGGAGTCCGTGAACTCTGACCTATTCTTCATCTGGATGATTATGACTCTCTCTCTATTGCTCTTGACTCTGACATTTATGTAATAGATAGAGTTCATATATTTTAGGCTTTTTATCCTGTCATCTCTTAGAACTTCTACCAATATAGGTGGTTCATATTTTATAGGAGGAGGAGTTTGAATTCGACTTGAGATGACTTGGGTTTGGATACATCAGAGGATGCTGAATGTACCTGAGTGTCAGGCTTTGTTGATTTGTCTTTGTTCTTATCCCTTGATGCACCTTTTAAGAGTTGAGATTTCCTTGATGATTTTGGCTTGACACTTCGTTTTCTTCTTTCTTCTCCTTCTCCACTTCCATCTCTTTTTCTTGTTGGAGTTGTTATGCATAGAGTGCATCAGATTCCACTAGATTCTTGTCTTGAGGATAGACAAGCTCTATTTTCTCATCATTTAGCACTTCAACAGGAGTGGGAAAGTGGTTTGTCTTCATAACATCTCCCAGTAGCTTGGGTTGTCCTGATTGAATGAATTTCTTCTTTTTAGGCTCTTTAATCAAGATACCATTGCTTTTGTCTTTTCTGGCAATTGGGACTTCATGTGTGGAAGGAACAGTCATACCCCCTGATGGTAGTCCTTTGGTTTGCTCAACAACAACCCCTGATGAAGTGTTTGAACATTTCTCTCCCGTTTTTGTAGCATCATTAGTGGAAGTTGAGAGTGGGGTAATAACTTTGAGAAGTTGTTAAAGATTTTTAGCCATTTGTTGTTGTAGAGATTCCATATTTGTCAATTTGGTGTTAAAGGAGGAAAGTTGTTGATCAACACTGCCAGTTAAACATTTGAACTTCAGTTGGGAATGGCTGGTGGTGAAGGTATCAATAACTTTCTGTACATTGTGTATTTTTTCACTTATTATTGTTTGCATCTTGTGGAACTCAACTTCTATTGCTTTGCCTATCATGATATGTGATTTCAAGACCTTGACTAGACTGGATTTGTTGTTCGAGTTAGCTCCTGAGTGAGAAGTTTGATTGTGTCAACCATTTGATTCTTCTGATAGTAATAATCAACTCCCATAGGTTATGAAAATTCACCCATTGGAGTGTAATCTTTATCACTTGAAGAAGAACTTATAGTATGTACATCAATAACAATTTCTCTATGTTCTTTATTTTCGAGGATCTCATCATTGCTGCCCTCAAGCTCTCCCTTTTCTGGGCCTTCTAAGGCATCACTCTTTTCCTTTCCTTTTCCTTTGCCATCTATGTCAGAACTCTCAATCTCTCCTTGTGCCAAGGTCCTCTCTGGGGTTTGACCTTGCTTCTCTTCACTATGTATTCTGACAGCTTAACACAATAAAGTTCTAATAGGGTTGCTATGGGTTATGTGCTCGTGTAGATATGATCAGTCCTTCATTATCTACAGATGTCATCCGTTGATGCAGTGTTCAGGCTATCCCCTGATGGTATCCCCTGACAGTTAAGCTTACCCCTGATGGTATCCCCTAACAATCAAGTTATCCCTTGATGATATCCCCTGACTATTTCAACCACTGATGACTTTTCGAACGCTAACATCTTTGATCACTGATACATTGTTGGCTTTTCCATGAATGTCTGATATGTGGAATACTTGAACATTAAGTACAATCAGATATTCCCCTACACTAACAAGTCCTTAGAGATATCCACTGATGACTTGCCTAGTGTAGACTAAGTTGTCTATTAGTTAATGCTTATTTGTGCAAATATACTAAGGTTTATAAAACACCTTGAATATTTACAAGTGCATAGTTATTAAATGAACAAAAGAATAACTACATCATCATCATCAACATAATACCTAACAGGGTTTATTAGTGAATATCGTGTTCGTTAATTGTTTAACAATTGTTTTGGCTATATGATTTACAATGGAGTGTTCCTTGAGGCTTTGTATGGTAGTGGAATTCGCTTGAATTGGCTCATGAATATGTTCTACAAATTTTTAGAGAAGCCGCCAACAAACTACATCGCCATCTAGGCGTGTGCGTATATATTATGGTTGTGTGGGGCTGTCTTATTCCCATGCATTCAAAGGAAATTTGTCCTAATAGGTTAGTAGTATAGATACTTATGAATGAAATTAATTCATTTTCTTTTTATATGATTTACTTATGTATGTTTCAACGTGATACGTACATTATCTTTGTGGAGGACTTGACAGACGTTGTTAATTATGCATGGGGTGTAGTTGTTTGGCAACCATATACATATCACAACATCATGTTTCTCGTGTCACTATTAGGAAGGACCCTAGTAGGATCACTGGATGCATGACTATTGTGCAGGTTTGGTCATATGACCGGATGTGGGTTGGACGTCCCTTCACGAGGCCTGGATCTGATCTTTGGGTGCCTCGTCATGATCCGAGCTACAACGTACCAGTGTATAGGGCTGAGTTCGAATTAGACAAAGGATAAGGTTGTATAGATGCTGTACAAAAGGATGCTTGATGATGACGAAGACGATGATCTGATCATTGCTAAATTGTATTCATGTTCTCGAATTCCCCTCATTCATTTTAATGAGGTTAAGTACACCATGCCTAATAGAGTCCTTAGGCAATTGCATCATTAATAATGCATCCCAGAACAACCAATTGATCACTCCACATTGAGATAACTAATGCCAAAGGAAAGCCAATTTGATTTTTTGGACTACGAGGCATATCTTACAAAATACATCTGTCAGTAGCATGCTCACGAAGATGGTTTTTGCAGTTTTAGTGTTCACAGATGAACATTATCACGAAGATCAAATGGAGGTGTATTACATGTGGTACAATAAGGTTACGAAGAGGTGGATAGGGAGGCCAAACCCTACTAGCTTGCAGTATGCAAACCACTTTGTATATAGTCATAGTGACACGATTTCTATTGTAAGTGTTGTTTTTTGTAATGTATTATAGTTTTGACTTATGCCACAATTATTTCACTATTTTACTTTAAATTTATTTTAATTCGCAGATGCAACGAGCACTAGGCTTATTCAAAAAATGGGATAATAAGCCTTTAGAACTTCAGCAGCAATAACAATCACCGAGGTTGGATTCTGAGATGTTGTTTGATCAGATGCATATTGGAGCTCGTCTATCGTGTTTATTTGAGCTTCCTCCATCCAGCAGCACCATGTACTAGCCTCCCCCCTTCACCAACAGCACCACCATGCCAAAGCCACCCTTCATCAACAACACTAACAAACTGTTTGAGTCTCCCCCTTCATGACCAGCACTAGCACGAGCCATCAGAATGTGCCAAATGTGAGGGAGGAGGCTGACTTGAGGAATATGCCAGACTTGAGTGTGCCAAACTTAGATAATTATTTGGGTGAGATTTTGAATGGACAAGTCAAGGATGACATATTGAAGCCTCTAATTCAATGGAAGGTTTGTTGGTTACAAAACAATTGGTTTGACCAGGATGCCCGCGATCAGTTGCAATGGCCATTTATTGCAACTAACTATAACCTTTCATTCAATGATGTCTTTAATTTGAAGTCGGGACGTTGGGTGAGCACAAATGTTATAGATGCATATGCGGTTGTTACTTGAGAGAGATGACAAATGTAGAGAAAATGGGCTCCAATTAAACCACAACTATTATTATATGCCCTCTTTCTTCATGGAAATAGGCATGTACCACATATCTCCATCCTCTCCTCATGAGTTCGTGGCACAACATGAGTTTGTTTCCCAATACATATTTAGAGGTGTTGGACCAGAAATGTTGGGGTTTGAAGCACATAAATGCAGCGGAAGCGATAAATTAAAACAATTTATTGAAACCCCAACCAGGATCCATGCAAAACAGGAAATACAAATTTGATAGAAGATTACTTGTTCAAGCTGTAGATTTTGAACTTTGGTGGAGATAGTGATGAAGCACAAACTCTATCCAAGTGAACCAAGCCTCTACAAGTATCCAAAAGGAAATCAAAGAAAAACTTCCCTTGTATGGTACTAGCCAAAAGGAAAGCAAAGAAAAACTTTTATCTCACTCTCTCTGTTTGGTCTATTTCTTTCTTCTCTACTCTTTGCTATACACAACATAAGAAAGAACTGAAGGTTGTGTATATCTAGTATATATCTCTATCTATGTATATGCCTAACATATCTTATGAAGGAGATAAAAGGAAGAGGAGTATTTATAGGCAACTAACCTCCTCTTCCACCACCATTTTCAACCAATAAATCATCATGTACATCATATATGTGGCAGCCCCTCCCGGAATCCATCCCACAACCCGGGCCTTAGGCACTACCAGAAAATTGTGTGACAGCCCCGAAAGATCCCAGGCTGGACTCTGGGCTCTGCTAGAAATTACAACACAACTACAACTGGAACATCATAACCAAGCATTCTTAAGAAAAATATATTCTCTATTTCAACATCATATTAATATCTTAGAGGTTTATAACCTTTTATAAAAACTCAAATGTAACAACAGCAGCGGACAACTTTAGATGACCCATCTAGCCTTACAGTCTAAACATTTCTATGGTGGCCTCTCGTTTCACTTTCCCTCTAAAAGCCATCCATAGGAGAGAGATTAAGAAGCTCTCACTAAGCCATTTTCTCTTTTCCTTTACTAAGCGATTCGGCCTTCTTGACATGACTTGTAAAACATTTCATAATAATCCACACGAGCGTTTTACGCTTAACAAGTATATATCCATAAGCTGTTAAGTTTAAACAAGAAGTACAGATAATTCAAAGACTTTAATAATTATTGGGGTATAGGCGAAACAATGCCAACACCTTATGATAATTTAACAATCATGTATCTTTCAGGGTTCCCCAGTGATATCAAGGATTAACCCTCTTCTGAATAAATCGTGATTCATCCTCTCTTCACCAGATAATGCATCATCTGACCAGCATGATCACTATCTGACTTCCTTTTCATCAAATGTCATCCTAGCTGGTCAGTCTGGTCGTTTGACGCCATCATTTGACATACGGAGGCACTTGCAGAAAACATTGGTTTGCGAGGGTCTGATTACCGATGCCTCGGTCTCTCATTCCTTATCATCATTGGCCGAAATACCAGGCGAAAGTACTCATATGACCCTTTTACTACCCATATGGATATACTTTGTATAAAATTTTCTTGTTATAAAACCTTGGTGTGCGCAGCGAGTCAACCCCGACAACAACCAAAACCTTGGCGTGCACAGCGAGTTAACCCCCGCGATAGCCAAAACCTTTATATCCGTATGAGACATACTCGGGTGTGCATGGAAAATTTTCAGCCTGCAACAGCCCTACATCATCTTTTGGTGGGCTAGTGAATTTAAACAGCTAGCAACCACCTAATAATACTTGGCTCAATTAACAACAACTTTTCACGTATATCAGATCAATGATCATACGTTACTTAATCATGAAAACATCATCTTTGTATAAGAAATAACATTAATCATTTACATAAATCGAATCAATGATTTTACGTATTCAGTGAAAAAGAAGTGGAGTGAGTATATACTTGCCTTGGTTCTTAGCTAATTCTAATTCCAACACACTGGTTCGCGGAAAGTTCTGAAAACATGATTGTTGGTATAACATAAGAAATCTATGTCTTGGAAGATAAATATGAAGGTATGCAAAATAGGGGATGGCCATGAATGAATTACCCTTCAAGGGATGATTTACTTGTCAGGGGATGGCCATTAAGGGATGGTCATCAGGGGATAAATTTGTTTGTCAGAGAATAAATTATCCATCAGGGGATAATCCACCCGTCAGGGGATACTTCACCCGTTAGGGGATACTTCACAAGGAATGAATTTTATTCTTCGCTAAACTCATCGATAATTTATTTAACTATCGCCAAACTCTTTTGGCTGCCAGGGGATGATTTTTGTTCATCGCCAAACTCCTCGGAGAAAAGTTGTTCAGCGCCGAACTCGATAAGTCATCGCTGAACTCCTCGGAGACTAAGAAAATTTACTCATCGAAGATTAACATTAACTCATCAAAGACTAATGTTATCTCGTTAGAGACTAACTTCATCAGAGACTAATATCTACTCGTTGGAGACTAACATTAACTCATCAGAGACTAATGTTATCTCGTCAGAGACTACTATTAGAGCTTGTTTCTGCTTCGATGGAATATCTGAGGGATGCCTAGTGATACACAAACTCAACCTAGGATGTATCATCATCCTTTCAGTTGTGTGAAATACTTCTTTTCATATATGCACAAGAACATAGCCTTTTTAAAGCTTTATTCTTTCTTGAAAACTTAGCATGCAGGTAAGAAAACAGAGTAAATGCACAAGGTTCTTACCTCTTTATCTTTAAGGAAGAAATTTAAAGCTTGACTGAAAATGATTGCCCGAAAGAAAGAACTGGAATTTTATGAAGATTGAGAGTTTAAAGAGAGATTCTAGGAGAGAAATTTTTAGAAAAGAGATTAAAATTTTACCTCAGAATGAGGTATTTATAGCAGGCTGAGATTAAGCCTTGAGATAAAATGATTAGTTAGTCTGGATGGTAAAACGGCTGCTCATCATAACTCTTTAATAGCTAACAACATAATAAGTAATTATTGTCGTACATGCACTTGATCCTTAATCAGTTATTGTCACATAACTAGCTGACTAATCAAACTAATGAGGTAATACTCTTATGTAAGCTATTTTTGACATCCTTGTACAAAAGTCTCTTAAGGCTCAACGTCAAAACAACTGATTATACCTTGTTCTGAAATATCAATTAACTAATTAAAAAGATAGGAATTTAATTCTTTATACAAAATATATAAATAAATAAATTGTCATTTCATATATATATTTTTTGTTTCGGGTCGTTACATTCTTCCCCCTTTAAATAAAAGTTTCGTCCTCGAAACTTCACTGGTGAAAAAGTTGGGGGTACTTTTGCATCATCATTTCCTCTAGTTCCCAAGTTGCTTCTTCAACATTGTGATTTCTCCATAAAACTTTTACGGATGCAATCTCCTTATTTCTTAAAATCTTTACTTGACGGTCCAGAATTTGCATTGTAATTACTTCATAATGCAAAATTGGTTGAAGCTCAATGGGCTGGTAATCAATGATGCCTGAATGGTCCCCTTTATAAGGTCGTAACATTGAGACATGAAAAACATCATGAACATGACCTAAAGTTGGAAGTAGTGCTAGTTGATAAGCTACTTCGCCAATGTGGTGGAGTACTTCAAATGGTCCGATAAAGCGGGGACTTAGTTTTCCTTTTTTTCCGAAACGTAAAATGCCCTTCCATGGTGAGATCTTAAGCAGTGGATAACCTCCTATTTCCAATGCTTGATCCTTTCGGTGTTGGTTTGCATACTGCTTTTGTCGATTTTGAGCTGCTTTTATTTTGGTTTGGATGATTCAGATTGCATTCTCAGTTTGCTGAACCATTTCTAGTCCTTCCAGCTTCCTCTCTCCAACTTCATTCCAATACAATGGTGTTTTGCACTTTCTACCATACAAAGCTTCAAATGGGGCCATTCCTACGCTTGAATGAAAACTATTATTATAAGCAAACTCAACAAGTGGTAAATGTTCATCCCATCATCCACCAAAATCCAAAGAACATGCTCTTAGCATATCTTCCATGGTTTGGATTATTCTCTCAGATTTCCCATCAGTTTGCGGGTGGAAAGCAGTATTCATGTCCAATCTTGTTCCTAAATAATCTTGAAAGCTTTGCCAGAATCTAGATGTGAAACGAGGATCACAATCTGATACAATTGATACTAGTACTCTATGTCGATTGAGGATTTTCTTTACATATAATTTGACTAGTTGATCCATTTTGTAGGTATCTTTAATAGGTAGGAAGTGTGTAGATTTAGTCAATCTGTCCACTATTACCCAGATTGTGTTTAATCCCTTTTGAGTTACTGGCAATCCAACCACGAAATCCATTGTAATGCATTCCCATTTCCATTCTGGAATGTCTAAAGATTGTAGCAGGCCACTTGGCTTCTGGTTTTCTGCTTTTACTTGTTGACAAGTGAGACCTATGTTTACCCATTCAACTATTTCCTTTTTCATGTTGGGCCACCAAAAATTTTGTTTCAAATCTTGGTACATTTTTGTTCCACCTGGATGTACCGAGAATTTAGAATTATGGGCCTCCTGTAATAAATTTCTTCTTAATTCTAATTTTGCCAGAATCCAGATTCTATCTTCAAATCTTATTATTCCATCATCGTGGATTCAACACTTTCCATTTTCTCCCTTTAACAACTTTTCCTTATCTACCATATATTCTTCTTGGGCTTCCTTGATGATGTTTAATAGACTTGGTTTTACACTGACTTCTTATTTCTATTTCTTCCCTTTGTTGGATTGTGATAACATTTAATTGTAATCATTCTAAATCTATCCTTATCTCTTCTTGAATTGTTATCACATTTTACCTTTCACGTCTACTTAGAGCATCAGCTACTATATTTGCCTTACCGAGGTGATAATTGATTGAACAATCTTAGTCTTTGATTAGCTCTAACCACCGTCTTTACCTCATATTCAAATCCTTTTGTGTGAAAATGTACTTTAAGCTCTTATGGTTAGTGTAAATTTCACATTTTTCCCCATACAAATAATGCCTCCAAATCTTTAATGCGAAAATGATAGCAACTAATTCTAAGTCGTGCGTTGGGTATCATTTTTTGCAATCCTTGAGTTGCCAAGATGCATAGGATTAGGGGAAACTCTTGTTTGAGAAGGTGCCAAGGGTGGAGAACCTATTTGATTATGAGGAGAAGGACTTTCCATATGAACTGAGGAACTTGACCCTTCAAATTGGTTGGTTGGTTTCTGCTTATCTCCTGTTGGGTTAGTAAGGTCCTTATCATTCTAATCTAAAATTCAGGGCATTTTAAAATAAAAGACTTGGGTTGGTCTATTCACTCTTTTGTGAGGGGTCACTTCCCAACATGCATATTTTCCTAGTGAGATGCCGAGAACTTGTAGGGAGGGGGGGGGGGGGGGGGGTTGAATACAAGTTCTTTGAATACTTTTCGAATTTCTTGTTCTTTAAGAAATTAAACTTTCTTGCAGAATATAAAGAACAAAAACTCAAATCAATTTATAAACAATTGCCATATTGATTTCACAACTGATTACAAATTCTAACAATCATAATAAATATGATCATCAGCTTCTATCCTATTCTGTATAGGAAAATATACAAACTATGAAAAACCTATACAGCTTTAAATTACATTTCCCTATAAAACTAATTACAGTTTTTCTTACCACTGAATTACTATTGACTCAGTTCCTATTCTGAATAAAATTCAGCTTCCTTATTCGAATCAAATACAATCTTTCCTTTTTGATAGGAACATATTTCTGGTTAGTTTCCTTACCAGCTACGTCTTCAATAATATCTTGCTTTACGTGGAAGACATTCCTTTTTAATTCGAACTTTGTATCTTTCAGGAAATAAATCACGATTAGTCCCTGATGCTTCACCTTTAGTCTCTGGTGAAGTCATTACTAGTCTCCGGTGCTTTTAGTCCCTGATGACGTCAGATTGTGTAGTCTCCGATAGAGTTATTTAGTCTCCGATGCTTTAAGGCTTAGTCTCCGATGACGTCAGCTTAGTCTCTGATGACGTCAGCTTAGTCTCTGATGCTTTTAACTTTAGACTTCGATGACGTAAGCTTTAGTCTCCGACTTCTTTAAACTTAGTCTCTGATGACGTAAGCCTTAGTCTCCGATAGGCAAAACTAGTCTCCGATAGATAAAAGAACCTTAGTCTCTGACCAGTTTTCCTAGTCTCCGACAAGCCTTTTTATGAACTCCAACGAATCAAATACACACTTCGACTTTCTGAAGCTTCGATACACCATTCCAGCAGTTACTTACAAATAAGAAATATTTATATCTCTTTACAAAGAATGAATTAATTACAAACAAAGAGATAACTGCTAGCTACAAAACTTCAGTGTTACTAATTAACACTTTCTATACATTTGTACTCTAAGTAATCTAAAGACAATCATCATCAAATGTTCTAAAACCTAACAATCTCCCCCTAATTATGAATATCAGAATGATAAGCATAATTTCAAGGTTGATGATGATGTCAAAACTCAACATTACAATTACTTAGGAAAAGAATAAAGAATTACTAACTACAAATGTATTCTGAACTAAGATCTTTGATCTGTTGTTCAGCTTCCACCAAGACTCAGGTTTAAATCCTATAAGTCTGGCTTCAAAAAAAAATTCCAGCTTATTTTAACAAACATACCTTCCAACACAACCTTTCATTTTTTCTTCAGCAATTCCAGCCTTTCTTTCCTATTTCTCCTCAGCCCTCCAGTCTATCTATCAACAGCTTTTTTAGTATCAATTCAACTTCTTCTTTAGCATCTTTGAGTAAACTGATAAAACATTCAATGTGTCTCTCACTGACATTATTTATGTCTCTGTTGTAGTTGAAGAAAACTTTCTCTCCATGGAAAGTCTCATACCATAATCCTAGAGGTTTAGGATTAGCTTCTGGCACTGTATCCACCTTATGCTTCACCTTCATTACCTTTTGAATCTGGCTTCGAAGATCCATGTTGAGATCAGAAGTCTCAAGCACAACAGTCAGCAACCACTCCAGATTTTCTTTAGTTTGTCCCTCCAAGGATGGCTTCTCAAATCTCAAAGACTCTCCATCTTTCAAAAAGACATGGAGAACATCTTTGTTATTTTTACCCTTTATTAAATCAATCTTCTTTGTGGTTTTCTTCAGGGCTTTGAGGATTTCTTCTGTACTAGCCATTTCAACTTTGTAAGACTTCTTTGATGAAACTGTTTGTGGCTTTGTTGGTCCACTCACAGCCACCAAAGCAGTCTCAGTTGACCTTGGAGGATCTTGAGAGGTAGGCTTCTTAATAGTTGCCCTGGTTACAAGTTTCTTTGCAGATTCCTGAACCAAGTGTTTCCTCCTTGATTTCTTTTCAGCCTCTTACATCTCTTTATTCTTCTTTTTGGTTATGGCTGCTTTCTGTGCACTTGATCTCCTTGTAAAGATTTTCTTCTTCTTTGCCTCCTCCTCCTCCCTTGCTGCTGCCATATCCTCCTCCTCTTGAAGTTTCTGAGCTAATAGTGCATCAGATTCTATCAGCTTTTGTTCTTGAGGATAAACTAACTCCACTTTCCCATCCACTATCAGTTCAACTGGAGTGGGAAAGTGAGCAGTCTTCATAGCATCCCCCAGTAGCTTGGGCTGTCCTGGTTGAGTAGTGGTTTGCTTCTTTGGATCTTCAACCATGACACCTTTGCCTTTGTCTTTTTGTTTTGGGGCTTGTACAGTGGAAGAAGGAGATGCTGTTGTTGCTGTTGTTGGAAGTTGTGTTGTTGTTGTTGTTGGAAGTTGTGTTGTTGCTGCTTGAAGATCAGAATGTTTCTTTAAGATCCTATCCATCATTGCTTGCAATTCTGCATGAAGGACAGGACCAGATTTTGGCTTTTGTACAGGAACATGTTGTTTGAATTGACCATTCTCCCCCTTTTTGACATCAACATCTTTAGGGTGAGAGGAGGTGGCCAAATGTGGAATTGCCTACATCAGAAGTTGCTCCATTCTGTCTTGTTTTTGGATCAGGTGTTGAATATTGGCTTCTAGGGCTTGAAGTCGACTGTCAGTCTTGGACTTGTCTTTGATAAGAGTATCAATGACAGTAATAGTCCTCCTTGGCAAATGTCCTTGATAGCACCTTCTGATTTTGTCTGTCTCCAACTCCATCCTTTCCTTTATTTGCTGCACTGCACCATTTATGCCAGTAACCAAGAAGTGGTGAAACTTTGTATGTTTCTTGTCCACCTTGGTTACTTCTTCAAGTAAATCTTTAATGGATGGTGCAGCTGCAGTGGACCCAATGTTGGTCACATAACCCTGCCTCAAGTGTGCGGCTGCTTCCTCGAGAGTGTTGGCATAAGAAGCATCAAGCCATTTATCAACATTATGCTTTGGAGCTTCTTCAGGCACAGGGTCATTTGCAAGCTGTGTCTTCAAGGCAGAGATATGATCTTGTCTTTGTTGTAGACCATATAATTGTTCAAAATCTGCATTGGACATTTCTGAAAGTACTTGTAAAGTTGCATCCCCTGTGCTTGATCTAATCTCGGGTTCTTCTGTTTGGATATTGATGGAGGGAGCAGAAGAAACCAGAGCGTCTTGTGAACTTGTTTCAACAGGTTGTAAAAATATACCTGCTGCAAATTTCTTTCTGTTCTTTTGTTCAAGGATCTCATCCTTGCTCACACCCTCTCCTTTTGCCTGGGTTGGGCACCCAGCTTCTCTATCTCTCCTTTTTCCAAGCTATATAAGCTTAACTCTCTTGTATGTGTATATTCTCTCCTTTTTCCAGGTCAGGAGCCTGACTCTCACTATTTATTCTCACATCCTCACTCATTTGGATGGTGTCACTCTGTCCTATAGAAGTGGGGGTTTGAGAAGTGCTTGTGACAACATGGATAGGGGGTTCCCTTTGTTTATCTTGGGCTAGGGATCTATCCATGGAATTTGTTTGAGAGCTTGTCTCGATTATTGGCTTCTCTTGGGAAAAATCAAGAGAATCAATCATATGTATATCAAAATAATCAAGAGTGGGAGAAAAAGGAGAAGAATGTACAGTTTGGAATGTTGGCTGTTCCTCAGACATTGAAAATTGAGGAACATCAAAAGATGACTCTGTGTGTGCACTCCTTGTGTCACTCTTTTCTTTTATTTTCTCTCTTTGGGTTTCCTCTTGTTGGGGAACAAGAGGTTGTGCAGACTCTGTACAGTGTGTTCCTGGTTGGGAACTTTCTTCAATGTCAACATCCTTTTGGGAGGATGGTGACAGTTCACTGTTTTTCCTTATAACCTCCACTGCCTTTTGGGAAGCAATGTATTGCTTTTGGCTAGGGGTTATAAATCTCTTCTTTCTCTGAAATGGAACTTCAGCTTCTTGTTCTCCCTCATCCTCACTTGCTCCTTCAATTATTTTTCTTTTAATTGGGAGTTTTGTGATTGTCTTTGTTTTTACAACCACAGTCTTTTGAGAGACTGTGGAGGGGGCGATAGATAGTTGTTGTGAAGTGGTTGGAGGATTAATGGGGTTTTGGCTTTCAATATCCTCAAAGAATTGCAAAGAGTAAAGGTTTGGAAGCTTGTCTATGAGAATAGTTCTCATGACAGGAGGAAAGTATAAGGGAACTTTTACCTTTGCAGATTTATGCTTCACATCAGTAAATATTCTTTTACTCTGTAAAACAGTTAGTAAAACTTGCATTCTAGTAATATCAAGATTAGGGATTAGATAATTAGCAATCATCATCAAAAACCTAGAATAATAAATTTTATTTTTACTGGTTTTAAGTTTTATCAACAAATTTTGCAGAATTAGAAGCCCAATGTTAAGATGTCTATCATACAACACACTAAAAGTGATTTGTTGTGTGAGTGTAGTGATAGCATCATAGCCACTGCATTTTGTGGAAAATGCTTTTGTTATTATGTCAAAAAATAGTGACCACTCTTGCCTAAGATAGGGTCGTGTTATAGACCCAACAGAACTAATTTCAGCAGAATAATGTAAATTTTTAAACATAGAAATAATTTTTGCATTAGAAGCAAGAGTGTCATAGTTGTCATGAACAGGTAAATGTAAAACATTATTTATGACAGTATGATCTATAGTGTAAACAGTGTTAGCATACCTAAAATTTACTACAGGAGAGGCATTATTCTCATCCTGGATGGTAGCAGTGGACCAGACAGTTGTGATAACCTCAGCGGCTTGGATGGGGGCTTCGTAAATGGCATATGAAAGATTGAAGTGTTGAAGAAAATCAACAAAGGGGTGGTACTGGGCTTCAAAGACATGCTTATCAGCCACCCCTGCATGGTTTGTCTTGATTATATCAAAATCTCCAAACTTGAACATAACAGTTTTAGCGACCATTTTTAGAGATCTGTGAACTTTTGAAGAAAACTTGAAAAAGGGTTAAATTGCAGAGTATTTGCAGAGAAAAAATAATTTCAGAGCTTTGAGAGATTGTGATTGCAACAATGTCTGATTTTACTTTTAGTAAAGTATGAGAAACGTTTGCAATTCTAAAGGTAGTGAACCGTTTTTGATCGTGGGAGGGATAACTACCATATTACCCTCGATCGGAGATTGCCCTAATCTCTGGTAAGTTCACTTGTAAGAGACTAAAAGAAGATTAGTCTCTGATAGTGTTGACTATCAGGGACTAAGGTAGTCTCTAATAGTATTAACTATCGTGGACTAGTTAGTCTCGGAT
>CM025782.1:8675759-8787953 GCA_014636745.2 Centella asiatica
CTATCGGGGACTAGTTAGTCTCGGATAGTATTAACTATCGGGGACTAAGGTAGTCTCTGATAGTATTAACTATCGGGGACTAGTTAGTCTTGGATAGTATTAAATATCGGGGACTAGGGTAGTCTCGGATAGTATTAACTATCAGGGACTAGTTAGTCCCCGATAGTTCAATTCAATTTTTTTTTAATTTAGTCGGGTACTAATTAAAAACAACTATCAGGGACTAAAATAGTCTCTTACTCACTCTAGCTCATATTATTTAATAATCAACCTTTTGATTATTCATTTCATCATCTTTTTCCAGAATTAAAATTCTAGGTCCTAATATTCTGTTTTAATAAAATAAAACAGCTTCTATCCAGAAAATTAATTCTAGCTTCTAAAATTCTGTTTTTTTAAACAAACAGCTTCAATCCAGAAATTAAATTCTAGCTGCATACAACTAAACAACTTGTTTTCAAAAATTAATCAATTTTTAGAGGTATAATTCAACATTCCTAATTCAGAAACTAATCTAGAAAAGGTAGATTCATCTAAAGGTTTTGTGAGTATGTCTGCAAGTTGTTTATCAGTTGTTACCCAGTGTAATTCGATATTACCTTCACTTACATGTTCTCTTATGAAGTGAATTATAATATCTATGTGTTTTGTTCTTGAATGTTGCACTGGATTTTCTGTTATTGCTATGACACTAGTATTATCACAATAAATAGGAATTTTGGATAATGACATACCGTAGTCTAGGAGTTGATTCTTGATCCATAGGATTTGAGCACAGCAACTCCCAGCTGCGATATATTCAGCTTCTGCTGTTGAAGTAGAAACTGAATTTTGTTTCTTGCTAAACCAAGAAACAAGTCTGCCTCCAAAAAGTTGGCAGCTTCCACTTGTGCTTTTCCTATCAAGCTTGCAACCTGCATGGTCAGCACCTGAATAACCGATTAGTTTAAAATCAGATTCTTTGGGATACCATAAACCAAGATTTGGGGTACCCTTTAGATATCTGAGTATTCTTTTTACAGCAATAAAATGTGACTCTCTAGGGTCAGCTTGAAATCTAGCACATAAACATGTAGCAAAAATTATATCTGGTCTACTTGTAGTTAGATACAAAAGAGAGCCTATCATACCTCTATAGCTAGTAATATCAACTTTCTTTCCTTTTAAATCTTTATCTAGCTTAGTGGCAGTAGGCATGGGTGTTCTTGCAGATGTACAATCAACCAAATCATATTTTCTCAATAAGTCTTTGATATACTTGGACTGACTGATAAATATTCCATCAGTTGATTGTTTTATTTGCAAACCTAAGAAGAATGTTAATTCTCCCATCATACTCATTTCATATTGAGACTGCATAAGTTTTGAAAATTTTTCACAAAGTTTTTCATTTGTAGATCCAAATATAATATCATCTACATATATTTGCACCAATATTATATCTGAGCCTTGCTTTCTATAAAATAAGGTTTTATATATGATACCTCTAACAAATTTATTTTCAAGCAAAAATTGAGATAGAGTATCATACCAGGCTCTTGGTGCTTGTTTTAAGCCATAAAGTGCTTTGTCTAACCTGTAGACATGATTTGGAAATTTGGAGTCCACAAAACCTGGGGGTTGGCAAACATAGACTTCCTCTTCCAATTTTTCATTCAAGAAAGCACTTTTGACATCCATCTGGTACACCTTGAAGTTCTTGTAGGCTGCAAAAGCCAATAAGATTCTTATTGCTTCAAGTCTTGCTACTGGTGCAAAAGTTTAATCATAATCTATTCCTTCTTCTTGAGAATATCCTTTTGCAACCAGTCTTGCTTTATTTCTTGTAATTGTACCAGTTTCATCCAATTTATTTCTGAAGACCCACTTGGCACCAATTATTGATCTGTTCCTTGGTTTGGGTACCAATCTCCAGACTTTGTTCCTTGTGAATTGGTTTAATTCCTTTTGCATAGCAATTATCCAGTCAGGATCTTGAAGTGCTTCCTCAATTTTCTTTGGCTCAATCTTTGAGAGAAAACTGAGATATAAACATTCATTTTGAGTTGCACTTCTAGTCTTGACTCCTTCCTCTAGACTTCCAATTATCAAATTTGGTGTGTGGTCTCTCAACCATGGAATTGCACGTGGCAGATTTGATCTTGAAGTTGAGGCATCATTGTCTAGATTGGTGTTATCCATTCTAGCTTCATGATCAGAGACTGCTCCCTCTAAACCAGTGACTCCTTCATTATTAGCTCCCCCTGAGCTGTTTATTTCTATTGTTTCTGGTGTCAATATAGTTTCTGATTGTGCATCAGTGACTCTAGTCTCTGGTGAAACATTAGTCTCCGATGGACTACTAATGTCACCAGTCTCTTGAGTTTCATCTAATACTCTATTCTCTGTTAAATTATTAGATCTTGGCACTTCATTCACAACAGTTAACTCCCCCTCAATTATGTAGGGATCATTACTATCTTGGGGTTGTTCAGTAGTCTCTAATGGATATTCTCATGCATCCAATTCATTCTCAAAACTGAGAGGTTCATGCAATCCTTGTCCAATCATTCCTGGAATCTTTTTATCATCAAACACGACTTGTATTGATTCAACAATGACTTTTGTTCTTAGATTATATACTCTGTATGCTTTACTTGACAGAGAATAACCTAAGAAGTTTGCTTCATCAGATTTATTGTCAAACTTTCCTCTTGACTCTGATGAATCTCTCAGTACAAAGCATTTACAACCAAACACATGTAAGAACTTGAGAGTTGGTTTTCTCCCAGTCATTAACTCGTAAGGTGTTTTGTTGTATGCTTTGTTTATCAAGGATCTATTCTGTGTAAAGCAAGCAGTGCTTATAGCTTCCTCCCAAAAATATGTGGGAAGCTTAGCCTCTTGTAACATAGTCCTTGCTGCTTCAATAAGGGTTCTATTTTTCCTCTCAACAACTCCATTTTGTTGAGGGGTTCTTAGAGCTAAGAATTGATGTGTTATTCCTTTTTCAGTGCAGAATTCAAGTACTTGGGAATTCTTGAATTCTATTCCTCTATCGCTCCTTATAACCCTTATTGTTTTTCCTGACTCAGTTTATATCTTCTTGATATGATCAATTATCAACTGAGCAGCTTCATCTTTTGTAAAAGAGGTATTTTACCCAAGTACACCTCGTGTGATCATCCACAATAACCAATGCATATCTATTTCTTAAGATAGACATCACATTCACTTGACCAAACAAATCCATGTGTAACAATTGTAGCGGGTCAGTGATTGATGTTGTTGGTTTACTCTTGAATGATAATCTCTTTTGTTTCCCTTTCTGGCATGCATCACATAATCCTTCTTGTGTAAATTCTAATTGTGGAATGCCAGCTACCAATCCTTTCCTCACAAGCTTGTTGATGTTCTTGAAATTCAAGTGGGAAATCTTCTTATGCCAAAGCCAACTTTCATCAGTTGAAGCTTTGCTATACAGACGTGATTTGATCAGTAAAAGAAATAAGATTTGCAACATACAAATTTCCTTTTCTTTTCACTGTCAAAATCACATTCTCAGATTCATTGTCACCCACCAAGCATTTATCTTCTTTGAAGGTGACATTGAATCCCTTATCACATAGTTGACTTACACTTAGTAAATTGTGCTTTAAGCCATCAACTAGTGCTACTTCAATGAAGATGACATCTCCATGTTCAACACTGCCATATCCCCTCGTATGGCCTTTGCTGTCATCTCCAAAAGTGACTTTTGGACCACTTTTCTCTTCATACTGTTTTAGCAGGGTCTTATCTCCAGTCATGTGCCTTGAATAGCCACTGTCTAAGTACCATGATTTCTTCTTTTTGCCCTGCACAGTAGAGAGTAACTAGTTTGAGATTTTTGGAACCCAGACTTTCTTGGGTCCTTTCTCACTAGTTGTAGACTCAAGACTTGACTCAGATTGAGTTGATTGTCTTTTAACAATTTTGATTTTATTTGGACAATCAATAGTCTTGCTACTTGCTTGTGAGAGACTGCTAAGTTTAGGATTTTCATTGTTAATGCAAAGATTATTTAACCTTTTTACAGGTGATTTATCTTTTATTCTCTTTGAAGATGCAGTCTCAGACATAGGAATTTTATTTTTGCTCCTACAGTTAATAGCTATGTGGTTGGGGTTACCACATACATGACAGGTCTTTCTAGGAGCATCAGGCATTCTAGCATAATTTGTATATTTATTAATGTCAATTTTTCCATTCCTATTTTTCTTATTTCTACTTAACTCCACTAATTTTTTAGCTTTTTTGTCTGGAAGATTCTCCAGTTTTTTATTTAGTTGTGTCTTTGTCATGAACCCAATATTTAATCTTTTTGTTTCACTCTTATCAACAACATTCACTGTCTTTTGATCACTTTCTGTTTTTGCAGAGATTTGTTGATCTTGAGTGTTAATGAATTTGGATTCAATAACAGGAGAGACAAAATTAATTCTTTTTATAAAATTTGGCTTACTAGTTGAGGAGTTTGCAGCTTCGAATAGATCATTTAAATCTGAACTCTTGTCTAGATTTTTATCATAACCTAGTCCAGATTTTTGACCTATTGTTTGACACTCTACCAAGTCTGTCAATTTTTTAGAGGAAGTATTCCATTGTTTAATCTTAGCTTGAGCATTTTCAAGTTGCTCTACTAAGTAATATTCCTTCTTTTTCAAAGCATCAATCATATGATGAGCTTTGTTTAAATCAGACTTGATAGTGTCAAATTGTGTCAATCTCTCTTCAAGAAAGTTGTTTCTTTTCAAGAGAATGTCACGTGATTCTTTTACATTGGTATATTCAATAGTTAAAGATCTAAAACTAACATGCAAATCAGACATTTCTTTTTGTATGCTTTCAATGCTAGATGTATCAAGTAAATTAAGCACATTGAAATTCTGAGTTGTATCACATACCTTTGTAAAATCACTTGACTCGTCACTTCAAGCCATTAGAGCAAAGTTGACAACTTCTTCATCAGAGTCGCTGTCAATCCAATCTTTACCCTCTGTAATCAAGACTTTGCTCTTTGATTTAGCTTTCTTGTCAGCAAAGTCTTTCCTTGATTTTTCATCCTTAGATCTATCACTAGATCTAGGCTTCCTGCACTCATTGGCAAAGTGCCATAACCCGTCACAATTATAACATCTTATTTTCTTTAAGTCGAAGGTGACTTTTTGACCTTCACGTTTAGGGTTAGGCTTCCTTGATGATTTTCTTCCTTTCCTGCTGGTCCTAAATTTCTTGAACTGTTTGACCATGAATGCCATAAATTCCTCCATGTCATCATCAGAGTCCAGTTCATCTTCCTGATCAGTTGAGCTAGCATCGGAAGATTCCTCATTAAGCTTCTCTTGAGACTTGCTTGTCTCAACCATCAACACAGCTCCTTTATCTCTGCCATGCATGCGTTATCGTTGCTCTACTTCAAGTTCATATGTCTTTAAATTCTAGTAGAGCCTGTCCAGTGTGAGTATGTCCAAGTCATGAGCCTTTCTTATGGCTGTTGTTTTTGGATCCCAACTTGGAGGAAGAGATCTCATGAACTTGGTATTGACATCCTCATTGTCATAGGACTTTCCAAGTATTTTCAAATCATTGAGCAAAGTGTTGAACCTATCATAAACTGATGTTATTGGTTCACCAGGCTTTGCTTGAAAGAACTCATATTGTTGTGTTAACAATGACCTTTTGTTCTTTCGGACTTGGTCAGTTCCTTCACACAGGACTTTGATGGTGTCCCAGATTTGCTTCGATGTAGTGCAATTTATGATGCTTGTGAACATATTTTTATCAATTCCATTATAAAGTATGTTCATCACCTTAGCATCCTTTAACACTTGCAACTTGTCTTCGTTTGTATAATTACATTCTGGAGCAAGTTCAAAGTGTTCTGCAAAAACAGATCCATCGACAGTTTTAGCAGGAATAAATTTCCTGGGTAGATAGGGACCCTTCTCAATCCTATCAATATAATCTGGATCTGTTGCTCTCAAGTGCATATACATCTTTTGCTTCCACATTGGATATTCTTCTCGTTTAAGAATAGGGATTCTAGTACCACCATCACGACTTCCCGCATACGCCATTATGCTAGAGCTGCTTACTTCATCATTGGCCATCTCTTGGAACGTATTAATTGAATAAATTCAATTACAGGCTCTGATACCAATTATTTTCCCAATGAGATGCCGAGAACTTGTAGAAGGGGGGTTGAATACAAGTTCTTTGAATACTTTTTGAATTTCTTGTTCTTTAAGAAATTAAACTTTCTTGTGGAATATAAAGAACAAAAACTCAAATAAATTTATAAACAATTGCTATATTGATTTCACAACTAATTACAAATTCTAACAATCATAATAAATATGATCATCAGCTTCTATCCTATTCTGTATAGGAAAAGATACAAACTATGAAAAACCTATACAGCTTCAAATTACAATTCCCTGTAAAACTAATTATAGTTTTTCTTACCACTGAATTACTATTGACTCAGTTCCTATTCTGAATAAAATTCAGCTTCCTTATTCGAATCAAATACAATCTTTCTTTTTTGATAGGAACAGATTTCTGGTTAGTTTCCTTACCAGCTACGTCTTCAATAATATTTTGCTTTACGTGGAAGACATTCCTTTTTAATTCGAACTTTGTATCTTTCAGGAAATAAATCACGATTAGTCCCTGATGCTTCACCTTTAGTCTCTGGTGAAGTCATTACTAGTCTCCGGTGCTTTTAGTCCCTGATGACGTCAGATTGTGTAGTCTCCGATAGAGTTATTTAGTCTCCGATGCTTTAAGGCTTATTTCTATCCGTTCGAGTTTTTCTTCTTTAGAGAAGATGAGAAGCCGCAGCCTATATAACTCGTCATCCTCTTTTCACCTAACAACGCATCTTCACAGACCAAGAACTACGAGATCACCACTTTCATTCTGGGGTGACGGAGGGATCGTACCATTCGAGCCATTTTTTTCATGCTTTTCCTGGAGGTCGATTCAAATTGGACATACATATTTTCATTTTATGAGATATCATTGCATTGAGAAATAGGAAGAAAAGATCTACGCCGTGCCATTCTAATTAGAGCTCGGATAACAATCATTAGTCTCCGATGACGTCAGCTTAGTCTCTGATGCTTTTAACTTTAGACTCCGATGACGTAAGCTTTAGTCTCTAACTTCTTTAAACTTAGTCTCTGATGACGTAAGCCTTAGTCTCCGATAGGCAAAACTAGTCTCCGATAGATAAAAGAACCTTAGTCTCTGACCAGTTTTCCTAGTCTTCGGTAAGCCTTTTTGTGAACTCCAACGAATCAAATACACACTTCGACTTTCTGAAGCTTCGATACACCATTCCAGCAGTTACTTACAAATAAGAAATATTATATCTCTTTACAAAGAATGAATGAATTACAAACAAAGAGATAATTGCTAGCTACAAAACTTCAGTGTTACTAATTAACACTTTCTATACACTTGTACTCTAAGTAATCTAAAGACAATCATCATCAAATGTTCTAAGACCTAACAATGCACTAGACAATGGCAAGGTTTTGCGGTTGACATTTAGATGATGGTGTCTACCAGATTTGGAAGGACAAGCAACATTACTTGAGTTAGGTAAAATTTTCAGAGCCTGTTCAGGGGGTACTTCCCTTGCAGTATTGTTATCAGGGGTATACTCTTTTTCTAAGCTTTTAGTCAGAGGTGCCTTGCCCTTATATACAAGTCTCGAAGTGGTTGGAGTCATCTATGAAATAAAACATAATCTTAGATCAATATCAATATAAGATTTATCATAAGGGTTTGACAAAAATACTAGTACCATAGCATGGTGTTTATAATGCACTTAATGTAAATTCTTCTATCTCATGTCCTTATATCTCATCTAATCTAATAACCTATAAACTATCAAGGATCAGCGTTAACACATATCCTCTATTCTACGTGCAACCATTTCATTACTTTACTAAATCCCAAATTCTATATTCCAGTAAAGAACATGTCTCATAACTGGTGCTTGGCTCTGATACCAATTGTGGCAGCCCCTCTCGAAATCCATCCCACAACCCGGGCCTCAGGTGCTGCCAGAAAATTGTGTGATAGTGCCCAGAGATCCTAGGCTGGACTCCGGGCTCTGCCAAAAATTACAACACAACTATAACTGGAATATCATAACCAAGCATTCTTAAGAGAAATATATTCTCTATTACAACATCATATTAATATCTTAGAGGTTTATAACCTTTTATAAAAACTCAAATGCAACAACAGCAGCAGACAACTTTAGATGGCCCATCTGGCCTTACAGTCTGAACATTTCTATGATGGCCTCTCGTTTCACTTTCCCTCTAAAAGCCATCCATAGGAGAGAGATTAAGAAGCTCTCACTAAGCCATTTTTTTTTTCCTTTATTAGGCGATTCGGCCTTCTTGACATGACATGTAAAACATTTCATAATAATTTATGCTCAGCAAGTATATATCCATAAGTTGTTAAGTTTAAACAAGAAGCACAGATAATTCCCTAATGGCCTTTACCTGACGGCCATATCGCATCCCCTGATGGACGAGACTGCATCCCTTGATGACCACTTTTATGTCGCGATGGCTATCCACTGATGCGCAGTTCATCTTCAAAAAATATAAAACTTTATTTTCTTAAATTATTTTAAGATGTTTTAATTATTTATTAAACCTCAATGGTCCTTATGTCAAATTTTAGACATTAAAAGTTTTCGGACATCACATGTGCATTTTTCTCATATCTTTATCAATGGTATAAATTTCTGATGTTATATGCATATTATACAGAGTGTCTCACTCACGAGTGAATTGAAGTTGATTTTGTTTTTCCTAAGGACCAAGTATATATATATTCAATCTGATGCTTATTTCAATTTAATGCATTATCTTTTGATTTGATATGTATACAAGGCTATGATTCATATATTTCAATTGTTTTTATGAATGAGAATGATATGCTTTAAATTTCGCTAGCATAATATGAATAAATGTGCATGGATATAACTGAAATTTGATTTATTAGTATTCTATAATGCTATGTCCGTGCAAACAAATGAGAATGATATGTCCCTTAAATGGGTTATGCCACATGGTTGGCTAGAAGAAAGGAAAGGTGCTGATTTGTTCTGTCACCTGACCTAGAGGAATTATAAGTGACTATGTACATTCACACATTGAGGGATCATACCGTTATAGTTAGGCCGACTGTATACCGTATGGTTAGCAGATCCGACGGGTTTAGCCCCCGATGGATATTATTTTGAGAAAAATTTACACAGGTGGATACCTGTCTTTCTTCAAGGAAGGTTGCACGTTGTTTATCATCAGTGATCCTCAATGTTCTTCAAAGATTTCTGAGGCATTGGTATTGTTTCACTGAACCTCACGAACATAATTGAATCCATTAACATTCCAAATTTGCTTCGCTAATTTGTTTATATATACTTGTTAAGCGTAAATCGCTTATTTTTGTTGAATTTAATGTCTTGCAGAGCATGGTACAAATTCTAATCCCTCTGACAAGGGGAAGACAAGGATGATTGGTTACTGAGTTTATGCTGACCCTATGGGCGGCTGCTGAGGAAGGAAGGAAGGTGTTTGGAGATTGTATTGTTATGGACTGTAATTTAGAAATAGCTTAGCTTCCGCCAAAGATGTAATATTTTGGGTTGTAATAACTCGCTACTACTTTCTTGTAAAGTTTATTTATGCTATGAATGGATGAGACGTTATCTTTATTTTTTTTCTTTTTGACGAAGCCCTGGTTCAATAAGGGAATTTGGGGCCGTCACAGTTGGTATCAAAGCTCCGTTTACGATCGAAAGTGATTCATAAAAAACACTGCCTGTGAACCACATTTGAAAGTAGGGAATACTACGGTATACCCCAGGACTACTCAAGTAGATGAATTTAAGGATGGGACAATAGAATGGAGGTACTAGGATATATTAGTAGGTTGACTAAGGTTTGTGTTAAAGTCAGGTTATCAAAAACCTGTAGGGACAAAAGTTACTAAGGGAAGATAAGACTGAAACGAATGCACCACACCGTAGGCACTTTGCTACTTGCATGGGTTATTGTGAAGCTTAGATTTACTGACTTAGAATGTTTTATGTAGATGGTCAGAGATCGCTTCAAATCCCCTGTGCGTTTTCTTAGGGTAGACATCCCAGTCTACGACATCTCATTTGACGAGGAGGAGGAGCCTATCGTGGAGTCTCCGTTGTACACCCCTACGTCACCAGACGGGCACCTACTATCTCCAGTATGAAAGAGTCCTAGCCTTACCCCAGCACAATCACAAGAGGCCGGACCCTCCACTATCCGTCATGGCCAGTTTATTCGTCACATAGCGCGGAAGAGCACGACATGCCATCGTTCCAGCCATAACCACGTTCAGGATGTCCCTCAAAGGGAACATGATGCTCTGAGACTAAAAGAGAATCAAAAGCAAGAATAAGCGACAAATGCTCAGCAAGTAATATACTATAAGATAAGTGAGAATGAAGAAATGTTTTGTAGCTAGTTCAGGTAATTCATCTCAAGACAAGGTTAAGAAATATGAATAAAATAAAGAGTTCAAATAAGTGGATTCCCATCGCAGATAAGGTGAATCCCTATTTTCAGTTGAGAGGGAGTTGGCAAATAATGCCACTGAATGAAAAACTCCACATAAGCATCTGACATCTTTCATTCCATGACTTAGAAGATCGCCTTAACTCTGTTCAACACTAGGGCTTACTGAGAGTACTTCTTACCATTTGACAGTAGCAGTGCACATACGTATAACACTTCATGTAGATATGTAAATAGAACTATAGGGCCCAATATCATCTCAATTACAGGGTATTCCCTTTAAAGCTTATATAATGGATTAACTTTGACACCTAAGCTAGGGCCATTGGGTAGGTACATAGATAATATCACAAGAATGCAAAGGTATAACAGTTAGAAGGGTTGAATTGAATCCAATAATTCAATATAACATGTACTAATATGAAACAGATAGGATGCTTTTATCTTAGCTCAAGTTAAATAAACAATTTTTATCTTCTATAATTATAATTATGTATATGAAACAACTATGTATATGTAAGAAGAAAAGTATAAGCACTTGTAAATCATATGATAACATATCGTTAAGTAGATTGAATCAATTGCTCATGCGTTTAATTGCAATAAGCATCAGATTGCATAAATACTTTCAAAATCACGTATAACGAAGCAATTGTGCTATACGTTGAAAAAATAATAAATATAATACTTGCCTTGATCAGGGTGCTAGCTTTTATTGGACTCAAGTGTTCCTACAAGATCTGTTTTTGATCCATAAATGATCAAAAGTTAAAATTATAGCTATCTCTAAAGCAATATGACTCTTTATGTAATGTCTATGAGATTATGTACTATACAATTTATTAAGAGTGTCTCATTAAAGGACTAAACAAATATAGACTTTATCCTTCATGTTTCTCAGTCAAATTAAATGATTAGTTTAGGCTGTAAAAATTACCTTACAAAGCTTCCACTCTACAACATTTACTGTGTGTATATTATTTAGAGTTTGAGAGAGTTTAGGAAAAGAAGAGTTGTAATATGTTAGGTTTTAGAACATTTGATGATGATTGTCTTTAGATTACTTAGAGTACAAATGTATAGAAAGTGTTAATTAGTAACACTAAAGTTTTGTAGCCAGCAGTTATCTCTTTGTTTGTAATTCATTCATTCTTTGTAAAGAGATATAATTATTTCTTATTTGTAAGTAACTGCTGGAATGGAGTATCAAAGCTTCAGTAAGTCAAAATGTCTATTTGATTCATTGGAGTTTACAAAAAGGCTTGTCGGAGACTAGGAAAACTTGTCGGAGACTAGGAAAACTTGTCGGAGACTAAGGATATTTTATCTATCAGAGACTAGTTTTGCCTGTCGAAGACTAAGGCTTACGTCATCAGAGACTAAGTCTAAATGTGACGGCCCCAAAAATAATAAAACAGATTTCGGGCACCATCAATAATTGACAAAAGATAATTAATACATCCAAGCATGCATAACATTAAATAAGAGATAAATAACGAATCTCTATTACATTATCCATTAAAGAGTATTTAATACAGCGGAAGTCTTAAAATAGGGCCCACACCGGCCTTAAAGTCTAAACATTTCTATAATCTTCTCCCTCTTCACCCTACCCTTGAAAGCCATCCATAGAAGGGATATCAGGAAGCTCTCAGAATTCCATTTTTTCTTTTCCCTTATGAGACGCATCGGTCATCTCGCCATAACCTGCAAAAATTATGATCATAGCAACATGAGCGATTTACGCTCAACAAGTATATATTCGATAGTATTTGGGTAAGCTTGAACGATGGAAAATAATGGTTTAAGTGTTTATGAGGTTGGACGAAAACAATGTCCAACACCTCCGAATAATATAGAAGAAAATAGTTTCTAGGTCCCAGAGTGATAGCGAGGGATTTGACCCTTTTCTTGGAGGAATCTTGAATAAACCACATGCGCCTTATAACACTGTCTGTTTGGCGCACGTGCCCTTAAGAACTCTTAACACCGTCTGTTTGGCTCAGGTGCCCTTAAGAACTATCGTAAATCAAACGTTATATTAGATGGCCAACCTGATCGTCTGACTTAACCATAATGACATACGTAGTCAATGCAGAAAAATTTGTCTGCAAGGGTTCGGTTACCGATGCCTCAGTTTCCATTCCCTATCCATAGTAGGCACGGGATGCCAGGCATATGCATCCACGTAACTGTTAGTTTACCCACACGGATATACTTTTCAAGTAAGGGGTAAAGAATAAGGCTTCTATATCCGTATAGGGTTTACTTTGACGTATTAGCGAACTTAAACAGCTAATAACCGCCCAAGAAGTACTTGTATCTAGTACAATATTTTTCACGTACATCGGATCGAATGATCATACGTTACTTAACTTTGAATAAATATCAACATAATATCAATATCATGTACGTATATCGAAGAATTGATTATACGCATTAGTTTGAAATATAAATCATTTGGAAACATATTTGTCATGAATATAAAAGAGATATGTACATGCATATCATTTCATAACATATCATACGCATATCGAAACAAGTGATCATGCGTTATCTTGAAATAAATATAAGATTTAATGTATACTTGCCTTTGGTCCTTAGAATGCTCACGTTTAATAACTCGTGAAAGCAGAAAATTCTGTAAAACATGTACAGATAATAATATGAGAAATCTCCACTTAAATACACATGATAAATATTCATGCGAAGTGTTAATGAAATTCTCATGTCTATACTTAACTACTTATGTCGTCACTCGTAATATTGGGATTCGGTTGGAACCGAATCGAAGTCCGAGAGATTAGTGGACTTGGTTAAACGTCACTCGTAGGTCCTCGATAATTTAAATTAATTATAGGAGGCCTTAGATTAATTAATAAATATTAATTAATCAACTTAGGCTTTAAATGATTATTATTAATCATTTAGAAATTATTCATTAATTATTATTTAATTGCTTTAATTAAATAATAATTGGTCTATAATTAATTAAGAATTATTTCTTAATTAAATCTTAACTTAAATGACTTATTTAATTATTTAAAAATCATTTATTAATTATTATTTAATTACTTTAATTAAATCATAATTAATATTTAATCATTTAAAAATTATTTATTAATATTTTTTTTTTAAAAAAAATGTAAGTGTTTATTTTATTTTTGAAAACTTGGATTGGGTCAAAAAAATAATTTTCTAAGTGGGTTGAAATTTTAAAACCAAGTGGGTAAAATTTATTGGATCAAAGTCCAAAATTTTATTTTCGAAATCGGGTCAAAAGTTTTCGGGTTAGACCGGGTCAACCCATCACCTTCAACCCAGCAGTAGCAGTTTCCGGCGACTACAGTGCCACCGGCAAGGATTTGCAGAAACCGGCGAGTCCTACACCCACTGCTCTCGACACACACACACACACACTGATTCGAGGAAAGGAGGACGCCATGACAAAAGACATAGCCTAACATGCCCCTATCCCTCTTGCCGCGACCTGAAAGGCCTTAGAACGGTTGTTGGGAGTGCCGCCGGCAAGCTTGCCATTAAAACCGGCGAAGCTCGTGGCAATGCAACAAATCCTCAAACCATGACCATTTTTGACGAATCATATATCAAAATAATTGTAGAGATCACAAGGAACTCATACATACAATCAATTTCGATTTTCATAAACTATATCGCATTCTAAATCGATTCAAAGTTTCGGTTTAAAAGTCCGAAAATGGATCTACGAAATACTCCACCATTTTTTTTTAAATTGTTTATGTCAAATCGAAGATATAATCATAAGGAATTTAATGGCATAATCTATTCGAATTAACATGCAATAGATCGGACGAAATAGGGATCCAAAGTTTCGGATTCTATATGAATAATTCGTTGCTAAAGGATGAACAAGCGTCGCTGAAGGTTTTCTCTTCATTTAAATTTTTATTAAACTTCGAAAATTAATATCTCTCAATATATAAATGATATGAAGAAGTGTAATATATGAAAATCATACTGAAAAATATTATCTACGACATGGTATAATTAGAAAAAAATTTCGACGTAAAAATAAAAGTGCAGAAATTTTTTTTTTTTTTTTACCTCTTAAAAGCTTTTATGAAATTTCTTGCCAAAGCTTCAAGTTGCTCAAGAACAAAGCTCTGAATTTGAGAGTGTTTGTGATGATTTCTTAGTGAGTATACTGTGATTATTCTAGTAAAAATGCTTAACAATGCTAAGTACGAAATCAAGGAGTAAATAAATCCCTATTAAATGCACTAATTAAATTTTGAATTTCAAATTTTAAATCCCTAATTAATTACATACTAATTGCATGGTAATTATCATTTGTAACTGATGTAAATTAATTATTTACCATAGGAGTAATTAGTAAAAATTTAATTACTCACTAATTTACATTTTTAATGGTTATGCATTTATTTATTGCATTAACCGAAAAATTAATCCGCCTCGGAGAAATAAAAATGCGTTTATAAAATTATTATCAAAATTAACATCTAATAAATTTAAAATAAATATCTTGTCACAATTTATTGTCTCGCAATAATTAACAATATAACATTTGTTATAAATATTAATGAACGGGTGCGTAATAAATTACGTAACCCTTACGTACACGTAACCGTAAAAAAAATATTTACTGGACGATAAATTCATAAATAATCCTCAAAATTTTACTTTTGAATTATTGGGTTCTCACACTAAAGGGGTCGGAGACTAAAGTTTACGTCATCGGAAACTAAAGTTGAAAGCATTAGAGACTAAACTGACGTCATCGGAGACTAAAGTTAAAAGCATCAGAGACTAAGCTGACGTCATCAGAGACTAAGCCTTAAAGCATCAGAGACTAAATAACTATATCAGAGACTACATAATCTGATGTCATCAGGGACTAAAAGCACCACAGACTAGTGATGACATCACCAGAGACTAAAGTTGAAGCATCAGGGACTAATTGTGATTTATTTCCTGAGAGATACAGAGTTCGAATTAAAAAGGAATGTCTTCCACGTAAATCAAGATATTATTGAAGACGTAGCTAGTAAGGAAACAAGCCAGAAATCTCTTCCTAAGCAAAAAGGAAAGATTGTATTTGATTCGAATAAGGAAGCTGAATCAATATTGATTTAGAAAAGGAAAACTGAGTAATTCAGTTTTTAGAGAAGGTGTAATTAGGTTTACAGGGAGTTGTAATTTTGAAGCTGTATAGGTTTTTTATAGTTTGTATCTTTTCCTATACAGAATAGAAAAGAAGCTGACGATCATATTATTGTGATTATTAGAATTTGTATTCAATTGTTAAAATCAATACAAGCAATTGTTTATAAATTGATTCATGTTCTTGTTCTTTATTTCCACAAGTAATTATAAATTTCTTGAAGAACAAGTAATCGAAAAGAATTCAAAGAACTTGTATTCAACCCCCCCTTCTACAACTTCTCCGCTATCTCACTGGGAAAACATAATACAAGGGTCTCCTTCATATAAGAGAAGCCTACGTACACCTATATCAGGCATGGGGTATTCCACATCTCTAATTAGCACAAGACGTGGAATTAACTAAATCACTAATTAATTAAACTAATAAACAAATACTTGATCAACCCATTTACACGTATGTGTGTCGTGGAAGTTGTACTTCACAGAACTATCATACAAAAGTAATTTGTAGTACTAATGTATCATACTCAATTACTTACTCATCCGTGAGAGCCAAGCTGGCAAATTTGCTTATTAATCCCCTTTCTTTTGTAAGTAACAACAACAAAAACCATACTAATTCTATTATTACATATACTACTACTGATTATAATAATAGTACAAATAATATCTTAGACCAAAACTTTGGCCTTTTTGGAGTATACATAGAAGAATATTTGCACATAAATACGAACACGTATCCATAACTGATTAATTTAATTAATATTTCACCATTATATTATTTTTTACAAAGGTCTGGGGTTTCACATCAATCCTAATGCGACTCTGTATTAGATCTTGATAGACTTCTTTCCTGATCTGATTCGGATTAGCTTTTGACTCTAGTCAGTGATGATCTTCGATATCACTGATAAATCTGTATCTATTGATTGCTCTTATCTACTGATAAGTTTATCTGTTGCTGAACTTATCTGTGTATGAACATTAACAGGCGATGGTCATTATCTGTTGATGAACAAATTATCCTCTAACGACCATTTATTCTTTGATGCTGATTAACTTGGATTATTTATCCCTTGATGAATAAATTACATCATTAGAGGATAAATATTCACTAGACTTAACTATTATCCACTAATGAACAAATAACTCATCGGAGGATAATACTTAGAAAAATCCATCTTTAAAAACCGATATGCTGATGTTTATACTGCATGCACATCAGAAACAACTGTACAATTGAAAAACTAAGAATTCTAAGTATATATATCATCATCAAATGCTTTAATTCTTAACACTATTTCTATTCGTCCTTATAATTATAAATTCATCATCATTTTCCCTCTAGGTCTTTTTGGGAATTAGATGACTTGCTTTTCTACAAGCATACAATCTGTGGGACAATTTGTCTGTTCCCGAATGCTTCCTACTAGTTATGATTTTAACTTCAAATCCACTTGTATGTGCATATGTATTGTAAAAATTTTTAGCTTCAAATAAACTAAACTAGCAAATATTGGACCCGAATATGGAGGAATGACACCATCAATATTATTATCCATTTCATTGTTATCATCACAATCTAAACTAATATCTCTATTAGAAGAACTATAAGCAAACATTGCATTGATAGTGTATTTGAATTATTCATGCTTAAAATGAAAATTTTAACAAATCAAACATGATATTTGACAAATTAGAAAAATCAAATGGGGAAGAAGGTAGAGGGCAGAAGGCTGTTAGAGCGACTGTAGATATTACATAAGTGAAATGGACAAAATTGTGTATGTAAAAACATACTAGGAATAGATTATGTTAGAACAAAATAGGCTAATGTGTTTGTGTGTGTGTGTGTGCGAGGGGGGGGGGGGGGGGGGGAGTAAAAACCCCACACCTTTTTCGCTCTTTAAATCTCTTTAACACAAAAACTGGAATAGCTACAAGTTTATCTCCTAATGAGGATGAACTCACAAAAATAGTACAATTATTTAAAATGAATGCACAAGGATTCAAGTTAAAATAGTTGTATTATAATATGGATTTTTCTCAGAATTTGTAAAATCACAAAGTGATTAAACAACTACAAATATGTAAGTGAATACAGCTTCTTGTTTCACACACTAGCTACAATTTCTTTCTGAAATATTTCTCTCAAGAACTATTACAAAACTTCTCTAGTGTGCTTAGATGATTGAGATATTTTTTTATTATTTTGATATCTTGTATTTTTCTCTCACATCCATTGGTGGTAGCATCTAACAACTGTTCCATATATAGGAAATCAGAGATAGAACCCATGTGCTTGTCATGCTTATTTTTCAACGTAGTCGCAGTATGTCTTGTCATTGTCCTTTTAGAAATGCATGAGTCAGACTGCTATTGACAAAAGTTTCTTCTAATTCAGTCCCTGTTCTTCATGCATTTCTGGTTTGAAGGTTGCTATTGGACCACTAGATTTCAAGGAATATCTTCCCGGTTATACCCCTTGCTTGTTTGCCAAGTATTAGTGCAGATATCTTAATCCCTGATGACGTGCGGATTAGGTCTTAACTATCCCCTAATGACAAGCCCTGATATTGACTTCATTAGTGTTTCTGGATCCCCTGATGCTAAACTTTGATGTAGACTTAATCAGTGCTGCATTATCTATTGATGTTAATCCCTAATGTAGAATTAAGTCAATGCTTCTTAATCCCCTGATGTTAACATTAATGTAGTGTTTAGGTTATCCCTTGATGGTATCCCATGACAGTTAAGCTATCCCTTGATGGTATCCTTTGACAATCAAGCTATCCCCTGATGGTATCCCTTGACGGTCAAGTTGTTCCCTGATGTGTTTTTGTACACTAACATCTTTGATCATTGATACTTTGTTGGCTTTTTCAAGGATGTCTGATATGCAGAAAACATGAACATTAAGTACAATCAGACATACCTTAACACTAACAAGCCCTTTGGAATATGCATTGATGACTTGCCTAGTGCAATTAAGGTTATCCCCTGATGGACTAAGTTGTCCAGTAGTGGATGCTTATTTGTGCAAATATACTAAGGCTTATAACATACCTTGAGTATTTACAAGTGCACAATTATTAAATAATACTTATATCATAATCAACATCATTATACCTAACAATCTCCCCCTATTTATGTATTAATTGGATAATCATAAATCTAATTTTTTTTACTGATGATGATGTCAAAACCAAAACTATAAAGAACAAAGAATGAGAAATGCAATTGCATTGAACTATGTGTATTTGTACAAACAGAAAGAATAGCTATATACAAATGTTTACAAAATTGATACAAGTGTTGAACACTTAGACTTCAGGATCCTTCTTTTGTTGAACTGTAATAAAGGGCAATGGATGACTTGATCGGTTGAGTGTCACTTTTAAGACCTTGTTTTCTCTGGTCAGGATTTTGATTAGGAATCCTGAGTTTTTTTATGTTTCCTACCAGCCTTCATTGTCTCAAGCTCCTTTTATAGCAATCTTCTGAAGTTGACAATGTTGACATTTTTATTATGTTCCAAAGCTTCAAGAACAGAACCAATCTCATTCAAGTTGGCTACAGCATGTTGTGACCAGTAAAAGATGACAATCTCCTATTTGGGATACTTGAACACAATGCCCATGCGGTTTGTGATCATCTTTGGATATTCCTTGTATCCTTTTACTAGAGGAACATCCCTTACAACTGCTGAGATCCCATCATTGGCTAAGTTATCTTCAATCTCCCTTAACATTTTCCTGACAAACATAGCTCTGAACTTGATGACATGTTTATTCTTGTGATAAGAAGTTTGGCTTAGAACATGTATTTTGCCTCCTAAAGGTCAAGCTCATCAACATCTTTATCTCTAATGTGCTTCTTTTGCCCATCAGCAACTTTGTAGAATAATTTCAAAGGTTTCTCTATAGATGTGGGCAAGTTTCTGATGTTATTGATGACTTTCCTCAACTTTTCAAGCTCCCCCCTCAAGTCTCTATTAAGTGTCATTGTATTGGGCACAACTAGCTTGGCTAGTGTAAGTTGTTCAGCATCCATCCTCTTGAACCAATCAAAAGTGATTGTGAACTCGGACATACTCTTCATCTGTATGAGAATTATCTTATCTTTATTTCTCTTTACTCTAACATTTATGCTATTGATGAAGTGCATATATGTCAGGCTCTTTTGTCCATCATGCCTTAGAAATTCAGCTAGTGTAGGTGGTCCATATGTTATAGGAGGAGGAGTTTGAACTTTGGCTTGAGAAGACTTAGGTTTGGTAACATCAGGGGATGTTGAAGGTACTTGAGTGTCAGGCTTTTTTGAATTGTCTTTGCTTTTATCCTCAGATGCACCTTTTGGGGGCTGAGATTCCCTAGGCTGAGTTTTCCTTGGGGCTCTTGGCTTGACACTTCTCTTCTCTTCTTGCTTTTCCTTCTCCATAGCCATTTCCTCCACTTGTTGAAGTTGTTGTGCATAGAGTGCTTCAGCTTCTACAAGCTTCTTGTCTTGAGGAAAGACAAGCTCCACTTTCCCACTATTAGAGCTTCAACAGGTGTTGGGAAGTGGCTGTCTTCATGGCATCTCCGAGTAGCTTGGGTCTTGATTGAACAAACTTCTTCTTTTTAGGCTTTTCAATTAGGATGCCCTTGTCCTTCTCTTTTCTGGCTATTGGAGCTTCTTGTGAAGAAGGAGCAGTAGTCATACTCCGTGAAGGTAGTGTTTTAAGTTTCTCAGCAACAACCCCTGATGAAGTGTTTGAATATTTCTCCCTATTTTTGGCAGCATCATTAGTGGAAGTTGAGAATGGAGTCATGACTTGAAGAAGTTGTTGAAGGTTGTCAGCCATGGTATGTTGCAGAGATTCCATACTTGTCAATCTAATGTTAAATGAAGATTGTTGTTGGTCAACATTGTCAGTTAGTTTCTTGAATTTGAGCAGTGAGCGGCTGGTGGCAAAGGTATCAACAACATTCTGTACATTTTTGAACTTCTTAAAAAAAGTAGTTTGGAGCTTGGTAAACTCAACGTCCGTATCCTATCATGATCTAAGATTTCAAGTTCTTGATGAGGACAAGATATGTTGTACATGAGAGCTCTTTGGTGAGATGTTTTATTGTATCAGTCATTTCATTCTTCTAGTAGAAAAAATCAACTCTCATGAGTTGTAAAACATCATCCATTGGAGTATCATCTTTATCACTACTTGAAGAAATGGGTGTATGTACATTGTCAGAGTTTTCTCTCTATTCTTTATTAATAAGGATCTCATCCTTGTCCGCCTCTTGCTCTCCTTTTTATGTGCCTTCTAAGGCATCTTTCAGTATCACTACTTTTACATTTCCTTCTAAGGTAGTACATTCAGTCTCTCCTCTTGCCAAGGTCCTCTTAGGGGTTTGATCTTGCCTCTCTTTAGTAAGTATTCTCTCATCCTCACTATATGTAATCCCAATGGGACTCCTATTGGTGTGGGTCTCATCAAGTGTGGACAAGGTTAATAAAGCATCTACAACAAGTGTGTCCACAGTTGAGATTTAAGGATGGGAGGGAGATTTACTTGTATGTATAATTGGAGATGTATAAGTATCTATAGAGGAAGTATTTACATTGGTTCCTATATCCCCTGATTGATCATTAGTGATTGGGTCATTAAGAAAAGAATCAATCATTAATAAGTCATGACTCTCAATCACTGAATCATTTTGATTGGGCTCCTCCAAGAAGTGAGAAGTTGGAGGATCTGATGTCATGACACTTAGAGTTTGTGTCATGACGTCTGAAGAAATTTTAGGTAAAGAGAAGGAAGGAAGAGGTGTAGAGGGGAGTGTTTGTTGGATCACAGAGTGAGGAGGTGATCCATCAAAATAACTTGTGTGTCTACTCACTATGTTTGATATCTGCAAGTGGCTCTCAGACACCCTAATGAGTGTTTCATCATGGCATGTGGCCAGTGTTAGTGCCTCACTCTTCTCGGTCCTTGGTTGGGGACTATGTTCAATAACTGAATCCTTTTGAGAGGAGACTGCTAGAGATGTGGTTTGTTCCTTATTAAGGTCAGTATCCTTTTGGGAGGATACTGTCTGGCTTGGTTTGGGGTTATCTCTCTTGGCTTTCTTCTTCTTCTTTTTCTCCTTTAAGCCAACATCTCTCTCTCCTTGCCCCCCACCCCCCACCCCCCATCCCACCCTAGTTGTTATGGTTACTTCTGAGGATTTTTTTTAGCACCTTTAGTCTTTTGGGAGACTAAAGGTTGGTCTATTTAAATTTTTTGTTCAGAAGAAGGTAGTACTAGTTGGGTAGGCTGAGAAGTGGTAGTTGTCTCAACTATTATAGTTGAAGAAGAAGAAATAGGAGGTTAAGAAGAGGATTGTGTTACAATGTTTACCTGTGCCATGTGTTGTGGATGCACAGATGGCTCGTCTATGTATGCCTTCTTGTTGATTTCAATGAATAATCTTTTGGTCTGCTTGAAGCACTGGATTGGCATATCAATATTTTCAACAGAGATGTTAGGCAATTGAGCATTAACGAGCAATATAAGAAATCTTGCATAATAAACCTCTAATTTCCTAGAGGATTTCTCACCTAATTTTAATACTAAGTCATCAAAAATTAGCTTGCCTATATTTATTTTAACATTTTTGAGTATAGCATAAGCTATCTTAAGAGTAAGTGAAGTGATAACTTCAAAATTACTAGATTTACCAGAAAAAAAATTTAGTTATAATGTCAAAGAGATAAGATAGTTCTCTATTGACATTAATACGTTTCAAGTCCTTGAACTTGAGGGTTATAAGTCTTATAGCCTAATTTAATTAAAAAGTTTAATAACTCTGAGTCTGAGGGAACTTCCACAAACTCTGAGTTGGGAAAATCTAAAGCAATATTTAGGAGAGTAGGAGAGATCTTACCCTTTTAGCCTTTCACAGTGAATGAGATGGACTTAACCTTACCAGGGTTGGAGGAAGAGTATATGAATTTAGCACTGCTCCACAAGTCTGAAATTACTTCTTAGTATACTGTTGGCTCTGAGAATATTACTTTTTGATACACAAAGTTCAACAGATACTACATCACTGGCTTGTAACATGCATCAACTTCTTCGACTACTGAAAACCCCATAAAGTTTGTTTGTGGAAAAATGAGTCCATTTGACAATTCTTGGGATGACGATTTGGGAGCCATTGTTTTAGTCAAGAGGTTAGGGTTTCTGAAAAAGAGGGGAAATCTCTAGCAGTTGTTAGAAAGAGAGATTAAACGTTTGGTGTGTCGTCAGGGAATATAAAATTGCGTATAAATAGCTTTTTCAAAACACCCTGATGCTATGTCACCAAGGGTTAGTTATTACCCCCTGATGCCACGCCATCAGGGATTAGTTACTATTCCCTAATGTTGTGTTATCAAAGGAGAGTGACTATCCCCTGATGCAGTGTCATCAGGGAAAAAATAAATATCCCCTGACGAGCTCGACTGCAAACATAACCCCTGACCAAGGTTTTTTTTTAATTAATATAAAATATATAAGCTCACATATATTTAATTATCAAAGAATAACATGAGAAGTTAGAGATACCAAAACATAAGCACTTGATAATTTGAATCACTCCAACACCTTGTCTGGCATAACTGTATCAATTGGATTGTTTTTCACTTTGCATAGTTCACCATTCCCAACTCTCCCATTAGATTGTTGAAGGTGACTTCATTTAGAGCCTTGGTGAAGATGTCTGTCAGCTGCTTGTGTGTTGGCGTATTTTGACTGATGAATGTAAATCCCATCAGTGGCTTGTTTAACTTCAAGTGCCAAGAAATAAGACAGCTCACCCATCATGCTCATTTCATATTTCTTTTGTATAAGCTTGGAGAACTTCTCACACAACTTAGTATTAGTGGATCTAAAAAGGATATCATTAACATAGATTTGTAGCAAGATATTATGTCCTTGGTGTTGTCTGAAGAATAATTTTCTTTCAATGATACCTCTTGTAAACCTATTTTCCACTAAAAACTTAGATAGTGTGACATACCAAGCTCTAGGAGTTTGCTTCAATCCATAAAGTGCTTTCTCTAGTTTGAAGACATAATTCGGGAACTTTGAACTTTCAAATCTTAGAGGTTGTTAGACATACACCTCTTGTTCTAATTTCCCATTGAGAAAAGTAGTTTTCACATTCATTTAAAAAACTTTGAAGTTTGAATGTGCTGCATACGCTAAGAAAATTCTTACAGCCTCAAGCCTGGCCATTGGTGAAAAGGTCTAATAAAAAAAAATCTCTTCTTCTTGTATATATCCCTTTGCGACCAGCCTTGCCTTGTTTCTGGTGATAATGCCAGCGTCGTCCATCTTGTTTCTGATACCCACTTGGTGCAAATTACAATTCTATCTTTAGGCTTAGGCACCAGCTTCCATACCTGATTTCTCTCATATTGATTTAACTCTTCATGTATGGCCATGATCCAAGCAGCATCTTGCATGGCTAACTTCTTCAAATTTCTTTGCTATAATTTGAGAAAGAAAACAAGTATATAGGCATTCATTAGATGTAGTTCTTCTGGTTTGCACTCTTTGGTTAGGATCACCAATGATCAATTCTGTTGTATGGCTCCTAGACCATTTACGCATAGGGGGAGTCTGGATGAACTTGCATGATCTTCATTTCCTCCTCCTAAGCATGTGCTACCAGCTTCTGAGAGAACTCCCCTTGAATTTGTGCTCAAATCATGGTTAAAGTTATCCCCTGATGGTGCATTCCCTATTGGATTATTCCCTGATAGAGCATTCCCTAATATGTTGTCTAGGTAATTAACTCTATCCACTGAAGGGGCTTCTTGGTTGCTTGGATTGACATCATGGATGTTTAGATTCTCCATTTGATTGCACACATCTGCTTCTATATCTTGATCATCAAAATCATCTTCATTTTCAAATCTGAGCTCTTCATGAAAATTAGGGTCTTCAAGGCTAGAAATTTCTTCATCAACAAAAGCTACATTTATAAACTCCATCACGACCTAGAGCCTTTTGTTGTAAACCCTATAGGTTTTGGATTTCATGGAATAAACTAGGAAAATTACTTCATTAACCTTTGAGTCAAATAGTGACAGTCCCGACTTTCCTAACCAAAGACCAGTGTCATCAGTTTAATATTAACTGCCATGACATAGGCTTTTGGAGGAAAATCGGGTTGCCAACGGGGAATTTCAAAGAGCTATTACACCAAAAACTCTTTTCTTTGTATTAATAACTCAAAGTGAAGCATACAGTAACTATTACAAATGTTATTTTTAAAGTTTTCAGTAGCGGAATAACATATTTTATACTTGATAACAAAACAAGATCAAACCAACCGAAAGTCCTATTTATGAGCCTTGGACTGCCAAATTTACTGATACTGATTTGACTTTTCTTTACCTTTTGAACCTTCTTCTATCTTGGGTTGAACTGAAAGAGAGTCAAGCAAGTATGAGCATCAAAGCTCAGCAAGTAACATAATATAGAACAAATATAATAAATCTGGTAAAGAGATCTGTTCAAAATACTGTTTTCAAAATAACATAAGAATATTAAAGTCTCATATGTTGGATTCAAATGGGGAGAACTCATATCTTCAAAGAGAAGAAATATTGGCAATACTATGCCTTTGAAATCAAGAAATAAGGAATATCTTCAAATAGAAGAAATATAGGCAATACTATGCCTCTAAAATCAAGAAATAAGGAATATCCACGTAGCTCTCGGATGTCTTTCAGTACTATGACTTAGTTGAACATCTCTCTCAATGACGTCTTTCAGTACTATGACTTACTTGATCGTCAATTCTGTTCAGCACAAGGGCCTACTGAGAATATTATTTACCACATGACAATAAAGGGCCAATGTTATTTCATTGTGGTCTGCTATGTACATACGTATGACATTTTGTAGACTTAATTACATCTACATTCTCATGGGTCTGGGAGAATAGAGTATCTCATTCTCATTATCTGGGTTGATTCTCCTACTCATATATATATACAAAAGGGCCCGGGAGAATAGAGTATCCCATTCTCATTATCCGGGATGTTTCCCTTGTAGAGATAGTGGATAGATTTTGACACCTTAATGAAATTTAACAAGGTGATTATATAGCATCCTTGTAATCTCAGTGAGGGTCGTGACACCTTAAGGGACTGTCCAAGGAGATCACACTGCACCCTTGTAGTCTCAATGAAGGTCACAAGGTATTTATTACCCTTATAAGCTGAATTGAATAACTCAAGATGTCATGTATTGACATAAAACAGATAAATACTTGAAAACAAGATATTAAAATCAAGCATTTCTCAAAATGATATTAGCTTCAATTGAGCAAATAATTCTCTATCAGTACGCATACGAAACAATTATGTATATGTAAGAAGAAAGGTTTAAGCATCTGTCATAACTTGACACAGATCGAATTAATTGATCATGTGTTTAATTTGAGATATACATCATACTTACCTTTATATTTGTATAAATAATTGTGTGATATATAGAAAGGATGATAAATATATCACTTGGAAATAATTTATGTATAACTTGAACAACTAAGTTATACGTTCAAATAATAATAACAAATACATTACTTGCCTTGATCGAGATGATAACAGTTGGTAGGTCTGCGAAATCTGTTTTATGAATCATAAATGATTAACAGAAGTTAGAAATACTATAGTATTCTTTATAATTTTTAAGTCGTGCTATGTTTGTGTCAGGGAACGGATTCTACTTGTCAGGGGATAAGCTTTGTGTTATCAGGGTATAGCTTATAGCCAACAGTGGATACTTACAGCCGTCAAGGGATAGTTGACAGGGGATATGTTGTTCATCAGTGGATATTTACCATCGGGGGATAAATTATCCGTCAGGGGATAACTAGTCGTCAGGGGTTAAATTACCCGTTAGGGGATAATTTACTTATCAGTGGGTAACTAGCCACCAGGGGATACATTGCTCGTCAGGGAATAGGCTACCCTTCAGGGAATAACTACCCGTCAGGGGATAGCCTTCGACCATCAGGGGATGGTCCTCGGCTATCAGGGAATAATCTTCGACCATCAGTGGATGGTTTTCGACCATTAAGGTATGAATTTGTTAATCGCCAAACTCGTCGGTATTTGACTGTTGTCAAACTCTTTTGGATGTCGCTAAACTCATCGCCAACTAGCTAGTGCCAAACTCGTCAGTGAATAATTGTTCAGCGCCAAACTTAGCAAGTCAGCGCCAAACTCCTCGGAAACTAGCATTATTTACTCATCAGAGACTAACATTATTAGTCATTGGAGACTAACATTATTGACTTCCTCCCTATCATCAGCTCATATGGTGTCTTGTTCTGAGTCTTATTGGTCAAAGACCTACTTTGAGTAAAACAAGCAGTGGATATTGCTTCAGCCCAAAAGTAGGTAGGAATTTTGGCCTCTGCTAGCATTGTTCTAGTAGCTTCTATCAAAGTTCTATTCTTCTTTTCCACTACACCATTCTGTTGAGGAGTCCTTGGGGCTGAGAATGTATGATTGATGCCCTTCTCCACATAAAACCCATCAACAATTGCATTCTTTAATTCAATTCCATTATTAGTCCTCAATTAACCACTGACCCAGATTCAGTTTCAACTTTCTTTGCATGGTCAATGACTAGTTGAAGCACCTCTGTTTTAGCATGTTGGAACATGACCCAAGTGTATCTGGTGTAGTCATCCACAATGACCAATGCAAATATCTTTTTTGATACTAACATTATGTTGACAGGACCAAATAGATCCATATGTAGCATTTGAATTGGATATTTGATCATTATGGCTTCTTTGCTAACAAAGGATGTTCTCCTTTGCTTCCTTTGTTGGCAGGCTGAGGGTGAACCCTCTTGAGTAAATTCCATTTGAGGTAGTCCACTCACAAATTCTCTCTTCACCAAATCATTGATGGTCTTGTAGTTCAAGTGAAAGAGCTTCTTGTGCCACAATATGCTCTCATCAGGGGGTTACTTTGCTATAGAAACATGAGGCTCCATTTGTTGAGCCAAAGTCAGCAACATAAAGATCTACTTTCTTAACCACTTATAGGACCAACTTCTCATTATCTTCATTGAATATTAAGCGCCTATCATCTTTGAATGAAATGATGAATCCCATGTCACATAGTTGACTTATGCTTAATAGATTGTGCTTTAGTGTGGCAGCCCCAAAAATCCCATACCGAACTTTGGGCACCGTCAAAATTGACAAAAGAAAAGTAATAACATCCAAGCGTGTATATCATTAAATAAGAGAAATAAATAGTAATCTCTATTACATTCATCCAAAATAAAATTTTAACAGCGAAAGTCTATAAGGGGCCCACACAGGCCTTACAATCCGAACATTTCAATAATCGCCCGCTTCACTCTTCCCCTGAATACCATCCATAAGGGCAATCAAGAAACGTTTATCATGCCATCCTCACTTTGCCTTTGTGACGACCCCAAAATCCCTTATCGAACCAGGGCTTCGTCAAGAGAAGGAAAAGATAACTTCACATCCACTTATAACATAAATACTAAAAAAAAAGGAAATAGTAGAGAGTTATTACAACCTAAAGTATTACATTCTCAGCGGAAACTATTCCATCTCTATGTTATAATACATAACATTACAACTTCAAAACATCTTCCTTCCTTCCTTCCTTATTGGCACTCAAAAGGGTTAGCAAAACTCAATAGCCGATCATATTTGCTTTTTCCCTTGTCAGAGGGTTCAACCTTTGGACCATGCCCTGCAAGACATTAAGTTAAACAAGAATTAGCGATTTACGCCCAACAAGTATATAATCAAATCAGAGAAACAAATTTGGAATCTTGATAGAAATTCAATTCGGTTTATGAGGCTCAGTGAAACAATACTAATGCCTCAGAAATCTTTGAAGAACCTTGATGATCACTGATGATAAACAACGTGTCAAGGAATGACTGTTGTTACTACACTGATGATAAACAACGTGGACTACACTGCACTGGGCGAGTAATCAGTGATAACTTGAACGGACTCGACAGTGTCAAGGAATGACTGTTGTTACTTAAAAGAAGATGAGTATTCCGCATGACAGACATTCCAGGCAAAGCCAACGAAGTATCGATGATCAAAAGAACAAATATTTTTAAGGGTATCAGTGAAAAGAACCCATCAGGAGAAGCCTAAAAATACTATATCAGTTGATGACTCCATCAGGGGAACCTGTCAGGCGATGACTTCGTTAGGGGAAGCCATCAGAGGAACCCATTAGGGGATAACTTCGTCAGGGGAAGCTATCAGGGGAACGCATCAGGAGATGACCTAGTCAGGGGAAGGCTGTTTTCCCAGTGAGATGACTTAGAACTTGTAGAAGGGGGGTTGAATACAAGTTCTTTGAATTCTTTTCAATTGACTGTTCTTTAAGAAATTAAACTTTTCTGCGGAATATAAAGAACACAATCAAAACTCTATAAAAAATTGCCTTTATTTGATTTAACAATTGATTACAAGTTTTCTAACAATCAAAACAAGCTTTGATCGTCAGCTTCTATTCTGTATGTTGAGAGAATACAACTCTAAGAAAAATCTCTCTTTTTCTTCTTTTTTTCTCCGTATTTCAATTCTGTAATTTATAATTACAGCTTCTAAAAACTAAGTTACCAAAAACCTAGTTTCCTAATTCAAATCAAATACAAACTTTTCCAATTGAAAGGATCCTAACAAGTTTCCTTGTCAGCTACGTCTTCATTCAGGTCTACGTGTGCATGGAAGACTTTCCTTATTTGATTTGAACTCTAATTCCATCAGTGATTAAGTCCTCGACTAGTCTCCGACGGTTTCTTTAATTAGTCCCCGATCACTTCGAGTAATCTCTGATGCTTTGGCTTTAGTCGTTGGTGCCGTCAGCTTTTAATCTCCGAGGTATTGTGTTAGTCGTTGATGACATCAGCATTAGTCTCTGACTCTTTAGTTCCAATCCCCGATGACGTAAGCTTTAATCTCCGATGACCAATCCTTCAATCTCTGATGAACAAAACTTTAATCTCCGATGAAGGATTCTTCAATCTCCGATGGGCAAAGTCCAATCTCTGATGAACAGAAACTTAGTCTCTGGTGGACTTTTCCCTTAGTCTCCGACAAGCCAAATTCAATCTCTGAAGGACTAATAAATTTAAAATAACTTGTTGAACAAACTCAACAAGTATTCCAGCAGTACATACAAATGAAATGAATCTATCTCTTTATTATAATGACTAATTTACAACCAAGAGATACTACTGCTAGCTACAATACTAAAGTGTTACAAACCAACACTTTTCTGTACATTTGAATTCCTAAGTATTCTAAGAACAATCATCATCAAATGTTTATAAAACCTAACACAACAGAACTATGTCTCTACGGTATCCACACGAACACCCACGAACCGTCTCACGATTCGAACAAGAAGAGTTATAGTACTAGCTGTACGATCTGTATCTCTCTTTTCTCTCTATATCTCTGAAATCTAGTCTCTCTCTTGTGAGAAACTAGGGTTCTTAGAATACGTGAAACGTTGGTTTGAGAGAATAGTTGATATATCATATATATAGCATTTATAGAGTAATTCCAAAACCTAATCTAATTAGGAGAATTATAATCCGAATTTTATATTTATTAGATATATATATATATATATATATATATATTTAATCAAGTCTCACTTAATTAATATATATGTACAAATAAATATATATATTCGTATTTCCTTCCAAAGGACTCTATTTCGTACAGATACTAATATAATTTAAAGTCATGATTTAATTAAATCAATCTTATTGATATATTAAAATCATTGACATTTAAATTATATCTCCTTAATGAATGTTCTTTGTGTGTGACCTTGTAGGTTATTATTACGTTGACAATAATTTTAAATCATATTATAAAATTATAAACAGTGAGCGGCATCTAGTAATACATCACTGTTACCCAAGTAATAATAAAGTCGTAGATTCAACATTACTTTTCGTGACCAATGTTTCAATGTAATTTAATCCTTTTAACCATGATATCTAAGATTAAATTCAAGGCATGGATGTGTCATCCTCTACATAATTTAATCTCAGTTTTCTTGAACAATGAGTAGACTATATGAAACAAATCTCTATTTGAGCATGGTCATGCATTTCATAGTCTCACTCAATCAAGAGGCCTATAGATATCACCCCTAATTTATAGGAGGGTTAAATTCCATCTACATCATTCTCATTTCTCACATAACTCATTATGCATCCAACAATCACCTTTATTGTCCACCCGGTTAAAGGTGACTTTTGATAATGTCAAAACGCATAACTCCTTATGTAGAAATGTCATGACTTCAGGTCGAAGGACCATTACACCATTGTCACCATGAGAATTACTTATGACACATAGCATAACGCTCCATGTAGAATTCTCATGGTGGGTCTGTCCAGTACAATGTTCTCTAACATGTACCTATGTATCAACTTAATATATCTCGTATATATTTATGACCAATGAGATATGGCCATCAGTTAATCCACATACTAGTCTCAATGTATTATTGTTGTCCCACTGACAATGATACTTGACTAGGGACATTTAAGAATAATGATACATTACATACTTATATGATCTCATATTCAAGTCACATACTTGAATCCATATAATTAGTATCATTCTTCTAAGAACATTTATTATGTTAACATTTATATAACGCAGTAAATAAAACATAATAAATTATCATTTAACCAAAACATAACATAAATATAGTGTCACAATCATTACATGATTGGCCACTAGGGCATACACTCTAACAGTAACCTATCAAGGTGACCGAGATTACAGACAAAATAAGAAAAGATTGGTTAAGTAGAGCATTTGCCCTTAGCTATAACCTTATCTATTTGAATGAATAAAAATTATCTTTCGTGTCGTTGATTGAAGTACTTGGCTAGATTGAAAACTATCTTGGCTAGGCTTGTCTCCATTGAATTTCTCATATTTAATTTTCCTGCAATCTTTATTAATTTCAATTCCTGTTTTTATTGTTAATATCCTCCATATTAATTTCAAAACCTGTTTTTCTAAGCAAATGATTAACCATATTAATCCATGTGGATTCGACCCTGTTCGCCATTATACTGCATAAGTGTAGGAGGATAAGAATTATTATTTTTGGTGGGCTAACACCCTATCAAATTTTGGCATCGCTGCCGCGAAATTAGTTTGTAAGGTTTATTAGTTGCGATCTAACCGTTTCTTTAGTGTTTGTATATTGCGGAGATCTTCTTCTGCAGGTGAGCTTTTGTTCTACTCTAAAATCGAGAGAACTGTAAGGCGAAACACTAAGGCGATGAGACTGCGCAAACAACAAGCAAAAGCTTCTGCGCAGGAATTGACTGAAAACTTTGTGAGATTGTCCATTTCCAAATCTTGTTCAGACGAAGAAGAATAGGAAATTTTTGAGATGGGCGATACAAATCTTGAAACTTTGTGGGACATGCTTACACCTCCAGTGAATCAGCAGTCATTGTGTATTCAGTACCAAAATGTTGAAGAAGGTTTCAAACTGAAACCCGACCTGATTCAGCTTTTGCCGAAATTCCGTAGGATGCAAAGTGAAGACCCAAATTGGCATTTAAAGGAATTTCATGTGGCTTGTTCTAGCTTTCTACCGCGTGGAGTATCTAAAGAGCAAATCAAACTGCACACCTTTCCTTTTTCACTGGAGTCCAATGCCAAAGAATGGTTGTACTACCTTCCTTCTGGTTCAATCAATACTTGGCCTGAAATGGCAAAACTATTTTCGGAGCGATTCTTCCCTGCATCTCGAGCTGCCAATCTGTGCCAAGAAATCTGCAGCATCTGACAAAAAGATGTTGAATCACTCTATGAGTATTGGGAGAGGTTTAAGAGACTTTGTGCTAGCTGCCCACAACATGGCATTACCGATCAGTTGTTGATCCAATATTTTTACGAGGCGGTGCTACCACTTGAAAGAAGAGTAATTGATGTTGTTAGCGGTGGTGCTTTGGTGAGTAAAACACCTCAAGTAGCAAGAGATCTTATTTCTGCCATAGCTGCCAATTCTCAACAGTTTAGTGGCCGATCTGATGCGCCAACAAGAGGCATACATGAGGTGAAATCATCCAATCTTGAATCTAAACTTGATAGAATTGCCGAATTATTGGAGACAAATATTGTTGGAAATGCAAGTGCTATTAATCGGGTTCAACAAGCCCCAGTTTGTGGTATTTGTTGTTTTCAGGGACACTAAACCGATGCATGCCCGAATTTACAGGATGATTCCAGTAATGAAGTTGTGAATGCAATGGGTAATTACAATGCCCAACCTCAAAGGAACTATGATCCCTTTTCAAATTCATATAATCTAGGCTGGAGGGATCACCAAAATCTGCGTTATGGCAACAACCAGCAGCCACCACAGCAGCCCCCAAAAATGAATTATGTGGAGGAAATCATTGACTTGAAAGAGATGATGGCCAAGTTCATGGCAAGCCAAGAAAAACGTGATGAGTAGTTTGGGGAATTAAAGAATCAATTTAGTCAAATGATGACAACACTGAACAAGGTGGAGAATCGTGGAAAGCTGCCCTCTCAGCCAGATGTAAACCCAAGGCACAATGTTAGTGCCATTACATTGTGAAGTGGCAAAGAACTTGAAGCTCCAGCACCTAAAGAACCAGTACGACATGGGGATTTCGTATCTGAGGAAGTAGAAAAATCAGTCCCAAGTGACGAAATTATACAAGCCAATCCTGAGAAACCTCCATTCCCACATAGATTGGCGAGGAAAAAGAAGGCCACCGATGACACTAAAATTTTTGAAACCCTCAAAAAGGTGGAAATCAATATCCCACTTCTCACTGCCATTAAACACGTTCCAAGGTATTGCAAATTCTTGAAGGAACTTTGTACTAGCATGAATAAGATGCGTGTGAATAAGAGGGTTCATATAGGAGAAAACGTATCAGCTGTTTTGAGAGGAAAGCTACCCACAAAAGAAAGGGACCTAGGTATGTTTACTATCCCATGCAAAATAGGTAATGTAGGCATAGAGCGAGCGATGTGTGATTTAGGAGCATCAATTAATTTAATGCCTTTATTTATTTATTCTGCTTTGAATGTGGGTCCTTTGAAACAAAATGAGGTAGTTTTAACTTTGGCTGATAGGTCTAGTGTTTTTCCCGGGGGAGTGGTGGAAGATGTTTTAGTCCAAGTAGATGATTTGGTGTTCCCGGCTGATTTTTATGTTTTGAATATGGAAAATATAACATCAACCAATGGTGAGATGACATTATTAGGTCGTCCCTTCTTGAAAACAGCATGAACAAAAATAGATGTTCATGAAGGGACTCTAACGATGGAATTTGATGGTGCTTTGATTAAATTCAATATCAATAAAACAATGAAGCACCCAATTGATTATGCATCTGCGTTTTTTGTTGAACATTCTGACCCAAACACCCAAAAGTATTTGGAGTTTTATGGCTGTGATTACTTGCAAGTGGCATTAACTGAGGACCTTACTCCTTCAAAATTGTCAAAGTGAGAGCATGAATGGAAACTGCCAAAGGGTCTGGTCCAAACAGCTCAGGACCTCAACGCACTGGACCCTTTGCAGGACAACAAACTGCAGTTTCAACTGCCAGAGGGGATACAACATGGGTATGTCGTACACCCAGACACAAGATTTTGCCTTCCATCGAGAAAACCACCTGAACTGGAATTGAAGCCACTGCTCTCACACCTTAAATATGCATTTCTGGGAGCTGGCAAGACACTACCAGTGATAATTTTGAATGAATTAAGTGAGGAAGAGGAAGAAAGCTTGGTCGAAGTTCTTAAAGAAAATAAGGAGGTAATGGGGTGGACCATTGTGGACATTAAAGGCATCAGTCCAACGATTTACATGCATCGAATACTGCTGGAAGACGATTGTAAGCCCAGTAGATAACCACAAAGAAGGCTAAATCCTCTGATGATGGAAGTAGTGAAGAAGGAGATTTTAAAGTTGTTGGATGCCAACATGATTTATGCAATTTCTGATAGCAAATGGGTGAGCCCAACACAAGTAGTTCCGAAAAAGACTGGAACTACAGTAGTGGAGAACGAAAAAGGTGAACTAATTCCAACAAGAGTTCATAATGGGTGGCGTGTGTATTGATTATCAGAAACTTAATGTGGCCACAAGAAAAGGCCACTTCCCATTGCCCTTTATCGACCAAATGTTGGAAAGGCTAGCTAGCCGAACCCATTATTTTTGTTTCAATGGGTATTCGGGTTTCCACCAAATCCCAGTCGCACCAGAAGATCAAGAAAAGACGACTTTTACATGCCCCTTTGGCACTTTTGCGTACAAACGCATGCCTTTCGGGTTGTGTAACGCGCCAGCTACCTTCCAAAGATGTATGGTAAGCATCTTTTCTAATTATGTAGAGGACATCATTGAGGTGTTTATGGATGATTTTACTGTCAATGGTGATTCCTTTATATCTTGTTTGGAAAATTTGCGAAAAGTTTTAAAAAGATGCATAGAAACTAACCTTGTATTGAATTATGAGAAATGCCACTTTATGGTTAGTCAAGGTTTGATTTTGGGTCATATAGTTTCAGCTGGGGGCATTGAAGTGGACAAAGCTAAGATTTACATTATTAGTTCATTGCCTTACCCCACGAATGTGAGGGAAGTTCAATCTTTTCTTGGGCATGCAGGTTTTTATTGCAAGTTTATTAAAGACTTTGCCAAGATAGCTCATCCAATGAGTTGTCTACTTCAAAAAGAGGCTACCTATGACTTTGGTGATGAGTGCAAGAAGGCTTTTGACACTTTGAAGGAGAAATTGGTGACTACCCCGATTATCAAACCACCAAATTGGGAGCTGCCCTTCAAAATAATGTGTGACACAAGCAACTTTGCGGTTGGCGTGGTCCTTGGCCAAAGAATGGGGCGTGATCCACATGTCATCTTTTATGCATCCAAGACGTTAGATGAGGCCCAATGAAATTACACCACCACAGAGAAAGAATTATTTGTTGTGGTGTTTGCGCTGGAAAAATTCAGATCATATCTCCTGGGTACCAAAGTCATAGTTTATTCGGATCATGCCGCCTTGAAACACTTGATGAACAAGAAGGACACAAAACCAAGATTGATCCATTGGGTTTTGCTACTGCAAGTGTTTCAAATTGAGATCAGAGACAAGAAAGGAGCTGAGAATTTGGTTGCTGATCACCTCAGAAGAATAACAAATATACTAGATGATGGAGAAACCATTTCTGCAGAGTTCCCTGATGAACAGCTGTTTCGAATCAATATGACATGATCATGTCGTAACCCCTGGTTCACTGACCTGGTGAACTTTTTAACAAAGAATGGGTTCCCTGAAGGTTATACTCGAGCCCAGTGACACAAACTGAGAAGTGACGCTAAATACTTCATCTGGGATGACTACCTATGGAAAATGTGCTTCGATCAGATCATTCGCAGGTGTGTACCTAAAATAGAAATATCTTCCATACTGCAAATCTGTCATTCATCTGCATGTGGCGACCACTTTGGTCCGCATAGAACAGCTAGAAAGGTGCTTGAATCTGGATTTTATTGGCCTGATTTGTTTAAAGATGCATATGCGTTCTGCAAAGCTTGTGATCGATGCCAACTGGTTGGTGTTTTCCCAGTGAGAGAGCCGAGAACTTCTAGAAGGAGGGGTTGAATAAAGGTTCTTTGAATTCTTTTCAATTACTTGTTCTTTAAGAAATTAACTTTTCTTACAAAATATAAAGAACAAGAACTCAAATCAATTTATAAACAATTGCTTTTATTGATTTTAACAATTGAATACAAATTCTAACAATCACAACAATATGATCATCAACTTCTTTTCTTTTGTGTATAGTAAAGATACAAACTATGAATTCTATACAACTTCGAATTACAATTCTCTGTAAACCTAATTACAGCTTCTCAAACTAATTTTTTTCATTCAACTCAGTTTTCTATTATAAATCAATAATGATTCAGCTTCCATATTCGAATCAAACACAATCTTTCCTTTTTGATTAGGAACAGATTTCTGGCTTGTTTCCTTACCAGCTACGTCTTCAATATTATCTTGATCTACGTGGAAGACATTCCTTATTCAATTCGAACTTTGTATCTCATTAGGGAATAAGTCACGACTAGTCCCTGAAGGCTTCAGCTTTAGTCCCTTATCAAATCATCATTTAGTCTCTGGTCTTTTAGTCTCTGATGACGTCAGATTGTATAGTCTCCGATAGAGTTATTAATCTCCGATGCTTTTAGGCTTAGTCTCTGATGACGTCAGCTTAGTCTTTGACGCTTTAGACTTAGTCTATGATGACGTAAGCCTTAGTCTCCGATAGGCAAAACTTAGTCTCTGGTAGGCAAAATCCTAGTCTCTGACAAGTTTTCCTAGTCTCTGATAAGCCTTTTTGTAATCTCCGATGGATCAAATACACACTTTGACTTGTTAAAGCTTTGATACACTTTCCAGCAGTTACTGACAAATAAAGAACGACTTTATCTCTTTACAAAGAATAAATAAATTACAACCAAAGAGATAACTACTGGCTACAAAACTTCAGTGTTACTAATTAACACTTTCTATACCTTTGTATAACTAAGTAATCTAAAGACAATCATCATCAAATGTTACAAATCCTAACCGTTGGTAACCTTAGCCGTAAGAATAAGATGCCCCAATCACCTGTAATTATTTGCGAGATCTTTGATATTTGGGGAATTGATTTTATAGGACCATTCCTATCATCTTTTGGTTATCAATATATTTTGTTGGCTGTTGATTATGTCTCTAAATCAGTAGAAGCAAAGTCCACTCGCACCAATGATTCTGAGGCCATTGTCGACTTCGTGAAAGCTAACATTTTTTGCAGATTTGGCACACCCAAGGCTATCATAAGTGATTGGGGGACTCATTTTTGTAACCGAATTGTTGAAGCTTTATTCAAAAAGTATGGGGTCACCCATAGGGTACTAACAACTTATCACCCTCAAACGAATGGACAAGCAGAGTTGTCAAATCTGGAAATTAAGAGCATATTGGAAAAAACAGTGAATCTAACACGAAAGGATTGGAGTTTGCGCTTAGATGATGCACTTTGGGCATATAGGACAACATACAAAATGCCATTGAACATCTCTCCTTACAGATTTGTCTATGGCAAGACATGCCACTTACCGATCGAAATTGAACATCGAGCTTATTGGGCCGCGAAAACGTGCAACACCAATTTCGATGAGACTGGCCAGCAAAGGAAATTCCAAATTCAAGAACTTGAGGAGATTCGCAACCATGCCTACGAGAATGCAATGACCTATAAGGCTAAGGTCAAGGCATTTCATGATAGTAAGATCGCTGCGAAAGAGCTCAAGGTAAGACAAAATGTACTTCTCTTTAACTCTACTTTGAAATTATTTGGAGGAAAATTGTGTTTGAAATGGAATGGTCCATATGTTGTAGCATATGTTTTTTCCAATGGTGTTGTTGATATCCAAGACCCAAATACGAAAAAGATTTTCAAAGTTAATGGATATCGTTTAAAACCTTTTTATGAAGGATTTGCACCATGTTTAGTTGAGGCACAATATGTTCAAACCCCTAACTACAACTAAGCGTAGCGAACGTCGGGCTAACGACATTAAACAAATGCGCTTCTTGGGAGGCAACCCGAGGATTTCTTTCTTTAAATTATTGTTTTAGTTGTTATTTTTATTTTTCTTTACATTGCCGAAGAATCCTAACAAAAATTTGTCGTTTATGGGCTTGATTTGTGCAAAAGGCAATACGACATGCCCATGTCGTTCTGTCAGGTCTGGGATATTTTTATGTCTTGAAATTGTTATTTCACGCTGACAATTTTCTCTGTCAAACAACATGTGGACAGTCTTTTACAAGTTTAAACCATTTTAATGGAGAGTTCGAAGGCACACATGAGTATAAGAGGATAAGTGTGGGGTTTTTGAAGGAAAATTGGAGGAGTGACAATTTTGTGATTTCCTAGTTAGATTTTGGAAAAGTGGGTACCCTTCCCATTCTTCCACATTAAAACCGCATTAATCCCTGTTGATTCGACCCTATTCGCCATTATACTGCGTAAGTGTAGGAGGATAGAAATTATTATTTTTGGTAGGTTGGCTGGGCCCTGACTTCAAAGATAGAAACGCGTAACAAAAGAAGAAACCAAATTGGAGAAAGATTTTTGGAAGCCAATTGGGATTACGACTTCTTTGTAGGGCAAAAAGAGAGGTCATATAAATAGACTCGTTAATCGAATGAGACGACATCATCTTTTCCTCTCCTATTTTCAATTTTGGCAGAAAAGAACATCTTTTATTTTCCAACATTATGTCTTCAAGCATTATGAACAACTAAATCCCTCTAGTAGAGGTACTTTGACTTCTAGCCAAGGATAATATCGTGAGACTTTTGTTTTCATTAGTTTTATTCAATTTCAAATATTTATCTGATTTCTGTGCTATAAACTATCTTTGTTATCATTTAATTTATTATGCAATGTGGCCAGTTGTATGGTTTGTTGAATGACATCTTGCTAATTAGAATAGGAAGTCCATTTGGCACTGTTCTAATAAAGTAGCAAATTGATCTTACACTGATAAAGGCTTCGGGTAAGGTTGGTGTAATCAAATAATCTAGTTTAAATAATTTACGGGTGTTTAATTTTATTGGCTAGGATATGAGTCTTTTCGTTCATAAAGCTGCCTTAGATTAAATCCTATCAGGGTGTCCAGGGGTTGTCGATTTGGTCTAGGGAAGTAATCTATCAGAGTGTCCGGGATTACAGACAAAATTTGATAGGGTGTCAACCCACCAAAAATAATAATTCATATCCTCCTACACCTATGTAGTATAATGGCGAACAGGGTCGAATCCACATGGATTAATGCGGTTAATTATTTGCTCAGAAAAACAGGTTTTGAAATTAATATGGAGGATATTAGTAATAAAAACGGGAACTGAAAATAATAAAGATTGTAGGAAAATTAAATATGAGAAATTCAATGGGTACAAGCCTAGCCAAGATACTTTTTAATCTAGCCAAGTACTTCGATCATCGACATGAAAGATAAATTTTATTTGTTGTTGCACCCCTGCTTATATTATCCTTGCTTAAACTTTTATTATTCAAAATATATAAGAATTGATGATGTAATATAATCCTTGCTTATATGTTGTAAAAGGACTTAGAAAAATATCCAACATGTTAGGTGGATATAACTTGTAGTTAAGCAAGGAGTTTTGATCACCATTGAAGTCTGCTGAAGAAGGTTGCTGAAGATGCAAGAAATATTCTAAGTATAGTCCTGCTTAGAATGAAAATGAGCAAGGACCCTTTATGCACTTAGAATATCCGAAGTATAGTCCTTCTTAGAATGGAAATAAGCAAGGACTTAAGTAAGCACGATCCTTTGCTTATCAAAGTCAAGATTGTCAGAAAAGTTATCTTTACCCCTGCTTAGTTCACTTCTAGGGAACTCTTTTGAAGGGCACTAGAAGATAGAATAACGGCTAACTTTTTGAACTATGCAAGGACAGCTGAAAAGGTACAAGTCACATCAAGGACAGTTACTCCAACGGATCTATTTCAAAATTCCCAACGGATAGATTTTCTAAAAGAGTATAAATAGGAGTCATAAATTTCATTTATGACTAACCTCCAACAAACTGAACAACCAAACTCTCTGACATCTTAAAGACTTCAGCAAGACATTATAAAGCTTGAACAAGTGCTATCAATCTGCTCAACTAAGGAGCAATCTACTTGAAGATAACAAGCAAGATTTTCTCAAATCTGCTTAAGAGTCTGGGTGACTAAATTGGACTAAGTGTCCACCTGCTGATTGTTCTATGTGAACAAAGTTCGAGTGATAGCCTTCTCAAGTAAAAGAGAAGGAGAGTGGAGTAGGCTTAGTCCGAACCACTATAAAAATTCTATCTCTACTCCTGCTTATCTTTCATATTGCTTACTTACTTTATTTGTGCTTTGCTTTAGTCTTTGCTGAACTCTCTTAGCAAAGACTTACTATTTTTACTAGTTCTAGCTATTAACCTTTTCTACAAAAACTAAGGGGTACTTTGCTTAAACAAATTACGCTGCTAAACTTTTCAAAACATAAGAAACTCTTTTATAAGCAAGAAGTGTTTAAGATTGCTAAGTTTTATAAGCAAAACTTAATTTTTGAAAAACACTATTCAACCCCCCCTTCTAGTATTTTTACCCTTAAGGACCTAACAAGTGGTATCAGAGCTTAACTCTCTTTGCTAAGCTCTAAAGCTTGAGAGGATCCTAACTTAAATTCTCTAATGGCTTTAAGAAGTGATTTTGGTGGCAAGCCTCCTATGTGTACCAGAGATAGATTTACTAATTGGAAATTGAGAATACAGGTATACATGGATGTCATTGATGAGGAACTATTTGAAGCAATAAAAGTTGGACCCTACATTCTAGAGAAACTATCTGCTGATGATCCAAATAAACTCATTCCTAAGCAAAGGAAGGAATGGACTGATGAAGAAAAGAAATTGGTAGGCTACAACAAAAAGGCAATGAACATTCTCTTCATGGCTCTTGAAGAGGAAATGTTCGAAAGTGTGTCTAACTGCACCTCTGCTAAAGAGGTTTGGGATGCCTTGCTGGTTCTTAACGAAGGAACCGTAGAAGTCAGAGAAAATAAGCAATCCCTGCTTATTCAACAGTATGAAATGTTCAGTATGCAGCAGGGGGAGAATCTCATTGCTATGTATGAAAGATTTACTATCTTGCTTAACAATTTGCGTGCTCTAGGGAAGACCTATGACACAAAGGACATAAATCTCAAGTTCATGAGATCGCTACCAAGGCAGTGGGATCCTAAAACCACTGCTGTGAAGGAGTTAAGGAATTTGCATACTATTGATCTACAACAACTATACGGAAACCTGCTTACATATGAAATGGAGTTGGCTCAAAGGGATGTCACTTCAGAGCCAAGGAAAAAGGATAGAGGAGTTGCATTGAAGGCTGCTGAGCCAAAGCAACAAGTAGATTCCGACTCAGAGTCTGCTGATAGTGATGAAGATATGGCTATGCTAGCTAGAAAGTTCAGAAGGTTCATGAAAATGGATAAAGGAAACTTCAGAAGAAACACAAGCAGCAGCAAGAGAGATCCATCAAAGGATCTATGTTACAATTGCAAGAAGCCTGGCCACTATGCTGCTGACTGCCGAAGTTCAGCAAGAGAAGAAAGGAAATTCCCTGCTGATAACAAAAGAAAGGGAAAAGTACTACAAGAAGAAATATCAGCAAAAGAACAATTCAAACTTCAAGAAAGACAAGGGTCTTCTTGCTGAAAATTCATAGAGTGACAGTGAGAGTGACTCAGAGGACTCAGGACAAGAAGTAGCCAACCTCTGCTTAATGGCCAGAGAATTTGAGACAAGCAAGGAGGTCGACCTTGCTGAGGTATTTGATTTTGACTCTCCTGATATTTCTGAAGCTGAGTTGCGTTCCTTGCTTAAGGATGTTGCATCTTAGTGGCATAGATATAGAAGATTGTTGAGAATTGCTTCAGCAGAGTCTGATCAACTAAGGAGCAAGAACTCTGAAATCTTGCGTACACTTGAAAAGGTGCAAGTTGAGAATTTGGAGTTACTTGCTGTTGATGATGAGAGGACCCTGCTTAGACAGCATCTCAGAGACTCTCAAAAGAGAGAGTCTAAGTTAATCTCCCAAGTTGAGGAATTAACTACTACAATCTCCACATGGAACAAATCTTCTTCAAATGCATATGCCTTGTTGAAAAGCCAAAGAAGCATGCTAGATAGAAGTGGAATTGGCTCCGGGACTTGCGAAGTCCTTCCTGAAGAGAGTGGAGAAAGTGATGTTGAGTCTATCAGCAGAACGATCTCTGTGCATTCAGCAGAGTGTGTGCTTCCTACTGTAACCAAAGGTAATAGAAATGTTACCTTGCTAAAGAACAAATTCCTTGCTGACCGTAACTATAAGCAGGGACATGGTGCAAAACAGACCAAGGGTGGAATGTTTAGCAAGAACCATGTTTCTCCTGCTCATAATTACAACCATGCGAGGAATTTGACATTTAGCAAAGGATGGGTTAGGAGCAAACACTGGAAATAACCTCAACCTAAGAGAAGAGGTAAGCAGCACACACATCACAACATGATGCATTTGAGATGCTATTGTTGCCATAGGATTGGTCACATAGCTTTTCTTTGCCTTGCTGGCCCTTACTATATTGGTTGGTTTCAAAAACCAAAAATGAGACAAGTATGGGTCCCTAAGGGTACCAACCTTACTGGACCCAAGTCTTATTGGGTACCAAAGTAATTGCTTATGTTTGGTCAGTTGTGAGCAAGGAACAAATTTGGTACTTGGACAGTGGATGTTCAAGACATATGACAGGAGATAAAGCCTTGCTCGCCAATTTCAAAGAAAAGGATGGACCTCAAGTGATCTTTGGAGATAATAGTGCTGGAAGAACTAGGGGATATGGTTCAGCAGGAAATGGGTTAGTCTGCTTCAACAAGGTTGCCTATGTGGAGGGTCTCAAGCACAACTTGCTTAGCATAAGCCAATTGTGTGATAAAGGGCATAAGGTCACCTTCTTAGACAATCAATATCAGGTAAGAGATCTTCAAACAAATTCTCTGAAGCTTTTTGGTTCAAGAAATGGGAATGTTTATGTAGTAGATTTGGCTAAGCTAAGTCCTGCTGAAACAGCCTGCTTTCTTGCTAAAGCTTTAGCAAATGCTAGTTGGTTATGGCATAAGAGACTTTCACACTTAAACTTTAAAACAATTTCAAAACTCGCTACAAAAGATCTTGTAAAGGGTTTGCCTAAATTTTCCTTTGAAAAAGAAAAACCATGTAGAGCTTGTCAATTTGGTAAGCAAACAAAACAATGCTTCTTAAAGAAACCTGAAAAATCAAACTCTATGCCCCTCCAACTATTACATCTTGATTTGTTTGGCCCTATATCAAGTAGTCTTGGTGGAATGAAATATGCATTCACTATTGTGGATGATTTCATTAGATTTACATGGGCATTATTTCTTGCTCACAAGAATGATGCATTAGCAGAGTTTGAGAAATTCAGTAGACAAGTTCAAAATGAGAAGAAACTCAGAATCAAGTCAGTAAGAAGTGATCATGGAAGAGAATTTGACTTTGGAGGCTTTACTGAGTTCTGTGATGAGCAAGGAATTTCTCATAACTTCTCCGCACCAAGGACTCCACAGTAAAATGGAATGGTTGAAAGGAAGAATAGAACCTTGGAAGAAGCTGGAAGAACATTGCTTGATGATGCTAAACTTCCTGAGTACTTCTGGGCAGAAGCAGTGAACACCGCTTGCTATACTCAAAATCGATCACTCATTCATCCAACTCTAAGCAAAACTCCATATGAGCTTTGGAAGGGAAGAAAACCAAACATAAGCTACTTCAGAATCTTTGGATGCCCCTGTTATGTTCACAATAATGGTAAGGAGTACTTAACTAAATTTCAAGCAAAATCTGATGAAGGTATTTTCTTAGGGTACTCTAATCACAACAAAGATTTTCGTGTCTTTAATAAGAGAATTCTAACAGTAGAAGAGTCAATTCATGTTGTTTCTGATGAAACTATCCATGAGGAACCAAGTGGTTCACTCCCTTTTATAGTTCAGCAGGAACCAAATGAGAATCAACAGGTTGCAGAGACTAAGGAAGACCCTGTTGAAGCACCTTCAGAAAGCACTGCTCCATTGGATAGCACCCTTGCTGAAGTAAAATATGATGAACCCAACTTGGAGGAACTAAGACAACAAGACATTCGAATAGATCTACCAAGAAGGATGAAATGGACCAAGTCTCACTCAGAAGACTTGATAATTGGAAATCTACAAGTTCAGTAAAGACTAGAAGATCTGCTCAAAATGAAAGTAGTTTTCTAAGCTTCCTATCTCAAATGGAACCTAAGAAAATTAAGGATGCTCTTGCTGATGCTGATTGGGTCCTTGCTATGCAAGAAGAGCTAAACCAATTCAGCAGGAACAAAGTATGGAATCTTATTCCCAGGCTAAGGAATCATGCAGTAATTGGCACCAAGTGGGTATTCCGAAATAAGATGGATGAAGATGGAATCATCACAAGGAACAAGGTAAGACTTGTGGCTAAGGGCTATTCTCAGGAGGAAGGAATCGACTATGATGAAACCTTTGCTCCAGTAGCAAGGCTCGAAGCCATAAGAATATTTCTTGCCTACGCTGCTTATCAAGACTTCAAGGTGTTTCAAATGGACGTCAAGAGTGCATTTCCGAATGGAGAACTTCAGGAGGAAGTCTATGTGGAGCAACCCCCAGGTTTTGCTGATCATGCTAATCCTCACCATGTATATAGGCTTGATAAAGCCTTATATGGTCTTAAGCAAGCTCCACGTGCATGGTATGACACTTTATCTTCCTTTTTAATTGATGAAGGTTTCAGTAGAGGTAAAGTTGATACTACTTTTTTCATTAGAAAGCATAAAGATAAAACGTTGTTAGTACAAATCTATGTAGACGATATAATCTTTGGTTCTACTGATGAAAAACTTTGTGCAAGATTTGTTAAGCTTATGCAGAGTAAATTTGAGATGAGCATAATGCGAGAGCTGAACTTCTTCCTTGGACTTCAAATTAAGCAAAGAGGTGATGGAATTTTCATCAATCAATCGAAGTACACCAAAGACCTGTTTAAGAAGTTTGGGTTAGAATCAGCAAGTCCTATGAAAACTCCCATGTCATCAGCAACAAAGTTAGATAAAGATGAGCAAGGTAAATCCGTAGACATAACAAGCTATCGAGGTATGATCGGATCCTTGCTATACTTAACTGCTAGTAGACCAGACATTATGTTTGCTACATGTATTTGTGCACGTTTTCAATCTAACCCCAAGGAATCACATTTAGCTTCTGTTAAGAGAATTTTTAGATATCTCAAGGGAACTCCCAACTTAGGAATATGGTATCCAAAAGATTCTAACTTCAACCTTGCTGGATATTCCGATGCGGAATTTGCTGGGTGTAAAATGGATAGGAAAAGCACAAGTGGAACATGCCAATTTCTTGGAGGGAGACTTGTTTCGTGGTTCAGCAAGAAGCAAAACTCAGTGTCAACATCCATTGCTGAAGCTGAGTACATATCAGCAGGAAGCTGTGTCGCTCAAATTTTGTGGATGAAAAACCAACTTGCTGACTACGGGTTTGATTTCAAGTCTATCCTTATATTCTGTGATAATACTAGTGCTGTTGCCATTGCTTATAATCCTGTTTTACATTCTAGAACTAAACATATATATATAAGGCATCATTTCATTAGAGATCATGTTTAGCAAGGTACAATAGAGATAAACTATATTCCTACTGAAAATCAATTAGCAGATGTTTTTACAAAACCCTTGGATGAAAATCGTTTTAATAAACTAATAAGTGAATTAGGCATGTTAAATTGTGAATAAGCTTTTTGGTACTAACATCTTGTTTGCTTAAGCAAGGACTTTCGTCCTTAGCAAGTTAATTTCAGGAGAAGGCAAAGCACTGCTGATGTCTCAGCAGACCTTCTTATCCCTGCTGAAAGATGCATTTCACGCTGCTGAAATGAACAAAGACGCTGTTGATAAAGTCCCTGCTGGAAAACAATGACCTTGGTGAGAAATTTTGAAAAAGGGGGAGACGTCCAAACAAAAGAGCTGTTTCAAAAATTATGTAAACTCCTGCTGAAACGTCAAAGATGTTGCCGAAAGAAGAATCCCTGTTGACAAAATACAGATGCCGCTGAAAAATCTACATCAACCTTGTTGAGAAATTTTGAAAAAGGGGGAGACGTCCAAACAATAGGGAAAATTTCAAAATCTATAGAAAACGCTGCTGAAATGTTATAGACGCTGCTGGAAATATCAAAGACCCTGCTGAAATAACCCCTGCTGATCAAGCTCCACATGCTGCTGAAAAATCCACATTAACATTGCTAAATATATCAAGAAAAAGGGGAGACCCTTCGACGAAACTGTTGTTTCAGAAACCATCTTAAACCTTGCTGATCCCATAAGCAAAGGATGATCCTGCTGATTCATCCAAAATGAGCAAGGGATGACTGTTGCTTACAAGACCCTGCTGATATCCACCTCAAGAGGAAGCCATAAAATCAGCAAGGATGCTATCCCTGCTGACTCATCTCTCTATCCTTCCACATCAACAAAGGATTGCTATAGCAAGTTTGCTCATTTCCATCATTACCGCCGGAAAAATAGGTCATCATATCTAGCCGTAAATTCTCTCTCCTCATTAAATGTCACTCTGCCCCATGATCTTTTACGGCTGCTGTCCTTTCGGTAATTAATTCTCACCACTACCCATATTTTTCTCCCACTAACTCTTCACCTTCTCAAAGCAGTTACCACTCTCTAAACCCTTCAACTTCTTTTACCTCCTATATAAACTCTTTTTAACCCTTCTCAAATTTTTACCAAAACCAATTACTCTGATCTCTCTCTATAATAACTATCTAAACCCTTCTGAAAACTACCGTAAACCTTCTCCGATACCTTTTCCGATCAACTTCAGCAGACATGGCCAACTAGTTGGATAAAATCGAGTCTGAGTCTATCATCGACTTAGATTCCTTTGCTGACACTGAAGATGCCGAAATCGCTGAGGTTATAACCCTGCTGAGGAACAGCGAGGTACGCTATGTAATCTCTGCTGATACTCCCATATATGGGGAAGTAATCAGAGAGTTCTGCTCAACCATACAAGTCCGTGATCACAGCATTATCGGATGTGCAAGTGGTCAGCTGGTCTACATCACTCCAGCAAGCATCGCCCGAGTTGTACAGATGCCAAGTGTGGGTCTGCTGACTCCACCTACTATCACCCCTGCTGTACTTGCTGAGTTGGGCTATGTCAAGACCATGCCAGTAAGAAGAGGATGGACTTCCCAAGAAAATGGGATTTCCTTATGGATATTCTACACAAGACCTTGCTTTGTAAGTTCACCTCACAGAACGAGGCATCAGTAAAGGTTATCTCTATCGTCTCCCTGCTGAAATCCGGAGAGCCAATTAACTGGGCTCAAATATTTTTTGAAGTCCTTGCTGAATCATTCTCCAACAAGAGAAAGACGAAGATTTGTCATGGACGAACTGTGTCCCTACTGATCAAGGGAATACTTGGAGAAAATTTCTCAACAGGGACTCAGGCCAAGAAGCTGATCAGCAGCAAAGTGATCACTCCATCCCTGCTGAAGAATTATGGGCGCAACCCTGCTGCCCTAGCAAAAGCGGTTGTTGAAAGAAGAGCTAGGGGATCAGCAGAGTCTCAGAGGCAAACATCTTTAACCCACAATGCTAGAAGTGACGAACGTATCCCTGTTGGTCAACCCAGCAAGAAAAGGCAAGCAATAAGTCAAATTCAGATGCCCAAAAAGAAATCTAAGTCAACGCCTGCTGAATTTGACCTCTCGACCTTAACCGAGGAGGAGAGGGACATCTACGAATTCTACATAGAGCTCTACGAGGAAGACTCGGCTACTGAAGCCATTGCTGCTGGAGGATCCGATGTGGAGCCTCCCTCTGAAGAAGATATCCCCACCGCTGTTCCTCTCACTCCCGAGTCAACAGGGGATGAAATTTTTGATGAAATTGACAACTATGTCCCTGCTGACTCGTCCCCTACTGCTGCTGATCAGAAGAGCTCCTCCACCGAACTCTTCAAGGAGATCGATGAGACCACAGGGGTGGCGGCTACTGCTGAACCTATCCTTGCTGACACTTCAACAACAGAGCCAGCTACTCCTACTGAAGTCGTAGCGCTCACCGAGACGAAGTCGGTTGACACTTCAGATTCCATCACAGGACCTGCTGAAATGGAAACTGTAATCCACACTGCAAATAAAGCCAATCCTCCTCCCGCTTACGACACTGCTGAAATTGATAGATCAGCAGTGTCCCCAAAGAAGCCATCAGCAGAGGCGATCCCAAAACCCTCTGCAGCAAGGAAACTTGTCCTTCCTAGCTTCATTATCCGTTCCCCTGCTAATCCGACCCTTCCTCCCAGAAGAAAACATGTTGCTGTCAAGGGCAAAGGTAAGGGAAAGCAGATCCAAGCATCCAGCAGCAGTAGTGATAGTGACCCTGATAATGTTCCTGCTGAACGAGCAAAGGAAAAACAATCAGAGGAACTCATCAAGGCACTGTTAATCGAAGATGCTCTTGAAGCTGGCTTGGATCCCGAGGCGTACCTTGCTGAGAACATCCAAGAAGGCCCCAGCCACCTCTCTCCAGCAAGGGTACTAATAGAGGGGGAGCCTACTCCTGCTGAATCATCTGCTGAGATGCTCGCAATCAAGGGGGAGGACAAGGACACTCTTGCTGATGAAGAAGCACATTCTGAAGAACCTGCTGGATCCGACCCTCAACCTGCTGTCAGCAAGATTTCTCCTACTTCACAGAAGCTTGCTAAACTCGAAGCCCAACTAGTACAAGTTTTAGCAAGACTTTCTGCTGACACCAATGCTGAAGCCTCCTCTGCTAATTCTGTCTTAGCCTCCAGACTGACCAAGATGGAGTAAAAACTTGAAAATCTTCAGCAGACGATGAATAAGCTGATTAACTTCCTCCCTATCATGGCTGATGATATCAAAAAGGGGGAGAGAGGTTATAAGGCACAGCAAGAAGTACCTACTCCTGCTGATCTTCCTGCTGAAATCACTCTTGCTGCTGCTCCAGTTGCTGTACCAAGAAGAAAGAGACTTCCCAAACATATTCCCGAGTCTGCTGTCCAGATTATGAATCCATCCTCATACATAAGACTTCAGAAGGCCCTTGAAGAAGCTGATATCATATCAATGAAGTCAGGGCCTGCTGAAAGTCTCAAGCTGATAGCAAGCATCAAGGAATCAGAATCAAGAATCAAGCAGTACGAGGTGGAAATGAAGCGACTCAGGGTATAGGAAATGCAGCTGGAGTATGATAGAAAGAAAGAAAGGATGCAGAGGAGGAAGGAAGAAAAGGAGGCAAGGAAAAGAAAAAAAGAGGCAGCAGAGGAAAGGCGAAGGCAAGACCTGCTGAAGTTTGGTAAACGTGAAGATTAGCAGAGTTCAGAAGAATCTGCTAAATGAAGTATTATTGTAATTTTATTTTTGTAATTTCATTTTATCTTGTAAACTTGAACAATCTGAAATAAAATGAAATTCTTTTTGGTTCTTGCTGTGGTGATCAAAATAACTCGTTTTGACATCATCAATTAGGGGGAGATTGTTGTTGCACCCCTGCTTATATTATCCTTGCTTAAACTTTTATTATTCAAAATATATAAGAATTGATGATGTAATATAGTCCTTGCTTATATGTTGTAAAAGGACTTAGAAAAATATCCAACATGTTAGGTGGATATAACTTGTAGTTAAGCAAGGAGTTTTGATCACCATTGAAGTCTGCTGAAGAAGGTTGTTGAAGATGCAAGAAATATTCTAAGTATAGTCCTGCTTAGAATGAAAATAAGCAACGACCCTTTATGCACTTAGAATATCCGAAGTATAGTCCTTCTTAGAATGGAAATAAGCAAGGACTTAAGTAAGCACGATCCTTTGCTTATCAAAGTCAAGATTGTCAGAAAAGTTATCTTTACCCCTGCTTAGTTCACTTCTAGGGAACTCTTCAGAAGGGCACTAGAAGACAGAATAACGGCTAACTTTTTGAACTAAGCAAGGACTGCTGAAAAGGTACAAGTCACATCAAGGACAGTACACTCCAACGGATCTATTTCAAAATTCCCAACGGATAGATTTTCTGAAGGAGTATAAATAGGAGTCATAAGTTTCATTTATGACTAACCTCCAACAAACTGAACAACCAAACTCTCTGACATCTTAAAGACTTCAGCAAGACATTATAAAGCTTGAACAAGTGTTATCAATCTGCTCAACTAAGGAGCAATCTACTTGAAGATAGCAAGCAAGATTTTCTCAAATCTGCTTAAGGGTCTGGTGACTAAATTGGACTAAGTGTCCTCCTGCTAAGTTGGTCTAAGTGACCTATTGTAAATTGGACTAAGTGTCCACCTGTTGATTGTTCTGTGTGAACAAAGTTCTAGTGATAGCCTTCTCAAGTAAAAGAGAAGAAGAGTGGAGTAGGCTTAGTCCGAACCACTATAAAAATTCTATCTCTACTCCTGCTTATCTTTCATATTGCTTACTTACTTTATTTGTGCTTTGCTTTGGTCTTTGCTGAACTCTCTTAGCAAAGACTTATTATTTTTACTACTTCTAGCCATTAACCTTTTCTACAAAAACTAAGGGGTACTTTGCTTAAACAAATTCCGCTGCTAAACTTTTCAAAACATAAGAAACTTTTTTATAAGCAAGAAGTGTTTAAGATTGCTAAGTTTTATAAGCAAAACATAATTTTTGAAAAACACTATTCAACCCCCCCCCCCCCCCCCCCCCCCCCCCCCCCTCTAGTATTTTTACCCTTAGGGACCTAACATTATTCATTCAAATAGATAGGGGTTATAGCTAAGGGCAAACACTATACTTAACCAATCTTTTCTTATTTTGTCGGTAATCTTGGACACCTTGATAGATTACTTCCCTGGACCAAATAGACAACCCCCGGACACCCTGATAAGATTTAATCTAAGGCAGCTTTATGAACGGAAAAACCCATATCCTAGCCAATAAAATCGGACACCCGTAAATTATTTAAACTAGATTATTTGATTTCACCAACCTTACCCAAAGCCTTTATCAGTATAAGATCAATTTGCTACTTAGAACAGTGTCAAATGGTCTTCCTATTCTAATTAGAAAGATATCATTCAACAAACCACACAACTGGCCACATTGCATAATAAATTAAATGAAAACAAAGACAGTTTATAGCGCAGATATTAGATAAATACTTGAAATTGAATAAAACTAATGAAAACAAAAGTCTCATGATATTATCCTTGGATAGAAGTCAAAGTACCTCCATTAGAGGGATTTAGTTGTTCATAATGCTTGAAGACATAATGCTGCAAAATAAAAGCTATTCTTTTGTGCCTAAGACTAAAAAGAGGGGGGGAGCGAGGGGGGGGGGGAGCGGGGGGGGGGGGGGGGGCAGAAGATCCCCATTAATTCAGTTAACAAGTCTATTTATATGATCTCTCTTTCTGCCCTACAAAAAAGTCCTAATCCTAATTGGCTTCCAAAAATCCTTCTCCAATTTGGTTTCTTGTTTTGTCACGCGTTTCTATCTTTGAACTCAGGGCCCAGCCCATCTATTCTGCATAATCTGCTGCTTCGCTTTTGCCAGTCTTATCTCGGATACAACATGGGCATGTCATATGGCACATCAGTTGCCCTTCAATTTTATTTTCCTTGCTCTTTTTAGTCCATTTCTCCTTGTTTTCATCATCTCCACTTGAATCACTCATTCACACAAAAGTAACTCGAAAACACTATAACAACACGTAAAACACACACAAAATGGATGCAAATGTCATGCAAATCTATACACAAATTGCACACTATCAAACAACCCTTCACTTTAAATGATGCTTGTCCTCAAGTATCTAAACAACTTAGAGAAACAAACAACCAACCCTTAGCTTTGTCTTCTCACACCCATCTAACATTTCCGCTCCTAAAATAACACAAGTCAAATCCTCAATAGCAAACATTCCTCCAACAACATTCCCTAGAAAGTTTCCAATTCACACCCCTCACCGGTTATATCACACAGCACTCTTTTTGTGTTTAGGTTGGTGTTTACGCTCAATATCTAGCTATAAGATGTCTTCCCATCACTTGACAAAAGGTCAATCTTCCACCACTTTAATGATTCCAATCAAAAAGGACTTTTATTAAGGCTTGTAACGGGGCTAGCACATGGTATTTTTGTTCTTTTGAGAATGAGAGAGGAATTCAAACCAAATCATCACATGCCACATATGAACAGAATTTAATAGTGCCAAATAGTCTAATATGCATGCCTCTACTAATGCTAACATGGCTGCCAACCTTAGGTTGCTCTCTATATTTTTTTCTCTCTCTTAAGTGCATTTTATGCTCTATCTCAAGAGTTGTTTTCTTTCTTTTTCTTTTTTTTTTCTCTTTTTTTTTCATTGTTTTTTTTTAGCAACATTGGCGTATGTGGTACATTAAATCAAAACTGGACAGCCATACGTTTCTTTTCAATTCACTTCGCAAGACATATCAACTTAAGTACAAAACATGTCACTTACACAAGGAATAATATTCGGCATGTAAAGTTTGGTAGAAAGTTCTCTCAATCAAGGTTTTAACAAACAAAGGGGATTTTCAACAAAAATTGGAAGTTGGCTAATTTTCGATTTCAAACAAAGAAAAAGGGTTAAGGCTCAAGGGGGTAATACTAATGGTTAACTTAAATTGGGTGGTCAATCAAGTAAAGGGATAAAACAAGGGGTTCAACAAACAATGCCTTTTATCACCTTAGTAATGATTTGTGTGGTCTCAAATTGTACTCCAATGTCAAATTCTAGTAGTTTCTCTTTGTAGCTAGTCAACTCATAACAAAAAGAAATTAAGAGTGTTTATGTATTCTTTTTTGGCTCAAAATCTCATGATTTATTTGCATGGTGTGAATTATCTCCTTCCTAAGTCATACCATTGGGGAATTTGTTTGTCTCCTAAAAATAAGAATTATACCACTTTCAAATTGGAATCTAAATGGATGCTCAAAGATTTCACAAAGTCTTGGTTATCGAAAATTCTAACCTATCTAGCTACTCAAAGTTTGGGTTTTTTTTTCAATAGTGGAGAATGCAGTGATAAAAGATGCAAAATGGAAATTGAATATCCAACAAACCCTAGAAATAGCCATACGACATGGGCATGTCATATTATTATTCTGGGCAACAAAATAGAAAACTGCACAATTCAAGTACCTGCACTTGAAACACATCTTTTTTTTTTTTTTTTGCATGAAAACGCATAATCATCACAACTAATCAACAATCAAAAACATAAACAAACACAGGTGTCCCCCCCCCCCCTCCCCCCCAACCCCACACTTAAAATAAACATTGTCCTCAATGTTCAAGAAGAAAAAATAAAATAAAAATAAAAGTGAGGTCAAGAGGTACGTTACGACTCATGGTGATGGTGGGAATGATGGGGGCTAGTCCCCAACATAGGAAAATAGGGCAGCGATGTTATGTTCCATTCGCTTCAACGAAGTGCGCATTGAGTCCATCATAGACTCCAAACGAGATTGGCGCTGCGCCAAATCAGAATATGGCTGCTGCTCAGGAGCTGGAGGTGTAGTGGTGGCTGCCTCGGCCTGGTGGGATTCAGTAGGAAGGAATTCAAATTGTTGCCTACTAAGCTCCTTCACGATCTTCATCCTGCAAAGAGCATTCATATCTAGAATTTGGGGCCTAGGTCCCATGGTTAGTAGGCGTGGCCTCTTCAAATTAAGTCAACACAAATCAACAGCTAAGCGTGTAATCAAAGAACCTAAAATAAGCGGGTGTGGGTCCCTATGCATTATGTGCTGAATTTGCGTAGCGTAAAAATACCCTAGATTCAACCTGAAATTATTTTCTGCACACCAAATCATAAAGAGCTCAGTTTTGGATAGCACATTACTGTTGTTAATTTTGCTTGAAAAATTGAAAGCAAGGAACCTATGGAAAACACGGTGGACCGGGTCAATCAAAGAAGTATCCCTAGACTGGCTAGCATTATACGGCTTGCTATTAGTTGACAAATTTGCATAAACTTCAGTTTCATTAAAAAGACCAGGGAACTCACAGAAAGCATTCACATAGTCAAGGCCCTCAACACTAGTCTCATCTTCAAACCCTAAAGCTATGTTAAACTGGTCTATGGACATTGTGAACTGTCTTTGCATTAACCTAAAGTGTATAGCATCGCTAGGTGATGTATCACTAGCACTGGTCACCTGAAAATGAAAAGACGCAAAGAATTCCTAAAGCAATTCATTAGAAACAGGCACTGGAGTGTCTAGGAAAACCCTCATGTTTACAGCCTCGACCAATTGCTCAAATCTATCAGCAATTTCAAAGTATGAGAGCACAGATTGGTCGACGTACCTTGTAGAACAGATCGGCTTCTTTTTAATAGCGTTCAAAACACACAAACCTCCACGCCTTGTAAAACCCAAATTTTGATTTTTGGGGTCTGCACTAGTTTGAGTGTTCCTTTGCAGAGTTGCACCCACATTTGACCTAGTCCGCCGTTTCCTTGGTCGTTCCTCAGTGCTACTGTCATCCCTTGCCTCAAGGGACTCTTCGGAAACAGGGTCCTTGTCGGCGTCACCATGGGAGGTAGATGATGGGTTTTCAGTCCGTGGTGATAGGTTGAAAGCCTATGAGGGACGGATGGTGCATCGACGATCTCCTCTGGGTTGGAGGACGAAGATGAAAGCATTCCAGAAGGCGGCATGCGTGGAACTTTTTCCTAGGCATAGTGGACAAGCATCATTTAAAGTGTGGGGTTGTTTGATAGTGTGCAATTTGTGTATAGATTTGCATGATATTTTCATTCATTTTGTGTGTGTTTTATGTGTTGATATGGTGTTTTTGAGTTACTTTTGTGTGAATGAGTGATTTAGGTGGAGATGGTGAAAACAAGGAGAAATGGACCAAAAAGAGCAAGGAAAATCGAAAAAGAAAATTGGAGGGCGACTGATGTGCCATACGACATGCCCATGTCGTATCCGGAATAAGATTGGCAGAAGCGAAGTAGCAGATTATGTAGAATGGATGGGATGGGCCCTGACTTCAAAGACAAAAACGCGTGACAAAAGAAGAAACCAAATTGGAGAAGGACTTTTGGAGGCCAATTAGGTTTAGGACTTCTTTGTAGGGCAAAAAAAGAGGTCATATAAATAGACTTGTATAACCTAATGATCTTGATCTTCTTTCTCCTCTCTTTTTAGTTTTCGGTAGAAAAGAACAGTTTCATTTTACAACATTATGTCTTCAAGCATTATGAACAACTAAATCCCTCTAGTGGAGGTACTTTGACTTCTAGCCAAGGATAATATCGTGAGACTTTTGTTTTCATTAGTTTTATTCAATTTCAAGTATTTATCTAATTTTTGCGCTATAAACTGTCTTTGTTATCATTTAATTTATTATGCAATGTGACCAGTTGTGTGGTTTGTTGAATGATATCTTTCTAATTAGAATAGGAAGACCGTTTGACACTGTTCTAACAAAGTAGCAAATTGATCATACACTGATAAAGGCTTCGGCTAAGGTTGGTGAAATCAAATAATGTAGTTTAAATAATTTACGGGTGTTCGATTTTATTGGCTAGGATAGGGGTCTTTACATTCATAAAGTTGCCTTAGATTAAATCCTATCAGGGTGTTTGGGGGCTTTCTATTTGGTCTAGGGAAGAAATCTATCAGGGTGTCCGGGATTACAGACAAAATAAGAAAAAATTAGTTAAGTAGAGCGTTTAACTTTAGCTATAACCCTATCTATTTGAATGAATAAAATTTATCTTTTGTGTCGTTGATCGAAGTACTTGGCTAGATTGAAAAGTACATTGACTGGTGTTGTCTCCATTGAATTTCTCATATTTAATTTTCCTGCAATCTTTATTATTTTAAGTTCCCGTTTTTATTGTTAATATCCTCCATATTAATTTCAAAACCTATTTTTCTGAGCAAATAATAATCACATTAATCCCTGTGGATTCGACCTTGTTCACCATTATACTGTGTAAGTGTAGGAGTATATAAATTATTATTTTTGATGGGCTGACAGTGTAGGAGTATATGAATTATTATTTTTGATGGGCTGACACCCTATCAATCTCCAAGTAAGATTACTTATTTACAAACACATAAGAATGTCACTCTTATTGCTAGAAATTTGACTGAATCGTTCGATGAATCTGGAATAGGTGCAAATCATATTATGAATTATTTTGCATCTATTAGTGGAGTTTTAGGAAATGTTATGGTTTTTCAGATAAAGAAATACATGACGTGATGAGAGATTTTTAGCATAATAAATTTGATGTTAATGATGTACAATTTGCATTTGAATACCTTAAACAATTACATCGTGAAAGTGCATCAAAATGCTATTTTAACATCAAAGAAAGGAGGATAATCAAGTGAGTAGTATTATGTGGGTTGATTCAATGTCGGTTGTCAATTATAATGCATTTGGGGATGTTACACTTGCTACCACACACTGGACGAATAAATATTCAATGCCTTTTGCTCCATTCATTGGTGTCAATCATCACTCTCATCTCAATTTGTTTGGTTTTGGATTATTGAAAGATGAAACTGATGAGACATTTGTTTGAAATTTTTTTGCATGTGATGCATAAAAAAGCTCCAATAAGGATTATTATTGATCAAGATAGAGAGATGATCTAGTAATGCCATTTCAAGCGTATTTTCATAAACTAATCATGTTTTATGTTCATGGCATATTACTAATAAATATCGAAAAAAATAACTTTAGATATGTGTCGCTCATCCAAATTTTAAGGAGAATTTCAATTATTGTGTGAAAAAATCGCTAACGATTGATGAATTTGAAGATTGATGGATAACATTGATGGATAAGTATGAACTGCATAAAAGTGAATGGCTTTGTATGTGGTTAAGCAAAAATGGATGCGTGCTTCTATAAAAAGCTATTTTTTTTTCTTGGGATGACTATAACCTATAGGAGCGAAAGTATGTATAATTTTCTTTGATAATTTTGTTGGTGCGCCAACTGGTATAAAGCTTTTTGTCAAGAAATCATTGGAAGCGATTGAGAAACAATATTTGAGAGCTGAAAAAGAAGATTATGAAACAGCCAGAAAATAACGAAAGTTGCTATTGAAAACATTATTACAAAAAGATGATGCAAAAATGTATACGACAGAAATGTTTAAGAAATTTCAGGTAGAAATAACAAAGTCATTATAGTTCACAATAAAAAAGATTCTATAGTAGTATATTAAAAATAATTTCTTTCATAAATATACTTATAATTTTAATAATATTATACTTTGTCAAGATTGTTCACTATTAGTTAAAGAAATACTCTAGTTTGTTTAGAGGACCAAAATAGAAAAAGATTGTTATTCAGATATGTGGGATAGAGCTATTATTAAACAACATTTGCCATTTAGATTTTGTTTCGTACAGATACTCTACATTATACATATTTCATAATCGTTCATACTCGCAGCCTTAGTATATATTTAAATCATGAATGCTTATATACTAAATCATGAATGCTTAATTTTGAGTTATGACTTTTTAATTATAAATAATAAGACTACGATTATTAACTTAATTATATTCGTTGAATATTTGTTTGTGATGTAAAATCAATAAGAAAATTATGATTGTAACTTTCTTTTTAGTAATTTTAATTTTTTTAATAAAGAATTGAATATTATTGTGATAAATATTTTTTTTGTGTTTTTAAGTGTGATTTTATAACCATATCCACATTTTAACCACACCACGTCCACATATAACCGCATCCACACAAACCTATATTATTGTGCTTTTTAAATTTATTATACACAATTTATTGATACGATACAATGAGTATTTATATCCGCACTGCGCTCACCCTAAAAATAATTTCTAATAGTTACAACAGTATCAACCCACTAAGCTTGAATTCAAATAATTAAGAAAGCAATCTAATTCGTAAGATGGGAAATATGTTACCATCCATCGTTTGAAAGGTTGAAATATGATTTGAGTAAAATAATAAGTAGGAATTTCACGTATTATTTGATGTATTTTCTTGATTTCTATTAATTTATATTTATTTTTAGATAATTTGAGTTTTAAATTGTGTTTTCTTGAGATTATGTTTTGAAATGTGTTTGTAAAGTTATTTTGTAAGTACGACATTGATTTGACTATTTGAGATATCAAAATATGTTTGGAAGACCATTAAAAATAAAATAAATTTAAGTTTGAATTGGGCGGAAAATCAAGAAAAATTATATAAAGTGCAGGGATAGGCACGGGGTGAACTATAAAAGAAAGATCATGCGCTCTGCGACCGTGCCTACTTGAATGGGTCCGACGAAAATTCAACGTAATTTTGACTTTTCTTTTTTTTTTTTCCTTAATTTCTTATTTACTTAAATTTTTACAAAAACTTGCAAGAGACATGTAAATAGCAATGTATTTTGGGAGAACTTTTAACTTTTGCCTATTGGAAGGGAGGAGTTGGAGAACTGAAGATTTATATATTCGATATTGGTTTGATTTATCATTTTACTTGGTCTTTATCTACTCCTTTTTAATTATGATTTGATAAATTCTTTCTTATTAGAGTTATGGGTAATCGTTTCATATTTAATTAATTTTGTTTTTATTTATTACAATCTAGAATTCTATGTATGTGAGTTGTTTACACATATACGTGTTAGTTTTAAGTGTCTCATTATCACTTAAATAATTTAAATTATGTAAATGAGATCGAGATGAGATTTTTTGTCTATAATTGTAAATTAGGTAGTACAGAAATATATCCATCAATTTGTATAATTTTGATAGTAGATAAATCAAGTATTAATGAATCTAAAAAAATCCATATAACTTAACACATTCGTTTCGAATTCACATTGAAACATAGTTGATTACTTAAATTAAGTAGAATTACTACACTTGCAATAAGGTAACAAATTTCTACCATTACTATATAATTCAATTTTATAGCATAAAAAGATTAATAGGTTAATTTGCATGATTATGTGAAATAGATGCTCTAACACTTTAATTATATTGAGTTTTTTCTTCTTAATTTTTGCATGCTAAAAATCTTAAATTGTTAATTTTGATTTGTTTAGTTTTAGTTATTTATTTTAGTAAATTGATTTCTCTTTATTCATAAGTTAGATACATTGTGAAATTTATTAATTTGGTACGTAACTATTATAATTTCTCATGAAAACAATATTTTTCTTAAGTAACATACATTTAAATTTTAAATTACTTAACTGATTTTTGTGATACAGTTAATATAATTTTATGATTTATGATCAAAACTTTGATCATATTATAACTTGTATTTAAAATTTTCATAATATATTGCATCAATTTAAACTTTTTTCTGCCGTCATCTGACTTAAGAAATCAAATCCTATATATCAATGAGAAGAAGGGAGGGGTATATTACATGACCGATTTCTTCCAAGTTTTCAAGGCTTTAAGCGATGTCAATGCTAGTATGTTATGAAGGGTTGAGATGAGTTTCTTGCGTTGAATAAGTGTGAACCCAATTACCATGACAACGACAAAACAGCCTACAACTTTTATTATGTTGTACGTTGCTTTATCAATGTCTCAACATAATTGTATTATACGACAATAAATGGAACCAGGTCTAATTTTTTAATTAATTCCCCAGTAGTCTCTGATTAGTATAGAATTGACATTAATCTACATAAAACCCTACTCAAAATAAACAGAAATGAAAATGTAGGATGGATTAACCTAATAACATCCGAAACGTGTACTCGATTTTAAGATCGGTACTATACTAGTGGCACTTTGAATTATCTTTTTTTGCCTTTGCTAAAAAGAATTTGAATATATGCTATTGTAGACATGATCCAAAGTTATAGCATTAATAACCCCTGCGTTTTTTTAATTGAAAAATGAAATATGAAGTAATTGGTTGTGTACATTGTGTGTGTGTGTATATATATATATATATTTATTTTTTTATTTTTTTTTATTTTTATTTTTTGTTTTGTTCGGCAAAAGAAATTTTTTATTGAACTCGTCAAAACCTAAAGTCTTGTTTAACATTACCAAAACGAAGCACCAACTACGAAAGAAAACCAAAACAACACAGGAAAATTTATTCACTGGCCATGTGGAACTATCAGAGGACGAATATGCATAAAAATTGGCAAAAAATAGTAATTTAGCCATTCAAGTTGACTAATTTTACCATTAGAACATTAAACTTCTTAAAAAATCAATTAAACAACTAAACTTTATAAAACTCAACAATTGCACCATTCCGTCAAATGTTAACGATAACCATCAATTGGTTACTGACGTGGTGCCAATAATTAAACAAACACATTAAACTTAATTAATATTTAAAGTACATTAAATTTAAATTTATCAGAGTATAGAAAGAAGGATAAAATCAATTAATTAATTTCATGTTGTTATATGATCATTCATTAATTTTTTAAATAAAACTGTATAATTACTTTCTAATTGTTAATACATAGTTTGTTTTATTTATATTTTAGTCAATATTTATTAATTAATGTGACACTTGTTGTCAACTCAACAACCACATATTATTATAAAATTTTTCTTTTCAATTTTTTAAACGTCAACGCCACATCAACATTAAATTAACAATTTCTATTAAATTGTGACTGAAAGGTTCGAATGCACATCAACATAAAGTACAATAATGTAACTACACATTTTAAAAGTTTAGTAACTCAAATGATAAAAATTATCAACTTGAATGACCAAATTACTATTTTTGTCCATAAAAATTTATCCACCGACAAGTAATAATATATCTAAAAAACAACTTGTGTATTGTGCTAATTTGGCTAACAAGTTTACGACCCGTGCGAAGCATTCGTTGTTTGATGCGCTTGTAGTAGTAACACATGATATATGTTGATACAAACGTATATTTGTCTATTACAAAACTTATAAATTAATTAACAGTTAAGTACTTAAAATTATTGAAAGGGGTTTAAGATACGAGGGACTCTGGTGCGCAGTTGAATAATATAATTTGACAGTATCATAGTATAAATATGTTTTATGGGGACTTTATATCAATTTACAACTCTTTTATCGTCTTTGAATTATATTACTTTTTGTGTATTTGATTCTCAATTTTTTTTTTCATTGCGTTTCGTAAAAATATTTTTATAAATATGCGTAATTAGGATATTTTATCAAGTACTTGTAAAATTTAACAAAAAATATACTTGTGTGAGTCATTTATGTAAATTTTAGTTTTTATTTTTTTGAAAAAATTATTCAACTGTTCTTGACCAAATATGCAAAACTAATATAATATATTCAAACAATCAAAGAGATTTTTGAAAGAAGTAAACACGTGAAATAAACTGACTCATTTATCCTTTAAAAATTACATTTGGGACTTGCTATGGTATATTTTATGTTAAATTTAAGGAATTGACAAAAAATTTTAATTGTGCATATTTTAAAATATACTTGTACCAAACAAAATGTAAAAAAATTAGGGGAACAAATATACAAAATTGACATAATTCGGAGATGATCGATGTGGTTTTCCCTTTTTTTGTTGAAATTAGACAATAGTATTAGAGGTTGTGAACAAACTCAAACTGTAAAAACATTTATATCTCAACTTTTAAGTTGAGTGATTAAATCTCATTAAGTGAGAATTAGAGTAATATTATGAACGATTTAAGGAATTGATACATAATGGAAACAGACAGAGAGCAAGAGAGACAATAGTATTAATCTACACGTTTTGAATTTTTGCTCAGCCAAGTCACTGGATTTTTCATTTAAAATGGATAACTTCAACTTAAGTAAACCCACCATTGTTTTTTTTTTATTTTTATGAATCCCTAAAATTTTAAAAACATGTTAATTTTTGTTAGTATAAATATCAATTTGTTAAGTTTTTTTACTTTAGGTACTAATTTGTTAATGAAATACTTGTACAAGCACCAAATGTCTAATTATCTCTTTTTTGATTTAAAAATGAGATTTGTTCCATTAAAAGAATTATATTTTCATTACTTTCTCATTTTAATACTATAATTCTTTAAAAAAAATTATTATATTTTCTTATATTATTATTCACTTAACATTTATAACAAATTTCCTAGAAAAAAATTATTTATACATACAATTCTCAATTAATATGCACTATTAATATCTATAAAAGTTTAATATAGAAAAATGAATTGTCGAACTACCAAATACCAAAAATTTATGAAATTACTGTCGAATATTAATACCATCATATTATTGATAAATGAACAAAGTCAAAGTTGAGTCGGTTGACGATCAAGTCAAATGAACAAACTCAAAGTCGCCCTTCGTCCTCTTAAATGTTTAGTTGATTGCTTTCCTTGTCCTCCGGTAATGGGAATTGTGGAACATTTTAATTAGTGGGGTACATGGATAATATTTATGACAAAGAAATGAGTTGGATAAGTATGAGGTGTAAAATAAAATAACATGCAAATTAGATTCAATTAATTTAGATTTTTTGAGACCATTTTTTTTTTTTGTTGGTTTTTCATTAGTCTGGTTGAGGAAATCTTGTTGTCTTAGCGTGATGTGTTTCTAAATTTAAAAAATGATGTGTTTGGTTTGTTGTCTTAGAATTATGTGTTTCTAAATTTAAAAAATAATGCATTTAATTCGATAGAATGAAATGTGACGAAAATTAAATAAATTTTATATTATTTATTAAAAAATAATATTGTTAGAGTAAATTTTATGTTGCAAAACAATAATATTTATATATACCAATATATACTTTTAAAAAATAGCACAACAATTTTCTTCTCTTCAGTCGCTCTGTTCTCCTACCTTCTCAATTGCGATTTGGCACCAACAACCAGATTATATCAGTCTTAAATCCACTATATACATTTGCAATCTGGCTCATATATTTGAATATTTAAAAACTCGTTAAATATATAAATCCGATTTTTTGGCCTCCTCCTCTGTAACAACATGCATAGTAGTTCGATTGAACGAAAGAAAAATATAAGGAATATCAAAATAATACCTGATTTATTCTTCTGGGGATGGGGAATATTAGTAGATGAGTTCTGAGAGTTGATGGGCGAACAGTAGAAGAGGAGAAGAGGGTTTAGGAGGAAGCTAAGGAAGATGACCACTAGTAACCAGATTCAGAGACGTCATTATTATTAATTAATTTAATTGATTAATTAATTGATTGTAACTCGGGTATTTACAATGAGTATGTGAGATCGATAGATAAAGCGGTGACTTAGAGGTGAGTTGGGAGTGGGTGAACCATGAGAAATAAAAAACAGTTAAATTGAGAACGACGAGGAAGTAGAACAAAAAACGGACCTGTAATTTGAGTACAAGGGTATTATGGTCCATACAAATGTTATTGCTCTAGCAACAAAAAAATTGTTGTGGCAAGATCATTACCTATTTGTTAGATTATTTATGTGTAAATTTTATTTTTTACTTCATTGTTTGTTATAAGTTCATGTGTATTTTAAAATTCACTTTTATAACCAAAATTTTACGTATAATTTATTATTATATCATTCTTATACTCTCATTCAATTTAATAATGTCTTTCACTTCTATTTTTTTTTATTTATTCATTTCATTCGCATATTATTTTATTATATCTAACTAAACGCAACATAAGGTGAATGTCCCTCTCATGGTATTTGTAAGTTGCATATTGATGGTCAATTCAAATGAGCTCCAGGTTTGGATGGATGTGGGGAAAAAGAGGATATTATGGTATTTGTAAGTTGCATATTGATGGTCAATTCAAATGAGCTCCAGGTTTGGATGGATGTGGGGAAAAAGAGGATATTGGAGGGGAAGTTTTTAGTATTCTGTTGGAATTGTTTCAGCTTTATAAACAGAGATGTGGAGTGTCTTTCATGACCTAAATTTGGTATAAAATATGGGGATCATATCACTTATCTTGCAGATGGATTATTTAACTTTGGTGGATGCGATTAGAAGTAGAAAAAACAGAAAAGATAATCAAACTCGAGATAAGATGTTTTTTATTTGGATTCGTAATCTCTTAGAAAGTGATTGGACTGTGCGAATGCACATAAGCGAAGGGATGTTGAGGGCAGCTAAGCGCCTACCTGTGCTGCCCTCAACATGTGGCACATATGGAAAATAAATTTACTATACATGGCAGAATTGCAAAATCGAAACGAGGCAGAAAACCCTGCTTAAACCTCCACTTGATTAAAATTTTGAGAAAGTTGATTTCGTATTTGTGAGCGACTTAAAATTTTAAATAGGAATAAAGTGTAATTAGGATAAATTTCTATGATGTATAAATATTTAATGCATGAGTTTTTATATTAATGTGATGTCTAAAAATTGATTATTATAAATTGGTGTATAAGTAATCAACCAAAAGTGATGTGAATATATTAATCCTAATCTTTAAACGATTATTTTAATCAAATGTGAACAAAAAAGAAATAGAAATCTGTGAAAAAACACTACAGAAGAAAAACGGCAATGTGAAATTCTGACTAAAAACTGTTGTGAGCCGATAATGTAACAACAATATTTTAAGAAGTTGGCTACGTACAGTGTGTATCCACTGATAAGTCAACTTTAACTGTGCAATCTAACCATGGTTACCAATATGGTTATGCATGTATATATATTTTTAAAAAGAAAACTTATTGTGTGAGGACATCAACAAAAGAAAGTTTTTTGTCCAACTAAATGTCGGCTAATGTAATTAATTGGTTGATATTAAGGCAGTAGCTACACAGACCAAGTTAGCCAATCACACCATTCCAAACACATATTTTTGGTCAAACTATCCAACGATTGATAATTATTCATCAAAATGATCCAACTGCTCTAGTTGATTTGCAAGTACTATAAATACATCATCTTAGGTATAATCCTAGCCTCACTCCCAAAATTTCTCTTTAGTCGACTAACGACATAAATTTCATTCTTCCTTTTCAAGAGTAGTTGTCTTTTTCTTTCTTTAAAGCTTCAAGAGGTAAGAGATTTATACCAATCTTATACTCTGTGCTGTTCTATTTTGTTTTGTTTCATTCATGTCATATTAAAACACTTTGTTTACTCCCTTCCAAAAGCAGGTTTTAAAATGTGCACATAATATCAGAAGTTATTAGTTGTGCATGCTAAAAGTTGTAAAAAAAAAAAGAATAAGAAATATTGAAGAATACCAACTATACAAACTGTGTTAACTTCCAAACTGCTTTTTTATCAATAGTTAAAACTAGGTAAAAACACCATTCTTGTGTCTTAGACCACTAGAGTTTTTGTGAGTTTAGCAGTATTTGTAAAGATGAGAAATAAAGAGGAAGACTTAAGTTTTCTCTCCTAATCTCTCTAAGGATAGAATAAAGTTGCAAGAACTGCTGAACTCTACAACCATGAAATTTGAAGTAGTGTTTTCACAACTGTGTGTGCGTACGTGTGAGTATGTGTGAGTGTATAAAAGAAATAATAAACCCTGTTGATGTCCACGTACAACATAAATAATTATTTATAAAGCTGAAAACAAACATATTTCAACTTGGGAACAAATATACAGAAAAAAAAAATCAAACTGTAGGACATCAAAGGATACTTATCAACTGATGGGTTAATTTTGTCATAGAAGAATAATTATTTACTGATGAGTAAATTATTCCCTGATGGCTAAAATTATCCCCTGATGATGTTATCCACTGATGAGGTATATTTTGGCGTAGGCCAAGTGACTTTGGCGGTAGTCAAATGGATTACTAACGAGTTTGGCAATGACTTTAGCGCTACTGTCCAAAAGTTAGGCGTTAAAACATTACCGACGAGTTCGGTGATGAGTTTGACACTTTGTAAAATTTAGAGTTTGGTGATGAACAAATCTTCATCTCTTGATGGTCGGGAACTTATCCCCTGACGAACAAATGTATCCCTGATGGTCATTTTATTCCTTGATGGCTATCCCCTGATACGCCGTCTACCTTTGAGATGCAAGATTTAATTTTGTTACAAATGATTAAGGAATTATTTAAAATAATAATAATTAATTAAAATTTTCCAATTAATAGTAAAAGATTTACAAACTCACTTAAGCTAAGTTTATTTAATAACTCAAATAATTATATGAAACCTGCAAATGATTAAATAACAATATTAAAAATCTTTCAAACTTGTTTAAAAATTCAATCCCAACGTAACAAATGATCAAAGGGAACATCAGAGAGATAAGAAATGCACTGATGTCACATCTGTACATACTCACATTTATATTCAAAGCATAGATTCTCATGTTATGTCCACATACATATTTTACAGAGGTATTTCACCAAGCAAGTGAATTAGATTAGCTCAGCTAAGGACAAAAGCAAGTATATACTTACTCTTATACTTATTTCAGTTAAACACATGATCAATTGATTCAACATGCGTACAATGTTATGACTTTTATGTTTAAATTTCTTTATAAATCAGAATGTTATGCTTTAGTTTCGGCTAGCATGACATGAAAGAATATGCATGGATATAACTGAGTTTTGATTTATCAATTATTTCTTAATATTATATATGTGCAAAAAAATGAGACTGATATGTTCCTTAAAATGTGGAACATGACACATGATTGGTAAGAGGAAAGGGAAGGTACTGATTTGTTCTGTCACCTGACTTAGAGGATTTATTTTGACTATGTAAGTTCACTGTGGGACCATGTTGTACAATCTGGCCCACTGATTACGGTATGGTTAGCAGATCCAACGGGTTTAACCCTTGATGGATAATAGGTTATTTATTCAAGAAGGATCACACAATTGTATTATCATCAGAGATCCTTAGAATTTTATAAGAACTTTGAGGTGGCGAAATTACTTCACCCAAACCTCACCAAAAAAAAATTATATCACTTTTAAACACTTTAGAAACTTTTTTGTCTTTTCCTCTATGATTATATATTTGTTAGGCGTAAATCGCTCATTCTTGTATAGTTCATGATTTTCAGGACCTGAGTTAGATGTTATACCACAATAGCAAAGGAGATGAATGAATTGATTAGCTTATAAGGAGCACCTAAGGAAGATAATTAAAGTTGTTATAATAGATTAGTTTTCATTGTAAGTTAATACTCTGAATTTTTGTAAGGATGTACTACTGAATTTTTTAGTTCAATGTTATACGGATGTGTTGTTGTCTACTTTCCCTCTACTGATGGTACCCAAGTCTTGTATGGGATTTTAGGGCTGTCACAGTTGGTAACAGAGCAGAGTTCGGCCAGAAGTGTTTTGTGAGAAACATCGCCCGAGATTCGACATCCATACTCCAAGAAGTGCCACAGTACTTTTTGGATCCTATGAATAGAAGATACTGGAAATAGAGCATGTCTTGAAATAGAAGAAGAGAGGACATTAGAAATTTAGCGATGTGATTTAAGTGGTAAAGAATTGAGGATATTAGAGGATAATAGAAATTTGCTCTGCACTAGAAATTGTATCACACCGCTAGAATGACCTTGACGTCTTGCTACCTAGAGTAAAATAAAAATAAGTAATGAAAAGTTAAGTTGTGAAATTTTTTTCCTTCCCTGTAAGGCAAAGGGAAATGACTACTAACACTTGTTTTAAATACATGCCATGCCAAGAGGAAGTCCTGGTAGGCCAAGAAAGAATGTCCCACCCAAAGAAGTGACTAGGACCGAGAGGGGGATTTGAGAAGAGGGGAACATAGATCCAAATCAGAACCTTAGGAATAACAACGCGAGATTTTTCAATGACACCGTGTTAGTTGAGCATTATGTCTCAGTAAATATTGTAGAAGGAGGTAATAATAATGCAAGGAAGGATAATGAGGAAGCGGAAAACAACAACGCTCAACCTCACAACAATGTTGCGAACCAGAATGACGTGAATAATGACATAAATTCCCTAGGTAACCAAATGGCTTAGTTCTTTCAATTGTTCTAAGCGGCCATGTCGGCTACTCAAGCCACACCATTACCAACCCAACCATTACGTCCTGTTGAAGACAGGTCTGCATTTAGAGATTTCACCAATGCTAAACCTCCAAGCTTCGATGGGAAAAGAGGACTTGTTGTAGCCTTGAATTGGCTAATCAAGCTGAAAAAGGTTTTTGAAATTGTGGATGTATCAGCAACATGCCAGACTAAGTTTGCCTCTTACATGTTGAAAGATGAGGCAAGTCACTGGTGGGCAGGTACTAAGCGAATGGATTTGTCCAAGTAAGAAGTAACAAAGAACACAAGCACAGAGTTCACTTGGCAGTGGTTCTCAAAAAAATTCAACGAGAAGTATTATTTCCTGAGCATCTCCAATGTTATGGAACTAGAATTCTTGAATATAAAACAAGGTCAGATGTCAATAGACGAGTACGAGGCCAAATTCACAGAGCTATTGAGGTTTGCTCCTCATCAAGTCAACGAGGAAAAAAGGAAGGCCTGAAGGTTTGAACAAGGATTGAACCTGTGGATTTTAAGACAAATAGCAACCTTTCAATTTGAAACCTTTGCTACAGTTGTTGAAAAAGTAAGAATTGTGGAAATGAGCAACAAGACTATTCAAGATTTCAATCGAGAGAATAAAAAGAGAGATCACCGGAGTGGCAAGAGAGACAACACCAACATGAGGATTGAGGAAAAAGGTAGCAACAGCCATGGTAACAAGAGGAAGTGGAATGATAATTCGATAATTGTGAATGTGAAGAAGGGAGCTACCTGTGTCAGCTGTGGAAAGAACCACGACACAACTCCATGCTTGATGGAAAAGAATGTATGTTACAAGTGTTGCCAACCTGGGCAATTGTCTTTTAACTGTCCTAGTTTGAGCACCAATGTTGTTCCACTCCAGACAAGACCACCACAACAACCACCAAAGTAGCTATCCTATGTGAGAACCTACTATACTTGCGGAGCCGATGGGCATATGTCACCAAATTGCCCACAAAAGAAAGGGGAGGTAAACTAGCTTTAACCAGAGCTAACACTATACCAGTTCGTTCACAAGCTAGGACTTACAACATGACTATTTAAGATGCAATGGCTTTAGAAAACATCGTAATAGGTACACTGCTTGTTAACTCACTACCTGTACATGTTCTTGTTTGTCCCATAAAGTGGTTTGTAGAGGGGGGGGGGGGGGGGGTTGAATACAAACCAAAAAATTCTTTCGAACTTTGTGAGTTTAATTAATATACTGTATTAAAAGTTGTAGAATTAAAATAATACAATATATCACAAGCGTTTCTGAACTTTTATAAGTCAATGAAATATTACAAAAGCTCACTAGTGTGAATGACCAGCTTCTAACAACTCTGTTGAAAATAACAGCTGCACTCTAGAATATGATTTCTAGCTTCTCTCAAGTTATCAAACCTTGTCTCTCTCTCTCTCTCTATAAGTTTATTATAGCTGCGATATAATTTGAGATAATATGTATACTAGTGTTTTTGTGTATCTCAGTGATATCTTGTTGTTATTTTTTGTTCGTCTTATCTCAGCTGGTCCATCTCTCTATTTATAGATATAGCTCATTTGTCCTCCAAGCTTCCACAGTGAGTTGCCTCCAAAAATATCTTTGATATTCTTTGGTAATTGCAACTTTGTCACATAACTTCTTTTTGCATAACCTTCCTTGCACGCCAACCTATTATGTAACATCTCTAATGTATCAGCACACCAACTCCCTTATTTTCCTCTTGGAGTTCTCATGATAAGTTATCTCTGCAGTGAATAACTTATCTCTATGAGCTTCCTAGTTTTTGATTGGACCAACTTCCATATTTTCTTCCTTCACGTTCCTATAAGTTATCTCTAAAGTTTTCACATCAGCAGCTATATACGCTTGCTAGTATATAAGTATGACTTATCTCCATATTTTACTTTATTAGTGTTCACATCTAGAGTGTATAACTTATATCCTTGAAGCTTCTTCGATAGTCAATGTCTCCTTATTAGACCACTATCTATATTTTAATTTCATCGCCATTAGACTTGAGTTATTGGATTTGTGAACTCAGACATGTGTCATCCCATATGTCATTTTTAGTCTTTAATTATTTTATCCCCTGATGGGCTATTTTGTTCATTAGTGGATATTTATCCCCAGATGACCAATTTTGTTCATCAATGGATATTTATCCCCTGACGACCGAATTTGTTCATCAGTGGATATTTATCCCTGACACACAAGCACTTTGGTGCTTCACAATTTATCCACTGATGCCCAAGCACTTTGGCGCTAGTGTAAATTACCCGACGACTTTGGCAATGAGTAATTTTGAGTTTGACATGTTGATTTGCCCGATGACTTTGGCTTTAGTAAAATTATCTCAAGGCTACTTTAATGCATTGGAATGTCTTTACCTTAGTCTTTATTAGCTTCAACATTAGTCTCCAATGAACAAACACTTGGTCTATAATGAGTAAACACTTAGTCTCTGAAAGACAGCCTCTGATGAACAAAAACTTAGTCTCCGATGAACAAAAACTTAGTCTCTGATATTAGTAAAATTATCTCAAGGCTACTTTAATGCATTGGAATGTCTTTACCTTAGTCTCTATTAGCTTTAACATTAGTCTCCAATGAACAAACACTTGGTCTCTGATGAGTAAACACTTAGTCTCTGAAAGACAGCCTCTGATGAACAAAAACTTAGTCTCCGATGAACAAAAACTTAGTCTCTGATGATCAAAGGCTTAATCTCCGAGAGGCTAATTTTGCTTGACCAACTTTGACTTTTGTTGAGCTCTCCAAATGCATTCCTTGTAGTCTCTGCTACGCACCTGTAGTCTTTGAAAGTAGATTCTCATAGTGCAGTACTGTAGGTACATGTACAATTACAAATTAAACTATTCTAAGTGTTTATACATCATCATAAAATGTTATAATTTCCTAACAATCTCCCCCTATTTATGATTATCAATGATAAACATAAATCAAGGTTTGATGATTATGTCAAAACTCAACCTTATAACACCATTTCTTAGACTTGAATTTAAAACATGTAAAAACATAATTGTACATGTATTTAACAGTGATGGTTTTGTTGTTTTAGTTCCTTGATGCTTAGCCATCATTCTGTTAATATTTTGAACAATTCTCTCATTGTCTTTATCAAAATTATTCTTTGTTTCTCCTACCTTGATCATTCTCCCCCTTTTTGACATCAACATCTTAATGTTGGAGGTAGAAATCACCAGTATAGGTTGACTAGAAGGAAGAGATTCTTTGAGCTTTGTTTGAAGGCCATTGATTATGAAGTGTTGGACCTTCATGTTGTACTTTCTTTAATCAATGATTTAAAAATTCTGTGAGTACAGCTGCACTTAACCTATGTGTGAAAGGTATTTATAGATATGATCATTATAGACTCAAATACCTATGTCCTTGGAGGTGGACTATTTTCAACAGATACAGCCTTTTGAGAGGTTGCACCTAGAGATGTTCTTTTTCCTTTTACAACTTAATATCCTTTTGAGAGAATATTAAGCGATCTCCAAGGGTTCCCATTGTTCCTTATTTCTTCCTCATAACTTCCTCTAAATGCTCACTCTCCCCCTCAGCTATTGTTGGTTCTAGTTGTTTTCATTTTACAACCTTTAACTTTTGAGAGATAGAGGAGGTGGCTTTTGATATAGTCTTGTTTTTAGAGGGTTTTGCTACTTGGGTAGAATACTAACATCCTTCATTGTAGAAGAATTAGAAGAAATAAAGAATAAAGTAGTAGAAAGTTAAGACATACCTGAATCAGCTATGACAAGATCCTCAAATAGATGATGAATAATAAACATAAGGAATCCTACATAGTATAAAAGTTTTTCTACTATATATATAATTAGGAGTTAATTATCCACTGACAGTTAAACTGTTGGAGGATAATTAGCCACTGTTGTATTATCATCAGTTAATAATATCCTTTAATAAGAACAATTATTGACTACTACTTCATAGTGTTGTTATCTTTATGAACAATTAATTTTTGTAAAAGATAATTTTGACTGCTTCATTCAGCTGTTAATTAGTCTCTAGTAACTAAGTCATCAGAAAATAATTAACTACTGCTACAACTCAGACTTGCACAAAATTTTCAAAGTGTCTTATTCACCAAAGATTGAGCATACCTAGTTCACTTACCAACCTATTAAAGGTGGCTTCATCCAATGGTTTGGTGAATATATCTACAAGCTGCTTCTCAGTTGGAACAAAATAAAGTTCCACAGTACCATTCATCACATGCTCTCTGATGAAGTGGTACCTAATGTCTATGTGCTTTGATCTAGAGTGTTGCAAAAGATTTTCTGTGATGAAAATAACACTAGTAGTGCCAAAATAAATAGGAATTTGATTATACACCATACCATAGTCCATTAGTTGAGTTTCCATCCATAAAAATTGAGCACAACAACTCCCAACAGTAATGTATTCTACTTTAGATGTCGAGCTTGACACTGAATGTTGTTTCTTGCTAAACCATGATACCAATTTATTTCCAAGAAAATGACAGCTTCATGTTGTACTTTTCCTATCTAATTTGCAACCTGCATAATCTGTATCTGAATAACCTATTAGATTAAATCCAGAATCTCTAGGATACCAAATGTCAAGATTTGGAGTACCCTTGAGATATCTGAATATTCTTTTTACTGCAATCAAATGAGATTCTCTAGTGTCTGACTGAAATTTAGCACATAAACAAGTTGAAAACATTATATCAGGTCTACTGCAGTGAGATATAAAAGAGAGTCTATCATGCCTTTATAACTTGAAGCATCAACATTTTTACCATTTGAGTCTTTGTCAAGTTTAGTGGCTGTCGGCATGGGCGTTTTAGCAGTTGCAACATCTTGTAAATTAAATTTCTTTAAAAGGTCTTTTAAATATTTAGTTTGACTAATGAAAATTCCATTAGAGGTTTGTTTAACCTGTAAACCCAAAAAGAAAGTTAATTCTCCCATCATGCTCATCTCATATCTACTTTGTATAAGCTTAGAAAACTTAGAGCATAAGTTCTCATTAGTAGAACCAAAGATAATATCATCAACATAGACTTGAACAAGTATTAAATCACCAACATATTTTCTATGAAATAAACTTTTGTCTATGCTACCTCTAGTGAATTTATTTTCAATTAAAAATTGAGATAGAGTATCATACCATGATGTTGGTGCTTGTTTATGTCCATAGAGTGCTTTGTCTAACCATAGACATGATTGGGAAATTGATGATTTTCAGAGCCAGGAGATTACTGGACATACACCTCTTCTTGTATTTTTCCATTCAAAAAGACATTCTTTACATCCATCTGGTACACTTTAAAATTTTCATGAATAGCATAGATAAGAAATATCCTGATTGCTTTCAATCTAGGTACTGGTGCAAAGGTTTCATCATAGTCAATTCCTTCTTCTTGTGAATAACCTTGTGCAACTAGTTTGACCTTATTTCTTGTCATTGTACCAGCTTCATCCAACTTGTTTTTGAAGATCCATTTAGTACCAATGATTGATTTATTCTTTGGTTTTCGTACTAGTCTCCAGACTTTGTTTCTCACAAACGGATTAAGTTCATCTTGCATAGCAATTACCCAATCAGTATCTTATAATGCTTCCTCAACCTTTTTAGGTTCAATCTTGGATAGAAAGTTGAGGTATAGGCATTTATTTTGAGTAGCACTTCTTGTTGACACACCTTTAGATGGATCTCCTATAATTTTCTCCATAGGATGATCTCTTGTCCATCTTATTTGTGGAGGTAAACTTTTTGAAGAAGAGGCTTCATTTGTTCCAAGTCCTCCATGGTGTGTAGTGCTCTCATCTTAATGTGAAGCTTCCCCTGAATCAGTGGATATTTCTAGATTGGAGTTTGAGATATCGTCTGATTCACTTTCCACTAATTGTACCCCTCAGTGGTTAAACGGATATCCACTGGTGGAGTGTCTTCTTGGGGTTCAGCTTCATCAACTGATGAGTTAGTTTCTCCATTTTCTGACTCATCTTCATTTTCAAACCTTAGAACTTCATGCATTCCTATTATTTTCTTATCATCAAATGCAATATGAATAGATTCTATTAAAATGTTCAGTCTAAGGTTGTAGACCCTGTATGCTTTTCTTGTTAGAGAGTAACCTAGGAAAATTGTTTCATCAGCTTTGAGATCAAATTTTACTAAGTTTTCACCTTGACTTTTTAGCACAAAGCATCTTCCACCAAATACATGAAGAAATTTGACATTAGGTTTCCTGCTTGTCATAAGTTCATAAGGAGTCTTGTTGTGAGCTTTGTTGATCAATGTCCTATTTTGAGTGAAGCATGCAGTTGAAATTGCTTCAGCCCAAAAATAGGTAGGAAGTTTGGCTTCTTCAAGCATGGTTTTAGCAACTTCAATAAGAGTTCTATTTTTTTCTCTCAACTACTCCATTCTGTTGAGGGGTTCTTGGAGCAAAAAATGTGTGAGATATTCCTTTGTCCACACAGAAACATTCAACTTTTGAGTTCTTGAATTCTGTTCCATTATCAGTTCTTAGAACTCTGACAGTCAACCTAAATTTAGTTTCCACTTTCTTGATGTGATCAATTACCAATTGAGCTATTTCATTTTTGGTATGCTGAAATTTTATCCATGTGTAACTGGTGAAATCATCAACTATCACCAGAGCGTACCTTTTCTTTGAGACAAACATTATGTTTACAAGTCCAAATAAATCCATATGAATTACTTGTATTGGACTTGTAATTGATGATATCTCCTTGTTTCTAAAGGAAGCCTTTTTTTGCTTCCCTTTTTTAAAATCTCCACATAGACCATCTTGAGTGAATTCAAGTTGTGGAAGACTTGTCACAGATTCTTTATTCACCAAACTGTTGATTGTCTTGAAATTCAGGTGAGAAAACTTCTTATGCCATAGCCAACTCTCATCCACTGATGTTTTACTATAAAAGCATCTGGACTGATTTTTATTTGATGAAGCAAAGTTGGCTATGTAGAGGATACCTTTCCTAACTCCAGATAGAGCTATTTTTCCATCCCTAATGTCACTTATCAAGCAATGTTCATCCTTGAAAGCAACATTGTAACCTCTATCACACAGTTGGCTGATGCTAAGCGAGTTGTGCTTAAGACCATCAACTAGTCCTACATCATCCAAGATGACATTTCCATTTGTAACTTTGCCATATCCCAAGGTATATCCTTTGCTATCATCTCTAAAAGAAACACTTGGGCGAGCTTATAAGCAAGATGGTTAGGATTTCCACACTTCCAGCAATGTTTCCTAGGTGCATTAATAACAGGAATATAACTAGTATATTTGTTAATTCCCTCCTTACCATTACTAGTATTTTTTAGCCTAATCTCTGATGAGTGAGTAGGCTTTGGATTAGAGCTTTTGGCTCTGAAGTCATTTAATTTCTTTTCCAGCTCACTAACTCTTTGTTCTAGCACAGTCTCCTTAGATTTTTCCTCAGTAGCTCCAGCCTTAACAAATTTTATCTTTTTAAAGGTAGGAGCAGTAGCTAATGGAATACTTTTACTTATGCTAGTTTCACTAGTTCCAGTGATTGTGTGATGGCCCCAAAATCTCATATCGAACCAGGGCTCCATCAAAAGAAAATAAAGACAACATCACATCCTTTCTTAGCATAATTAAGGTTTAAAAGAAAGTAGTAGCAAGTTATTACAACCCAAAATATTATAATTCTAGCGGAAGCTAAGTTATCTCTAAATTACAGTCCATAACATTATAATTTCCATACACCTTCCTCCTTTAACACCCACCCATAAGGTCAGCATAAGCTCAATAACCAATCACTTTTGCCTTCCCCTTGTCAGAGGGTTCAGCCTTTGTACCATGTGCTGGAAAACATTAAATTCAACAAGAATGAGCGATTCATGCTTAGCAAATGTATAAGCAAATGAGGGATACAAATTTGGGATATTAATGGAGGTTCAATTCTATTTGTGAGGCTCAGTGAAACAAAATACCAATACCTCAGAAATCTTTGAAGAACTTTGAGGATCATTAATGATATACAATGTGTAATCCTCCTCGACAAAAGACAGGTATCCACCTGTGTATATCTTTCTCAAAATATCTATCGGGGGCTAAACCCATTGGATCTGCTAAGCATACGGTACACAGTTAGCCTAATTGTAACCATATGTTCCCTCAGTGTGTGAACATACGTAGTCACTTATAATTCCTCTAGGTCAGGTGACATAACAAATCAACATCTTTCCTTTCCTCTAGCCAACCATGTAGCATAACCCATTTAAGGGACATATCATTCTCAGTTGTTTGCACGGATATAGCATTAAAGAATACTGATAAATCAAGGTTCAATTATATACAAGCGCATTTATTCATAGTATGCTAGCAAAAATTTAAAGCATAACATTCTCATTCATAAAAGCAATTGAAATATATGAATCATAGCCTCGTACGCATATCGAATCAAGAGATAATGCGTCAAATTGAAATAAGCATCAGATTGAATATATACTTGTCTCGGTCCTTAGCAAAAGCAAAATCAACTTCAATTTACTCGTGAGTGAGACACTCTATACAATATGCATATAACATGAGAAGTTTATACCATTGATAAAGATATGAGAAAAATGCACATGTGATGTCCTTAAACTTTTAATGTCTTAATTTTGACATAAGGACCGTTGAGGTTTAATAAATAATTAGAACATCTTAAAATAATTTAAGAAAATAAAGTTTTATATTTTTGAAGACGAAATGCGCATCAGTGGATAGCCATCGCGACATAAAAGTGGTTATCAGGGGATAAATTGCTCGTTAGGGGGTGACTAGTCATCAGTGGACAACTTCACCCGTCAGGGGATGACCTCTCGGCCATCAAGGGATAATTCACCCATTAGGGAATAGTCATCAGGGGATGACTTACCCATCAGGGGATGGTCTCGACCGTCAAGGGATGAATTTGTTCATCGCCAAACTCGTCGAGTGATAACTTGTTTCAGCACCAAACTCACTACGTCATCGCTGAATCCTTGATGGGTGATTTTTTCAGCGCCAAACTCCTCGGTGGCTAGTTTGTTCACCGCCAAACTCCATAAGTCAGCGCTAAACTTAGTTGGCTATTGCCAAACTCTTCGGAAACTAATATCTTTAGTCATCAAAGACTAACATTCTTTTCCCATCAGAGACTAACAACATTTTCGTTCATCGGGGACTAGTATTTTTGTACTATCGAAAACAAATATTTTTAGCCTACCAGAGACTAATATTATACTGTTGGAGACTAACTTGGAATCTCTTAGGGACTATTTTATACTATCAAACACTAACATCAACTGACGGAGACTAAGTTAGAACTTGTCTCAGATGTAGTGGTGGCATCTTCATTCTTCAGAGGGTGGTGTTATCAACACACAACCATACATAGGTCGACTCTTATTATCTTTTCTTTTAGCATGCAAAATTAATAACTTCCGGCGTCATGTGCATGAATGAATAAGGAAAAAAATAGAACAAAGCATAATATTGGTATAAAGCTCTTACCTCTTCAAGCTTTAAAGAAAGGATTAGAATACTCGTGCTGCTCCTGAAGAAAACTGCTTTTGAGAAAGAAGAATGAAATTTATGTGGGTTGAGAGAATTCTTTTTGGGAGTGAGGTTAGGGTTGTATTCGAAATGATATATTTATACCATTTGCCGAGCAACAAGAGCTGTTGGATTGACTGAGATTTGATTTCAGCCGTTGGCTGGAAAAAGAAGTAACAATCTTTGAAATGGAACAATTGGTCTGAAAGGCCGGTGTTGCGGCTGCCAAAACTGAACCAATCACCTATCCAAGCCGATAATCTATTGGACAATAATCTTTCCCTTGTTGGTGCCTTAGGCAACAAGCTTTCCCTGAAATAGTAATTATATCACTTGTCTCACGGTAGTCCTTGGTTCAAACATGGGTACTGTAGCTCACACCCGTGTTATTGCCTTCCCACGTGAAAACACTTCACAAACTTTAAATAAAAACTTGAATAAAATAATCATTTAAAGATTTGAGTTCAAAATATATTTAAAATCATTTGGACATCACATTGCAATAAAAACTTCCATTTAAGTTATGAATTTGTTATTCATACACCATAAAAGAAATTAAACCTTCATGCATAAAATAAATTAATCACAAAATGAATTAATCATATAACAAAACTCTTTTTTTTTTAACTTCGCACATCCTTCGCTCCTTAAAAGGAGTTTCGTCCTCAAAACTTAGCTAACAAACAAATGGGGGTATTTGTCCATCACAGCGCTTTCAAGCTCCCACATAGCTTCCTCTACACTGTGATTCCTCCATAATAATTTTACGGAAGGAATTTCTTTATTCCTAAGAATTTTAACCTGTCAATCTAAAATCTGAATAGGGACCTCTTTATAATTTAAATTTGGTTGTAGCTCTATCGGTTGATAATCTATTATTCCTCTATGGTAGGCCTTGTAAGGGCATAAGACTGATATGTGAAATACATCGTGTATGTGGCCTAAAGCTGGGGGGTATTGCTAATTGATAAGTCACTTCACCGATTTTCCTCAACACTTCGAATGGTCCCACGTAGCGGGGACTTAACTTTCCTTTCTTGCCAAAACGCATTACACCCTTCCAGGGCGACACTTTTAATAATGCATAACTTCCGATCTCCAAAGTTTGATCTTTTCTACGTTGATCATCAAATTGTTTCTTTCAGTCTTGGGCCGCCTTCATCCTCATTTTGATCATCTTGATTGCTTCTTTATTTTGTTGGATTATCTCTGGTCCAATTAGCTTCTTTTCTCCTACTTCATTCTAGTATAGTGGAGTTTTGAGCTTTCTACCATACAATGCTTCGAATGGTGTCATGCCGATGCTGGCATGATAGCTATTATTGTACGTGAATTCAATCAGTGGCAGATGGTTATCCCAATGGCCCTTGAAATCAAGAACGCAAGCTCGTAGCATATCTTCTAGTGTCTGAATTGTGCGTTTAGATTGACCATCGGTCTGGGGGTGATAGGCTATGCTCATGTCTAGTCTCATTCCCAGATATTCTTGGAAGCTCTTCCAAAATCTTGAGGTAAACCTCGGATCTCTATCAAAGATGATGGAGATTGGCACTCCATGTCGACTCACAATTTCCTTAACATACAACGTCACCATCCGATCCATCTTGTATGTGTACTTGATGGCCAAGAAGTGTGATTATTTGTTCAATTTATCGACTATGATCCAAATGACGTTCATCCCTCCAAGCGTGGTTGGTAATCCAACTACAAAAGCCATTGTGATAAATTCTCACTTCCATTCGGGGATTTCCAAAGGTTGAAGTAGTCCACTTGGTTTTTGGTGTTCTGCTTTAACCCTTTGGCACGTTAAGCATCTACTCACCCAATCGGCTATTTCTCTCTTCATGTTGGGCCACCAAAAATTTTGTTTCAAGTCTTGATACATTTTCATTCCTATAAGATGAATAGAGAACTTTGAGTTGTGGCCTTCATGTAGAAGTTCTTGCTTCAATTCAGTTTTCGCAAGAATCCAAATTCGACTGTCATGTCGCAATAATCCATCATTGTGCATGCGACACTTTTTTTCCTCTCCTTTAATTAATTTGTCCATTTCCTCACAATGTTCTTCTTATGCGACTCTAATGAGGTCGTGCAATTGAGGCCAAACTCGAATTTCTTATTCCATATCCATCCTCTGGGCGGTGGTTAGGGCATTGAGTTGAAGACGTTCAAATTCCTTTCTAATTTCTTCTTGGATAGTCATCACATTCAATCTTTCACGATGGCTGAGCGCGTCAGTAACTACATTTGCATTCTCGGGGTGGTAGTTGATAGAGCAGTTGTAGTCCTGAATCAACTCTAACCAACGCCTTTGTCACATGTTGAGTTCCTTTTGCGTGAATATATACTTCAAACTTTTGTGATCAGCATATATTTTGCACTTTTCACCGTAAAGGTAATGCCTCCAAATCTTCAACGCAAAAACGATAACTACCAATTCTATGTCATGTGTAGGGTATCATTTTTCGCAATCTTTTAACTGACTTGAGGCATAAGCAATCACCTTGCCATGTTGCATCAAAACTGCCCCAAGTCCTTGTTTTGACGTGTCGCTGTAAATGACAAATTCGCCCTTGTCATCTGGTAATGTCAGAATAGGGGCTACCGTCAATCTTGTTTTCAATTCCTGGAAACTCTTCTCACAATCAGGAGTCCAAAAAAATTTCACAATCTTTCTCGTCAAGCTTGTCAAGGGTACATCTAGTTTCGAGAAGTCTTTAACAAACCTTCGGTAGTAGCCTACCAAACCCAAGAAACTCCTTACCTCGGTTGGGCTTATTGGTCGAGGTCACTTCATGATTGCTTCGATCTTATTGGGGTCCACTGTAATACCATTTTTGTTGATCACATGCCCAAGAAACTTCACTTCTTTCAGCCAAAACTCACATTTGGAAAATAATTGTTTTCTTCTTAGAATCTCCAGCGTTGTCCTTAGGTGTTCCTTATGCTCTTTCTTCGTCTTTGAATAGATGAGAATATTATCAATGAAAACGATGACAAACTTGTCCAAGAATAGTTTGAAAACATGATTCATCAAGTCCATGAAAGCTGCTGGTGCGTTTGTCAGTCCAAATGGCATTAGTAGGAACTCATAGTGACCATAACGAGTTCGGAATGCTGTCTTCGGTATGTCCTCCTCTTTGATCTTCAATTGGTGATACCCTGAGCAAAGATCAATTTTCAAGAAGTATTTCCCCCCTTTGAGTTGATCGAAAAGGTTGTCTATCCTTGGCAGGGGGTACTTATTCTTGATCGTGACCTTGTTTAGCTCTTGATAATCAATACAGAGTCTCATCGATCCATCTTTCTTTCGAACAAATAGTACTGGTGCACCCCAGGGTGATACACTTGGTCTGATCAATCCTCAATTTAAGAGCTCCTGTAACTGCATCATCAGCTCCTTTAGTTCAAATGGTGCCATACGATATGGGGCCTTGGAGATTGGCGCAGTACCGGGGATCAAGTTGATTTCGAAGTCTACTTCTCTATCCGGGGGTAGACCAGGCAACTCTTTTGGAAATACGTCTGCAAAATCCTTTACCACAGGGACATTTTCGATCTTTGTTTCTTTCTTGTCGATATCGTGTACATAAGCCAAGAAGGCTTTGCAATCCTTGCAATCATCTTCTTTGCCTGGATCATGGTTAAGAATGTCAATGATTTTACCATCTTGGTGCCATGGAACCAAGCCTTCACCCTTTGGGAAGATCGCAGGATGACTCTCTTCCTTTTCCAATCAATATTGGCTTGGTATTTGAATAACCAGTCCATTCCTAATATTACATCAAATTCTCCCAAAAGAAAAGGAATAAATTGGCAAGGAATTCATGTTGGTCTATCTTCAAAGTGCAGTTAAGGTAAACATGAGCAATATTTACTACTTTGCGATTGACAACGACTACCACTAAGGGATTAGGTAAAGGTTCAGACAGGACTAGCATGCTCCTAGCTAACCGTTTAGATATAAAACTTTGAGTAGCGCCCGAATCAAACAATACATGAACATGTATGGAGTTCACTAGTAGTGCACCTATCACGACATCATCGGAAGCCATTGCATCTTGCACGGTCATGTTGTAAGTCCTTGCTTGAGGTCTTGTTGGCATGGTGTTGACTCCTGTCGGTATTGGTTTGCCATCTTTCTTCTGAGGGCAATTAGGAGAGATGTGCCCTTCCCTTCTACATGTGTAACACATCCTCACTGCGGCTAGTGGTCTGTTAAGTTGCTGATGTTTTTGTTGAGGTTTTCCCTGGGGCGGGGCAGCGGCGAGGTTCAAAGTCGGACAGCTTGAGGAGAAGTGCCCTGGTTGGCGGCATTTGAAACAAATGTCCTTCCCTTTCCATCACGAAGTTGTGCCATGGTTTTTTCTGCAATTTGCACATATGGCAGCCTTCTTTGAGATGCCATCAGTTGATTGCTCCTGCCACTTTCTTTTTCCACTACTGACCAAACTGTTATTGTTTTTACTCCCTTCCTCCTTCTTCACATTCGCACTACTAAAGTTCTTATGATTTCTCTTATTATTCTCCTTCCTTTTATCTTCCTTTTTGTTTTCTCGATGGTAATCGTGTACCGTCTTGTTACTCCATTCCGCGATTCTTGCTTTCTCCACAACTGCGTCAAAGGTCTCCAGTTGAAAAATTGCTACCTGTCTCAGTATCTAAGGGTTCAACCCTTATTCAAACCTTCTAGCCTTTCTCCCTTCATCGCCTACCTGATGGGGAGTGTACCTCATTAGCTCGTTAAATTTTTCCTCATACTCATCCACCATTATGGACCCTTGCTTCAGATTCAGGAATTTCAGCTCCATTGCATTAGAGACACTTAGGGGGTAGAACTTTTCCCTGAATTTCTGAGTGAACTACTCCCAAGTTATCACTGTGTTGGTGTTTCGCACGGCTTCCCTTTTTGTTATTTCCATCCTCTTGGCACCTTTCCATCAGTGGTTGGCTTCCTCTTTCAGCATGTAAGCCGCTGATTTAGTCTTGCAATCATCTGGCACGCCCACTAAGTCAAAGGCCTTCTCAATTTCCTCCAACCAATATTGTGCTACAGTGGGTCCTCCTTTCCCGTCAAGGTCAGCGAATTGATGCCAATGAACTCTCGGATACAAGATCCACGGACAACAGGCCTTGATGGTTGGGGTGGTGGTGGAGCTGGTTGATTTGTGGCCACAACATCTCAGAAGATCTAAAGGAATTGAGCTAGCGGGTTGTCGCCTACATTCCCGGTGGTATTGTTGGTAGAATTATGGTCATTGACTGGGGATAGTGGTGGATTGTGTGGGGGATTGCGGTTAATCCCTTCCACCTCCTCTGAGTTTTCATCCTCTACGACAACTTCGTCAGCATTATTAACTCGATTTTTCCTCTCTCGATAGGTAGGATTTTCGAGCCTTACTGTGTCATTATGGGGGGGTTATCTTTCTAGGCCTTCGTGGTTTCCTGCCTTCAGCCATAATCTAATATAACACACAGAAAGAGTTAAACATCCTTCACGAAGCATTCCATTCTTTACGTGGCTCAAGAAATTCATGGTACTAACAGTGCACATTTAAAACAAGATAATATAAAGACTTCTAAGTAAAACATAAACATCTAGATATATCAAAATAATCATTCCTCCACAACCGAGACTACACAATGGTCCTTCCTATATCAACATCGGACTCCTATGTCTAGTAGTGCTCATCCTCCATGTCCAATGGTCCCTCCTACTCCGCCTCTTGTTCCCACAGCCGAGACTGCACAATAAATAACACATGCAGAGATACACCTACGACGTTAGTGTTATCTTCCCTTAGTGACTTCTAACCTTAAGGTTCTCAACTATTTGACTCTAACACAGGCCTTAGCCCTTGATCCACTAATATATACTAGTACCTCTTTTCTAGCATCCAATCCTTAAAATTTCTCTTCTTGCGTAGCTTTGGGCTATACCATAGTATTTCATACTTCCTAGATACAGTTCACGGGCAGTGTTTCTTACGATTCACTTCTGGCCGTAAACTAGGCTCTGATACTAACTGTGATGGTTCAATAAGTCATCGTTGAATCCTTGATGGGTGATTTGTTCAGCACCAAACTCCTCGGTGGCTAGTTTGTTCACCACCAAACTCCATAAGTCAGTGTCAAACTCAATTGGCGATCGCTAAACTCTTTGGGAAATAATATCTTTAGTCATCAGAGACTAACATACTTTGCCCATCAGAGACTAACAACATTTTCCTTCATCAGGGACTAGTATTTTTGTACTATCGGAGACAAATATTTTTAGCCTACCAGAGACTAATATTATACTGGCGGAGACTAACTTGGAATTTCCCAGGGACTATTTTATACTATCTATGACTAACATCAACTAACGGAGACTAAGTTAGAACTTGTCTTAGATGCATTGGTAGCATCTTCACTCTTCAGAGGGTGGTTTTATCAACACATAACCATACATAGGTCGACTCTTATCATCTTTTCTTTTAGCATGCAAAATTAATAACTTCCAGCATCATGTGCATCAATGAATAAGGACAAAAATAGAATAGAGCATAATATTGGTATAAAGCTCTTACCTCTTCACGCTTTAAAGAAAGGATTAGAATACTCGTGCTGCTCCTGAAGAAAACTGCTTTTGAGAAAGAAGAATGAAATTTTTGTGGGTGGAGAGAATTATTTTTGGGAGTGAGGTTAGGGTTGTATTCGAGATTTGAGTTCAAAATACATTTAAAATCTTTTGGACATCACATTGCCATAAAAACTTCCATTTAAGTTATGAATTCGTTATTTATACCCCATAAAAGAAATTAAACCTTTAGGCCTAAAATAAATTAATCACAAAATGAAGTAATCATAAAACAAAACTCTTTTTTTTTTTCGAATTCTCACAAATTGACAATTCATAAATCCCTAGCTGCTTTCCCTGGACCTTGTTATTATAGCCTAGCCCTTTATTTTGACTGGTGCTATATTTTTCTATTGTCTCCTTAATTATTTTAGAGGAGTTGGTCCATTCTTTTATGATGTCCTGCTCTTTCTTAAGTTGTGTTCTTAGCCATTCTTCTATTTATTTAGCACAAGCAAGATCATCTAGTGCCTTTTTGCACTCTTTCCTGACTTGTTCAAGAACACCTAGCTCAGACTCTAAGAAGGAATTTCTATTCTTTACTAGTTCAATGGAGTCTATGAGTCTAGCATTTTGTTTTACTAAGCATCTAAGTGTTCCTTTTAAATAGTACATTTCTTTACACATGTCAGCTAAGCTTTCTTTGCAATCAAATAATGACATAGTAGAAAAAATAGTCAAGTTAGTTACTTGGGAGTTCTTGAAATTTGGACTTCCAAAAGTGTCACTGCTATCAGAGTAGTTGGCCATCAGTGCCATGTTGACATATTTGTCATCCTCTGATTTTGAATCAACCCAATCCTTGCCTTTTTTGATTAGTGCCTTTCCCTTGCCCTTGCTGCCATTGAGGAGATCATAGTATTTCTTTTTATAGTAATCCTCATCTCTTGTAGCATCCCTGGGCTCCCTTGTCTTTTTGTCAGACTTGGGCTTCCTGCACTTACTAGCAAAGTGTCCAAGAGCATCACACTTGAAGCACCTGAACCTAGATCTGTCAGCCTTGTCAAATTGACTTTCTTTCTTACATGAGAAGACATTGTTGAATCCAGGCTTTCTCCTGACAAATTTAAGTTTTTTGAATTTTCTAGCTATTAGAGCTAGAACTTCATCAATGTCTTCTAAATCTTTTGGTGTGCAGAGTTCTTCCTCTGCCTCCCCATCTTTAGCTTCTTTATCAGATTCTAGATTAGAGTCTAATTTCTTAATGAGAACTCTTTCCCCATCAAACTTCATATTACTTGTCTCTACTATAAATGCAACAAACTTTTCTTTTTTGAAGTCAGGATTTAGCATGCTTCTTTGTTGCACTTCAAGCTCATAAGTTTTGAAATTTCTATAGAGCTTGTCCTTAGCTTCCCTTATAGCAGTTGTCTTGGCATCCCAAGATTATGGAAGTGACCTTAGGAATTTAATATTTGTGTATGTATTCTCATAGACTTTCCCATGTAATCTAAGATCATTGATGAGTCTATTGAATCTACCATATAGTTGATTAATAGATTCTCCATATTTGGCAGAGAAATACTCATATTGTTGAATGAGTAATGATCTTTTGTTGCCCCTAACTTCTTCAGTTCCTTCACATAGTACTTAAACAGTTTCTCATATCTCCTTGGACCTTTGGCAGTTGATGACACTGTTGAACATATCATTGTCCAACCCATTGTAGAGGATATTCATAATTTTTCTGTCTTTTAGGACTTCCTCTTTTTCTTCCTTAGAGAGCTCATTTGACTTTTTAGGTACAAATGTCTCTTGGGTTGGAATGTCATCAACAATACCTTGTGGCACAACTTTTGTGGGAATGACAGGTCCTTCTTTGAGGATGTCAGCATATTGGGACTCAATTGATTCCAAATGCAAGAACATTCTTCTCTTCCATAAGAAGTACTCTTCCATAAGAAGTACTCTTCCCTCTCGAGCATTGGAATTTTGACATTGCCATCCTTCTGTCCCATCTTTTTGATCTATTGATTGATGTTTTAATCAATAGGCTTTGATACCAATTGTTTGTCCCACAAGATGGTTTGTAGAAGGGGGTTGAATGCAAACCATAAAATTCTTTCGAACTTTGTGAGTTTAATGAATATATTGTATTAAAAGTTGCGGAATTGAAAGAATACAATATATCACAAGCATTTATATACTTTTATAAATCAATGAAATATTACAAAAGCTAACTGGTGTGAATGACCAGCTTCTAACAACTCTGTTGTAAATAACAACTGCACTCTAGAATATGATTTCTAGCTTCTCTCAAGTAATCAAAACTTGTATCTCTCTCTTTGTAAGTTTATTACAGTTGTGATATGATTTGAGATAATATGTATCACCCTTGAGAGGGGTGGTACGTTTAGGCAAGAAGGGAAAGTTGAGCCCTCGATATGTGGGACCATTTGAAGTCTTTAGAAAAATAGGCGAAGTAGCATATCAATTGGCACTACCACCAGCCTTAGGACACATTCATGATATATTTCACATATCTGTTTTACGTCCTTACAAAGCTGATCATAAAGGAATTATAGATTATCAACCAATAGAGTTACAACCTGATTTAAAGTATGAGGAGCTCCCTGTTCAGATTTTAGATCGATAGGTTAAGATTCTTAGGAACAAGGAGATCCTTTCTGTAAAGCTGCTATGGAGAAATCACATTGTGGAGGAAGTTGTTAGAGTGTATGCCCTAGTGGCCAATTATGTAATGATTGTGACACTATATTTATGTTATGTTTTGGTTAAATGATAATTTCTTTTATTATGTTTTATTTACTGCGTTATATAAATGTTAACATAATAAATGTCCTTAGAAGAATGATACTAATTATATAGATTCAAGTATGTGACTTGAATATGAGATCATATAAGTATGTAATGTATCATTATTCTTAAATGTCCTTAGTCGAGTATCATTGTCAGTGGGACAACAATAATACATTGAGACTAGTATGTGGATTAACTGATGGCCATATCTCATTGGTCATAAATATATACGAGATATATTAAGTTGATACATAGGTACATGTTAGAGAACATTGTACTGGACAGACACACCATGAGAATTCTACTTGGAACATTATGCTATGTGTCATAAGTAATTCTCATAGTGACAATGATGTAATGGTCCTTCGACCTGAAGTCATGACATTTCTACATAAGGAGTTATGCATTTTGACATTATCAAAAGTCACCTTTAACCAGGTGGACGATAAAGGTGATTGTTGGATGCATAATGAGTTATGTGAGAAATGGGAATGATGTAGATGGAATTTAACCCTCCTATAAATTAGGGGTGATATCTATAGGCCTCTTGATTGAGTGAGACTATGAAATGCATGGCCATGCTCAAATAGAGATTTGTTTCATATAGTTTACTCATTGATCAAGAAAACTGAGATTAAATTATGAAGAGGATGACACATCCATGCCTTGAATTTAATCTTAGATATCATGGTTAAAATGATTAAGTTACATTGAAACATTGGTCACGAAAGGTAACGTCGAATCTATGACTTTATTATTACTTGGGTAACAGTGATGTATTACTAGATGTCACTCACTGTTTATAATTTTATAATATGATTTAAAATTATTGTCAACGTAATAATAACCTAGAGGGTCACACACAAAGAACATTTGTCAAGGAGATATAATTTAAATGTCAATGATTTTAATATATCAATAAGATTGATTTAATTAAATCATGGCTTTAAATTATATATATATAAATATATATATGTAATCTGTATGAAGTAGAGTCCTTTGGAAGGAAATAAGAATATATATTTATTTGTATCTATATTAATTAAGTGAGACTTTGATTAAATATATATCTAATAAATATAAAATTTAGATTTTAATTCTCCTAATTAGATTAGGTTTTGGAATTACTCTATAAAAGGCTATATATATATATGATATATCAGTTATTCTCTCTAACTAATGCTTCACGTATTCTAAGAACCCTAGCCGCTCATAAGAGAGAGACTAGAGTTAAGAGAGATAGAGGGAAAAATAGAGATACATATTATACAGCTAGTACTGTAACTCTCTTTGTTCGGATCGTAAGACGATTCGTGGGTGTTCGTGTGAATACCGTAGAGACGTTCTCCAGTTGGATTGCGTTAAAGATTTGGAGATGATCAACACCTTCACCAAAAGCTTCAGATTCGCACTTTTAATCAGTAAAATCTTAAACTATCTGTATTAAATTGTTTCGCATAGATCCTCGGGTTTGGGTTTCGTTTTGTTTTTTTTTAATCGTATTTTTTCGCTATGTTTTATCCTATGAAACCCAATAGAAGCAACATTGGAACTGGAAGAAAGATGATGCAAAAGTATCCCCATCTTTTTCAATAGTTAAGTTTCGAGGACGAAACTTATTTTAAGGGAGGAAGGATGTGAGGACCTAGAATTATAAATAAGAATAAAGTGTAACTAGGATAAATTCCTATGACGTAAGAATATTTATGTTAATGTGATGTCCAAAAATTGATTATTATAAGTTGGTGTATAAGTAATCCACCAAAAGTGATGTGAATATATTAATCCCAATCTTTAAACAATTATTTTAATCAAGTGTGAATAAAAAGGATATAGAAATCTGGGGAAAAACATTGCAGAAGAAAAACGGTAGTGTGAAATTCTGCCCAAAGATTTCTATGAGCTGATAATGTAACCACAATATTTCAAGAAGTTGGCTACGTACAATGTATCCACTGATAAACCAACTTAACTGTGCAATCTAACCATGGTTACCAACATGGTTATGGATGTATATATATTTTTTAAAAAGGAAGCTTGTTGTGCAAGAACACCAACAAAACAAAGTTTTCTGTCCAACTAAATGTCGTCTAATGTAAGTAATTAGTTGATATTAAGGCAACAGTTACATCGGCTAAGCTATCCAATCACACTATTCCAAAGACATAGTTCTGGCCAAACCATCCAATGGCTCATAATTATTCATCAAAATGATCCAACTGCTCTAGTTGATTTGCAAGTACTATAAATACATCATCTAAGGTACAATCCTAGCCTCACTCCCAAAATTTCTCTTTAGTCGACCAACCACATAAATTTCATTCTTCCTTTTCAAGAGCAGTTGTCTTTTTCCTTCTTTAAAACTTGAAGAGGTACGAGCTTTATACCAATATTATACTCTGTTCTGTTCTACTTTGTCTTGTTTCATTCATGTCATATTATAAAACTTTATTTACTCCCTTCCCAAAGCATGTTTTAAAACGCGCACATAACATCAGAAGTTATTAGTTGTGCATGCTAAAAGTTGTAAAAGAAAATTATAATAAATATTGAAGAATAACAACTATACAAACTGTGTTAACTTCCAAAAAGAAGCATGGCAAACACATGTGTTCTATCTCTGTTCTCCTATATATGGAACGATTGTTACATGCTACCAAAAGGTGTTAGAGAAATATATAAAATATTAAAAATACTTAGAAAAATCTCAATCATCAACACACACTAGAGAGAAACTTTGTAACAGTTCTTGAGAGAAATATTCAGAGAGAAATCGCAGCTAGTGTGCGAAACAAGAAGTTGTAATCACTTACAGATTTGTAGTTGTTTAATCATTTTGTGAATATACAGATTCCCAGAAAAACCCAAGTTATACTACAACTATTTTAACTTGAATCTTTGTGTGTTCATTTTAATTTAAGTAAGATTTTTCTGAATATTGTAGCTATTCCAGTTTGTGCTTATTAAGTTTTATAGAGTGAAAAAGTTGTGTTGTTTGTATTCAACCCCCCTCAACAAACATATTAGATTATTTTGTTTTAACAATTGGTATCAGAGCCTACTAACAAATTATACTTGTGACAGCCCCGAATACCTAACCGTAGGCCAGAGTTTTATTATCAACTATTGCTACTCCGATATTCGTCGGGACATCAGGTCGTCAATGGTACAAAATGATTAATAACTAATAACCTTTCCTTCACAACATTAATTAAAATAGAGTATGTTAAGTAATTATTACAATTATTGTTTCAAATGATTTGTGCAGCGGAAAAACATAACTCTGTAATACAAAACCAAAGTCAAAATCTATATTCATGAGCCCTTAACAGCCAATCCTACATATATATCCTTCCCTTACCCTTTGAACTTTCTCCTTTTTCATGTTTAATTGAACGAGAATTCAAGAAAGTATGAGCAATAGAAGCTCAACAAGTAATATGATATAGTTGCAGGAAAAGAGAACTTTGCAACTAGTTCTGAATTATAATTTTCAAGGCAAAGTGTATGAACAACATTAAGAGTTCAAACTGTTGGATTCTCGTTGCAAATGGGGAGAATCCACACTCTCAGATAGAGGTAAAATTAGCAATACAATGCTTCTAAGTAAAGAACACAATCCACATAAGCACTTGACGTCTTTTAGTACTTCGACTTACTCGATCGCTTAACTCCGTTCAGAACTATGGCTTACTAGGAATACTTCTTACCATTTGACAATAGCAGACCAGTGCTATCTCAATATGGTCTACTGTGTACATACATATGACACTTAGTAGATATAATTGTGAGAACTCAAAAATTTTAAATGAGTTTTGTTATATGATTTATTTATTTTGTGATTTATTTATTTTATACATGTAGGTTTAATTTCTCTTTTTGGTATGAATGATGAATTCATATTTTTTTAGAATGAAAGTTCATTGGCAATGTGATGTCCAAAAGGTTTTAAATGTATTTTGAGCACAAGTATTTAAAAGATTATTTTATTCAAATGTATGTGTATGTTTTCATGCGAGAAGAAGCACACAAAGTGTGAATGAGTATAAGCTACAGTAACCGTTTTTAAACCAAGAATGTTGTGAGACAAAAGTAATTAATGTATATCACCTCCAACAGTACACTAGTGTGCCCTATGATAGATGACCGACTGACGTTTGCAGCCGTTGCATCCACCCTTTCTCACCAATCACTTCTTTCTAGAGCTTCTTATTTCCTTTCACAGCTAACGATTGAAATCTAACTCCAAATCATCCAATGACTCATGTTGTTCGGCAAATGAGTTATATATATATCCTTGGAGTACAACCCTAGCCCCACTTTCATAAATTTTCTATACGGTATACCACCAAATCCAGGTTCACTTTCAAAGCAACTGTCTTTTTAGGAGAACAACTCAAGCTTTTAACTTCTTCTTTGCAGCCAAAGAGGTAAGAGCATTAAATTAAAGTCCTGCTCTGTTTCTTACACTTTTGTTCTGTTATGCATGCCATGTTTAATACCTTGTTCAGTCATTTCCAAAAGTGCGATTTAATGCATGCCTTTAACACTTGGAGTTAATGCCTTTTTATTTTAAAAGCTATCCAAGATGAGTGTAAGAATGTTGACAACCACCTGGTAGACAAACCTTTAATTACCAAACAATTCTTTTTATCAGCAGTTACAACACCATGCTTGAGTATTCTTCAACCTGAGTTTTGAACCCTAAACCATGTCTATAAGAGTTGGCAGACCATAGGAAATGTTATGTATCACTGAGAAGATGATGAGAGTTGACCTAAGCATGGTTATGGTTGAGAACGTCATTATGGAGGAGTGAGGAAGACACCACTGTATCTGAGACAAGTTTTAACCTAGTCTCCGACGGGTTGGAGTTAGTCTCTGAACGTATAAATTAGTCCTTGAGAGATCCCAAGTTAGTCTCCGACAGTTTAAAAATTTTAGTCTATAATGGGCTAAACCAGTTAGTCTCTGATGAAGGAAATGTCTTAGTCTCCGATGAAGGAAATGTTTTTAGTCTTTGGTGGGCAAAGTATGCTAGTCTCTGATGACTAAAGTTCTTAGTCCTGAGGAGTTTGGCGATGACGTGATGAGTTTGGCGCTGATCAAGTTGTCACCCGACGAGTTTGGCGATGAACAAGTTATTCCTTGATGGGTAAGTCATCCCCTGATGACTATTCCCTGATGAGTGAATGATACCCTAATGGTCGAAGGCGATCCCCTCATGGCCGAGAGATCATCCCCTGACGACCGAAGACTATCCCCTGACGGGCGAGACATCCCCTGATGGGTAACGATGACTAGTCATCCCCTGAGGGGAATTTATCCCCTAATGAGTTATAATCCCCTGATGACTAAGTATCCACTGACAGTTAGATTAACTTCTGATGGTCATTCTTAAACCCCGATGACCACTGTTATGCTTCAACGTTTATTCTCTGATGCGGAGTTTGTCTTCAAAACTATAAAACATTATTTTTCTTAAATTATTTTATGTTGTTAACCTCAACGGTTCTTATGTCGGATTTGAAATATTAAAAGTTTAAGGACATCACATATGCATTTTCTCTTATATTTTAACCAAGGTATTAAATTTATCTTGTGATATGCATATTTTATAGAGTCTTTCACTCACGAGTAAATTGAATTTGATTTTGTGCAAAGGACCAAGGCAAGTATATACATTCAATCTGATGCTTATTTCGATTGTACACATGTGAATACCTATCATTCTTCAAGGAGGATTACACGTTGTTTATCATCAGTGATCCTAAAGATTCTTCAAAGATTTCCAATGCATTAGTATTGTTTCACTGAGCCTCATAAACAGAATTAAACTTCCATCAATATTCCAGATTTGTTTCTCTGATTTGTTTATATACTTACTGGGCATAAATCGCTCATTCTTGTTGAACTTAATGTCTTGCAAGGCATGGTCCAAAGGTTGAACCCTTTGACAAGGGGAAGGTAAAGATGATCGGCTACTGAATTTGGCTAACCCTTTTGAGTGCCGATAAGGAAGGAAGAAAGGAAGATGTTTTGAAGAGTGATGTTTTGTATTATAATATAGAGATAGAATAGCTTCCGCTGAGAAAGTAATATTTTGGGTTATAATAACTCTTTACTAATTCCTTTTATTAGTATTTATGCTACGAATGAATATGAAGTTATCTTTCCTTCTTTTGACGAAGCCCTGGTCCAATAAGGGATTTTGGGGTCGTCACAGTTGGTATCAGAGCCTAGTTATGGCTGGAGGTGATTCGTAAAAAACACTGCCCGTAAACTACATCCGGGAGTAAGGAATACTACGGTATGTCCCAGAATTACTCAAGTAGAGGAATTTAAGGATTTGACGCGAGAATTAAGGTACTAGGATAGGATATTGGGCTAAGGATTAAGGCTTATGTTAGAAACAAAGGTTGTTGAACACCTTAAGGGTAGAAACTGCTAAGGAAGGATAAGACTGAAACGAAGGCAACACCTCATAGACACATCGTTGCATGCATTGTTTATTGAGAAGTTTAGATTTACTGACTTAGAATGTTTTATGTAGATGGCTAGAGATCGTTCTAGATCCCCCGTGCATTTTCTTAGAGTAGACCTCCCAGTCTACGACATTTCATCCGAAGAGGAAGAGGAGCCTAGCATGGAGTCTCAGTTGTTCACCCTTGCATCACCGGACGGGCACCCACCGTCGCCAATACAAGAGGGCCCCAACCTTCCCCCAAAGCCGACACAGGAGGCCGGACCTTCCATTGTCCGTTGCGGGCCGTGTATTCGCCACACAGCACGAAAAAGCACGATACACCATCGTCCTAGCCGTGACCATTTTACGACACAAAATGCCCCTCAGATGAAATGTGATACTTTGCGATCTGCCTCGACTTCACCATAGGCATCAGTGCTATCCCATGATGAGATGGTACGTAATTACGATGCAGAAGTCCACCATCGCCTGACAATTTGCACCATGACTGTTCGATGACAGGCTGCCAATTTTTCTAGGTTTCGCATAGTCGTGTCAGCATGACGATCCTTCTTTTGGTTGACTCAGAGTTTGTATCACCGATTGGCGTTAGAGATGCATGCATAGATGGTCGCAGCATCAACGGCTAATCCAACGACGACGTGTTTGGAGCAGATGAGCACCTACTGCACGCGCCGCATTGAAGAGACACGTATGCAGTCTCGACATTAGGAACGGGAGGCAGAGCATGAAGGATCATTGGACACGAAGGATGAGGAGGATTAGTTATAGGAGACTGATGTAGAACTCTTAAGCAGAGGTTATTTTGTGTATGTTGTTGAACTCTGTATGGGTAGTTGCGATTGTTATGAATGTATTCGCCCAGTAATTTACTTTGGCCTATGACTATCTCGCTTTAAGGATGTTAGAGGACGATGTCTATAACAACCTCTTTTGTACACTTTGGATGATTATTTTTGAGATATCAAAGTGTTTATATTTTGCTTAGTAGTGATCTTGCTATCTTGTTACAATCATGCACAATTAGCATTGTAAGATTTCATAGGCTATGCGAGGAATAGAATGTTCTGTTAGCACGCAAGGTGATGAATGTTTAACCCTATTCATATATTAACAGATCATGGCAGGAGGCAGGAGACTAGGAAGGCCCAGAAGGATAAACCCTATTAACAACACACTAAGGCTTGAAAATTCAGCACGTTTGGAGGGGGAGAATTAAGCTAAAAATGCTGACGAAGTTTTCGTAGAGGACGATAGCTCGGAGGAGGTGGAAGGGATGAACCGCAATCCCCCACATGTTCCACCACCACCCCCTGTTAATGACAATAACTCTGCCAATAACAATGTTACCGGGAATGTAGTTGACAACCCACTAGCTCAATTCCTACAGGTCATTCGTGAGGCTGTGGCCGCAAACCAACCAGCTCCACCACCACCTCAACCACCAAGACCTGCTGCACATAGGCCATGTATTCGAGAGTTCATTGGCATCAACCCGCTGACTTTTGAAGAGAAGGGAGGACCCACTGTGGCATAGTATTGGTTGGAAGAGATCGAGAAAGCCTTTGACTTAGTGGATGTACCAAAAGATTGCAAGACTAAGTATACGGCTTTTATGCTGAAAGAGGAAGCCAACCACTGGTGGAAAGGTGCCAAGAGGATGGAACTAACAAAAAGTGAGGCTGCAAGGAACACCAACATTGTGATAACCTGGGAGCAGTTCACCCAGAAATTTAGGGAAAAGTTCTACCCCCTTAGTGTCTCCAATGCAATGGTACTGAGGTTCCTAAATCTAAAACAAGGGTCCGTGATAGTGGACGAATACGAGGCAAAGTTTAATGAACTGATGACCTCACCAAGTGAGCGATGAAGGAAGGAAGGCCCAAAGATTTGAACAAGTGTTAAACCCTTGGATTCTGAGGAAGGTAGCAATTTTCCAGCTGGAAACCTTTGATGCAGTTGTGGAAAAAGCAAGAATCACATAATGGAGCAACAAGACAGTACATGAGTTCAATCGGGAGAACAAGAGAGGAGATAGGAGGAAGGGAAACGATAGAGGAAACCATCAGAACCTTGGTAGTATGAGTATAAAGAAAGAAGAGGTGAGAAACAATAATAATAGTCTGAGCAACAGTGGAAAGAGGAAGTGGAGGGAGCAATCATCTGATGGTATTGCAAGGAAGGCTACTGTGTGTGCAAATTATGGGAAGAACCATGGCACAACCCCGTGCTTGAGAGGGAATGATGTTTGCTTCAAGTGTCGCCAACCGGGGCACTTCTCCTCAAATTGTCCAATATTGAACCCCACCGCTGCCCAGCCCTAAGGGAGACCACAACAACAACCTCAGCAAAATAACAGACCGCTTGCCACAGTAAGGACATGTTACACGTGAGGAATGGAAGGACACATCTCTCCTAATTGCCCTCAAAAGAAAGGTGGCAAACCCATGCTGACGGGAGCCAACACTGTACCGGTGTGACCACAAGCGAGGACTTACAACATGACCGTGTAAGATGCTGTGGCTTCTGACGATGTTGTGACAGGTACACTGTTAGTGAACTTCTTACCTGCTCATATGTTGTTTGATTCAGGTGCTACTCGAAGTTTTATATCTGAACGGTTAGCTAGGAATATGCTAGTTCGGCCTGAACTTCTACCTAAACCCTTAGAAGTAGTAGTTGCTAATGGTAAGGTGGTAAGCATTTCTCACATTTACCACAACTGTGCTTTGAAGATAGATCAACATGAATTTCTTGCTGATCTTATTCATTTTCCTTTGGGAGAATTTGACGTAATATTGGGAATGGACTGGTTATTCAAATACTAGGCTAATATCGACGGTAAGAAGAAGCGAGTAGTCCTGCAATCTCCCCAGAGGGTGAAGGTTTGGTTCCATGGCACCAAGATGGTGAAAGCATCACTATTCTTGACCGATCCAGACAAGGAAGATGATTCGCAAGGGTTGCGAAGCCTTCTTGGCTTATGTGCACAATACCAACAAGGATGAAATTAAGATAGAGGATGTCCCTGTGGTCAGGGAGTTTGCAGACATATTTCCAGAAGAGTTGCCTGGACTACCCCCGGATAGAGAAGTGGATTTTGAAATTAACTTGATCCTCGGTACCGCGCTAATATCCAAGGCCCTGTACCGCATGGCACCATCTGAACTGAAGGAACTGATGATGCAGTTACAAGAACTCTTGGATCGAGGATTGATTAGGCCAAGTGTGTCACCCTGGGGTGCACCAGTATTATTTGTTCGAAAGAAAGATGGATCGATAAGACTCTACATTGATTATCGAGAATTGAACAAGGTCACGATCAAGAATAGGTATCCCCTGCCGAGGATAGACGATCTTTTTGATCAACTTAAAGGAGAGAGGTACTTTTCGAAAATTGATCTTCGCTCAGGGTACCACCAATTGAAGATCAAAGAGGAGGACATACCGAAGATGGCATTCCGAACTCGTTACACCCACTACGAGTTCTTGGTGATGCCATTTGGATTGACAAATGCACCAACAACTTTCATGGACTTGATGAATCGTGTCTTCAAACCATTTTTAGACAAGTTTATTATCGTTTTCATTGATGATATTCTCATTTATTCGAAGACGACAAGAGAGCATGAGGAACACCTAAGAATAACACTGGAAATTCTAAGAAAAGAGTAATTATTTGCCAAATTTTCCAAGTGTGAATTCTAGCTAAAGGAAGTGAAGTTTCTCGGTCATGTGATCAACGAAACTGGAGTCGCAATGGACCCCAATAAGGTAGAAGCAATCATGAAGTGGCCTCGACCAACAAAACCAACTGAAGTAAGGAGTTTCTTAGGCTTGGCAGGCTATTACCAAAGGTTTGTTAAATATTTCTCGAAATTAGTTGTGCCTTTGATGAACTTGATGAGGAAGACTGTGAAATTCGATTGGACTTCTATTTGTGAGAAGAGTTTTCAGGAATTGAAGATAAGGTTGACTACAGCCCCTATTCTGACGCTACCGAATGACAACGGTGAATTCGTTATTTACAGCGATGTGTCAAAACAAGGACTTGGAGCAATTTTGATGCAGCATGGCAAGGTAATTGCTTATGCCTCAAGGCAGCTAAAAGATTGCGAAAAGCGATACCCTATGCACGACATAGAATTGGCAGCTATCGTTTTTGCGTTGAAAATTTAGAGGCACTATCTTTTCGGCGAGCAGTGCAAGATATATACTGACCACAAAAGTTTGAAGTATATATTTACGCAAAAAGAACTCAACATGCGACAAAGGCGTTGGTTAGAATTGATTCAGGATTATAACTGTTCTATCAACTACCACCCGGGAAAGGCGAATGTAGTTGTTGACGCGCTCAGCTGTCGTGAAAGACTAAATGTGATGACCATCCAAGAAGATGTCAGAAAGGAATTCGAACGCCTACAACTTCATACATTTACCACCACCCAAAGGATGGATATGGAAGAAGAAATTCGAGCTCAGACTCAATTGCATGACCTCATTAAAGTCGCACAAGAAGAGCATTGTGAGGAAAAGGATAGATTAATTAAGGGAGAGAAAGGGAAGTGTCTCATGCACAATGACGAACTGTTACGATATGACAATCGAATTTGGATTCCTGCGAAAACTGAATTGAGACAAGAACTTCTCCACGAAGCCCACAATTCAAAGTTCTCCATTCATTTAGGAAGCACAAAGATGTACCAAGACTTGAAACAAAGCTTTTGGTGCCCCAACATGAAGAGAGAAATAGCTGATTGGGTAAGTAGATGCTTAACATGTCAAAGGGTTAAAGCAGAACATCAAAAACCATGTGGACTACTTCAACCATTGGAAATCCCCGAGTGGAAGTGGAAGTTTAACACAATGGACTTCGTAGTTGGATTGCCAACCACTCTTGGAGGGATGAATGCCATTTGGGTCATAGTCGATAGATTGACCAAATTGGCACACTTTTTGGCCATTAAGTACACATACAAGATGGATCAAATGGTGAGGTTATATGTTAAGGAAATTGTGAGCCGACATGGAGTGCCAGTCTCCATTGTCTCTGATCGAGATCCGAGGTTTACCTCAAGATTTTGGAAAAGCTTCCAAGAATATCTGAGAACAAGACTAGACATGAGCACAGCTTATCACCTTCAGACAGATGGTCAATCTGAACGCACGATTCAGACACTAGAAGATATGTTTCGAGCTTGCGTTCTCGATTTTAAAGGTCATTGGGACAACCATCTACCACTAATTGAATTCGCATACAATAATAACTATCATGTCAGCATCAGCATGGCACCCTTCGAAGCATTGTACGGTAGAAAATGCAGAACTCCACTTTACTGGAATGAAGTAGGAGAAATGAAGCTTATTGGACCAGAGATAGTCCAACAGACTGAGGAGGCGATCAAGATGATCAGAATGAGAATGAAGGTAGCTCAAGATCGACAGAAATGATATGTTGATCAGCATAGGAAGGATTAAACCTTGGAAATCGGGAGTTATGCATTGTTGAAAGTGTCACCCTGGAAGGGTGTAATGCGTTTTGGCAAGAAAGGGAAACTGAGCCCCTGCTACATGGGACCGTTTGAGGTATTGAGGAAGATTGGTGAAGTGGCCTATCAATTGGCATTGCCATCAGCTTTGAGCCACATACATGATGTATTTCACATATTACTGTTATGTCCTTACAAAGCCAACCATAGAGGAATAATAGATTATCAACTGATAGAACTGCAACCGAATTTAAATTATGAAGAGGTCCCTGCCCAGATTTTAGATCGACAGGTTAAATTTTTTAGGAATAAAGAGATTCCTTCCGTAAAAGTGATATGGAAGAATCATAGTGTAGAGAAGGTTACTTGGGAGCTTGAAAGCGCTATGGTTGACAAGTACCCCCATTTGTTTGTTAACTAAGTTTTGAGGACGAAACTTCTTTTAAGGGGAGGAGGATGTGAGAACCCGAAAATTTTAAATGAGTTTTGTTAAATGATTTATTTATTTTGTGATTTATTTATTTTATGCATAAAGGTTTAATTTCTCTTTTTAGTATGAATGATGAATTCATATTTTTTTAAAAAATAAAAGTTCAATGGCAATGTGATGTCCAAAATGTTTTAAATTTATTTTGAGCACAAGTATTTAAAAGATTATTTTATTCAAATGTATGTGTATGTTTTCACGTGGGAAGAAGCACATGAAGTGTGAACGAGTATAAGCTACAGTAACCGTTTTTAAACCAAGACTACTGTGAGACAAGAGTAATTAATGTATATCACCTCCAACAGTACACTAGTGTGGCCTATGATAGATGACCGACTGACGTTTGCAGCCGTTGCATCCACCCTTTCTCACCAATCACTTCTTTCTAAAGCTTGTTATTTCCTTTCACAGCCAACGGCTGAAATCTAACTCCAAATCATCTAACGACTCTTATTGTTCACCAAATGAGTTATATACATATCCTTGGAGTACAACCCTGTACAACCCTAGCCCCACTTTCATAAATCCAGGTTCACTTTCAAAGCAACTATCTTTTTGGGAGAACAACTCAAGCTTTTAACTTCTTCTTTGCAGCCAAGGAGGTAAAAGCATTACCTTAAAGTCCTGCTCTGTTTCTTACACTTTTGTTTTGTTATGCATGCCATGTTTAATACCTTGTTCATTCATTTCCAAAAGTGTGATTTAATGCATGCCTTTAACACGTGGAGTTAATGCCTTTTTATTTTAAAAGCTATCCAAGATGAGTGTAAGAATGTCTCCAACGAGTTGGAGTTAGTCTCTGCCCCTATAAATTACTCCTGGGAGATTCCAAGTTAGTCTCCGACAATTTAAAAATTTTAGTCTCTGATGGGCTAAAACTGTTAGTCTCTGATGAAGGAAATTTCTTAGTCTCCGATGAAAGAAATGTTGTTAGTCTCTGGTGGACAAAGTATGCTAGTCTCTGATGACTAAAGTTCTTAGTCCCCGAGGAGTTTGGCGATGACTTGATGAGTTTGGCACTGATCAAGTTGTCACCCGACGAGTTTGGCGATGAACATGTTATTCCCTGATGGGTAAGTCATCCCCTGATGACTATTCCCTAACGAATGAATGATACCCTGATGGTCGAAGGCGATCCCCTGATGGTCGAGAGATCATCCCCTGATGGTTGAGAGATCATCCCCTGATGGTCGAGAGATCATCCCCTGATGACTGAAGACCATCCCCTGACGGGCGAGACATCCCCTAACGGGTAACGATGACCAGTCATCCCCTAACAAGAAATTATCCCCTAATGAGTTATTATCCCCTGATGACTAAGTATTCATTGACGGTTAGATTAACTTCTGATGGTCATTCTTAAACCCCCAATGACCACTGTTATTCTTCAACGTTTATTCCCTAATGCATAGTTTGTCTTCAAAACTATAAAACATTATTTTTCTTAAATTATTTTATGTAGTTAACCTCAACGGTTCTTATGTCGGATTTGAAACATTAAAAGTTTAAGGACATCACATATACATTTTCTCTCATATTTTAACCAAGGTATTAAATTATCTTGTGATATGCATATTTTTACAGTCTTTCACTCACGAGTAAATTGAATTTGATTTTGTGCAAAGGACCGTGGCAAGTATATACATTCAATCTGATGCTTATTTCGATTTAACGCAGTATCATTTGATTTGATATGCGTGTAAGGCTTTGATTATATGTTTCAATTACTTTTATGAATGATAATGTTATGCTTTAAATTCTGCTAGCATGATATGAATGATAGTAAATGAATATAATTGAGCTTTGATTATCAGTTATTTTTTAATCTTATATATGTGCAAACAAATGAGAATGATATGTCCCTTAAATGGGTTATGCCAAATGGTTGGCAAGAGGAATGATTTGTTCAAACAAATGAGAATGATTTTATGAAAGGTGCTGATTTGTTCTTCACCTGACATAGAGGAATTATAAGTGACTACATGCGTTCACACAAGGAGGGATCATGCAGTCACAATTAGGCCAGTTGTGTACTGTATGGTTAGCAGATCCAACGGGTTTAGCCCCCGAAGGATATTTTGAGAAAGTTGTACACAAGTGAATACTTGTCATTCTTCAAGGAGGATTACACGTTGGTTATCATCAGTGATCCTAAAGATTCTTCAAAGATTTCCAATGCATTAGTATTGTTTCACTGAGCCTCATAAACAAAATTGAACTTCCATCAATATTCCAGATTTGTTTCTCTGATTTGTTTATATACTTACTGGGCGTAAATCACTCATTCTTTTGAACTTAATGTCTTGTAAGGCATGGTCTAAAGGTTGAACCCTCTGACAAGGGGAAGGCAAAGATGATCAACTACTGAGTTTGGCTAACCCTTTTGAGTGCCGATAAGGAAGGAAGAAAGGAAGATGTTTTGAAGAATGATGTTTTGTATTATAATATAGAGATAGAATAGCTTCCGCTGAGAATGTAATATTTTGGGTCGTAATAACTCTTTACTAATTCCTTTTATTAGTATTTATGCTATGAATGGATGTGAAGTTATCTTTCCTTCTTTTGACGAAGCCCTGGTCCAGTAAGGGATTTTGGGGTCGTCACAATAATTACATCTACAATCTCTAAGGCCCGACAGAATAGAATAACACATTCTCAAATCCGGGTTGATTCCCTTCTCAACTTATACAGTGGATGAATCTCGACACCTTAGCGAGGGTCACAAGGTAAACACATAAATAACCTTGTAGAATGCATTAGATGAGTTAAATTGAATCAAATAATTCAATATGTCATGTGTTGACATAGAACAAATAAGATGCTTATGAACTAGATACAAGTAGTCAAATATTTAACAATAAGATTATAGCTCAAGTTGGAAAAATAACTTTTATTCTCTTTCAGTATGTATACGAAAAATTATGTATACATAAGTAAATATTCGAGTATTTGCATAACATGTCTTAATGTAGATCATGTCAATGGATCAAGCGTTTAATTACAATAAGCATCATACTACATGCATGCCTGTATAAAATACTCTATTATATGTTGACAAATCATATATAATGGGACATATGAAGTACGAGTTGGAAGAATAATAAACACATTACTTGCCTTGATCAGGGTGACAACTTATGTTTGGATTCAAAGTTCCTGTGAGATCTGTTTTGATCCATAAATGATTAAAAGTTAGAATTATAGTTATATCTAAGTAACAAGGTTCTTTATGAAATGTTAATCAAATTGTGTTTGTCCCACAAGATGGTGTGTAGAAGGGGGGTTGAATACAAACCACAAAATTCTTTCGAACTAAAAGTTGCAGAATTGAAAGAATACAATATATCACAAGTGTTTCTCAACTTTTATAAATCAATGAAATATTACAAAAGCTCACTAGTGTGAATGACCAGCTTTTAACAACTATGTTGAAAATAACAGTTGCACTCTAGAATATGATTTCTAACTTCTCTCAAGTTATCAAAACTTGTTTCTCTCTCTCTGTAAGTTTATTACAATTGCGATATAATATGAGATAATATGTATTAGTATTTTTATGTATCTCAGTGATATCTTGTTGTTATTTTTTGTTTGTCTTATCTCAGCTGCTCCATGTCTCTATTTATAGACATAGCTCCCTTGTCCTCCAAGCTTCCACAATGCATTGCCTCCAAAAATATCTATGATATTCTTTGGTAATTTCAGCTCTATTACATAACTTCTTCTTTTTGCATGACATTCCTTGCACGCCAACCTGTTATGCCAGCTCCCTTATTTTCCTCTTGGAGTTCCCATGATAAGTTATCACTATAACAAACAACTTATCTCTATGAGCTTCCTGGTTTTTGATTGGACCAGCTTCCAAATTTTCTTCCTTCAAGTTTCTATAAGTTATCTTTGCATTTTTCACACCATCAGCTATATACGTATGCAAGTGTATAAGTATAACTTATCTCCATATTTTACTTTATCAGTGTTCACACCTGCAATGTATAACTTATCTCCTTGAAGCTTCTTTGGTAGCCAATCTCTCCTTATTGGACCACCATCTATATTTTAATTGCACCGCCTTTAATCTTGAGTTATTGAATTTGTGAACTCAGTCATGTGTCATCCCAAATGTCATTTTTAGTCTCTGATTAATTTATCCCCTGGTGAACAGTCTTTGTTCATCAGTGGATATTTATCCCCTGATGAACTAATCAGTGGATATTTATCCCCTGATGAGTTGTTTTGTTCTTAAGTGGATATTCATCCCCTGATGCTTGAGCACTTGTCTTCAGTGATAGAAATTTTTTCGATGACTTTGGTGATAGATCATTTTTAGTTTGGCGATTTTGTTGATTTGCCTGACGACTTTGGCAATAGTCATTTTGAGTTTGGCATTGTTGTTTGATTTGCCTGATGACTTTGGCGACAGTCAAAATGACTTTGACATTGAACAATGTTGAATTTGGCGTTAGCCAAATAACTTTGGCGACGGTCAAATCTTCTCAAGGCTACTTTAATGCATTGAAGTGTCTTTGCCTTAGTCTCTGGTAGCATCAACATTAGTCTCTGATAAACAAACACTTAGTCTCTGAAAGAGTTAGTCTCCAATGAACAAAAACTTAGTCTCCGATGAACAAAAACATAGTCTCCGATAAACAAAAATGTAGTCTCCGATGAACAAAAATGTAGTCTTCGATGAACAAAAACTTAGTCTCTAATGAACAAAAACTTAGTTTTCGATGAACAAAAACGTAGTCTCTGATGAACAAAAACTTAGTCTCTAATAAATAAATTTTGTTTGACTAATTTTGACTTTTGTTGAACTCTCCAAATGTAGTCTTTGTAGTCTCTGATGCGTACCTGCAGACTCTAATGGTAGTCTCTGATAGAACACTACTACGGGTATTTGTATAATTACAAAATGTAACAATTCTAAGTGTTTATACATCATCATCAAATACTATAATTCGTAACAATCTCCCCCTACTTATGTTTATCAATGATAAACATAAATCAAGTTTTAATGATGATGTCAAAACACAACCTTATAACACCATTTATTATAATTGAATTTGAATCATGTAAAAACATAATTTATATAAACATAACTGTGATGGTTTTGTTGTTTTCATTTCCTCAATGCCCAACCATCAATCTGTTAGCCTTTTTAACAATTCTCCCTTCTCCCCCTGTCTTTATCAGAATTACTTTATTTCCCCTGCGTTGATCATTCTCCCCCTTTTTGACATCAATATCTTAATGTTGGAGGGTAGAAATCTGTTTGAGTTTCAAGCACATAACCGCAGTGGAAGCGATAAATTAAAAAAATTTATTGAAACCCCAACTAGGATCCATGCAAAACATGTAATACAGATTTGATAGAAGAGTATCTAATCAAGTTGTAGATTCTGAACATTGGTGGAGATAATGATGAACCACAAGCTCAATCCAACTGAACCAAGCCTCTACATGTATCCACACAAACGTATATAACTCAACCAAGGAGATGAATGAATTCCCTTATATGGTACTAGCCAAAAGGAAATCAAAGAACAACTTTTATCTCACTCTCTATGTTTGATCTATTTCTTTCTTCTCTACTCTTTTATATACAGAGCATAAGAAAGAACTGAAGCTGCTTCCTTCATCATTGGCCATATCTGGATCTTGTTAATTGAAATATATCAATTAATATGCTCTAATACCAATTGTTGTCCCAGTGAAACAACCTAGAACTTGTAGAAAGGAGGGTTAAATACAAGTTCTTGAAATCTTTTCGAATTTCTGTTCTTCAAACTATATTTACTTGCAGAAATTAAAGAACAAAAACAAGAACAAATTTATAAACAATTGCTTTTATTGATGAACAATTGATTACAAATTCTAACAATCTCAATCTGATTGTCAGCTTCAAAGTCCTCTATGCTATTTATAAATCTTGACAAACATACAGCTTCTAATACAATTCTATAAGTTTAATTACAGCTTCCAAATCTGAATCATAATTCAGCTTCTAATCTTATTCAATGTATATTTCTATGTACAAAACAAATAGAATATTTTTCTGGTTGTTCTCGTTCTACTTGTTTCCTAACTAGCTTCGACTTTAATAACTCTTCAAATCTCCATATCAAAGATGACTTCTAATCCAATTAGAAGTTCTTGTACCAGAGAGTAATTTTTAATTTAGTCTTTGACAACTTCAACTTTAGTCTCTGATCAAATGTTTAGTCTCCAACAGCTTAAGCTTTAGTCTCCGATGACTTAATCTTAGACTCCGATGCCTTATGCTTAGTCTCTGATGACTCAAGATTAGTCTCTGATGCTTTGATATTAGTCTCCAATGCTTTAAGCTGTAGTCTCTGATGAACAATTTCTTTAGTCTCCGATAGACTAAACATAGTCTTTGACTTGTTGAAATCTCTGATACAATTCTGATAGTCTCTTATAATACAAAGTTTAACTTACTCTCTTACAAAAATAAATTACATGAATCAGAGAGTAAACTATTAGCTACAAAACTCTAATGCTATCACTAGCACTTTCTGTACATTTGTATATCTAAGTATTCTAATTACAATCATCATCAAATGTTATAAAACCTAACAATCTCCCCTTATTTATGATTATCAAAGTGATAAACATAAATCAATGTTGATGATGATGTCAAAACTCAAAAATTACAAGAATAACTTAGAATCAAAAATTTAAAGAATTTGCTAACTACAAATGTACCTGAATTAAGATCTTTGATCTTAAACTCAGCTTCACCAAGACTCAGGTTTAAATCCTATAAGTCTGGCTTCAAAAATAATAACCAATCAACACAATCAACAACTTCAACCTTTCCTTTTAAGCTCAACAACTTTATCTTCCAACAATTTTCTAAACTTGATCTCATTTTCATCAGTCGACTCTTTGAGTATAGCAATGAATCCTTCAAGTTCCCCCTGACTAATCGTACTGATCTTCTTCTCATAATCAAAAAATATTACATCACCACGAAAATTCTCATACCATAATCCATAAGCTCTCGGAGGAAGATCCAATCGAGGTAAAGTTGTCAACCTTCTCATTTCTTCAAGTTCCTTCTGAATTTGGCTTCGAAATTCCAGGTTAAGTGCACAATCTTCAGGGACAACAGACAACAGCCACTCCATATCTTTAAATGACCTCATCTTCAGGCTTGACTTTTGTAAACGCAAAGTCTCTCCATCTTTTTGAATGACTTTGAGATACTCCTTGTTGTTTTCATCCTTTTCTAAATTAATGGACTTAACATTCTTCTTAAATGCCTCATTTAATTTAGAAGTGTTAGACATTCCAATCCTGAAGATTCTACTACTTGGCATTGATGTAGATTGTCTTAGTTTGAATAATGTTACCAAAGCAGTAGACTGCTTTTCAGATTCATCCATCAATGGCTTCCCTTGCCCTTTGCTCAGCCTGCTCAATCTCCTTATTTCTCCTTTTAGTCATTGCAAACTTCTGAGCTTTTAACTTCTTTACAGTCATGGCCTTCTTTTTCTTAGTTTCCTCCTCCTCCCTTGCTGCAGCCATTTCCTCCTCCTCTTGTAACTTCTGAGCAAGTAATGTATCAGCTTCAATAAGTTTTTGCTCTTGAGGATAAACTAACTCTACTTTCCCATCCACTATCAATTCAACTGGAGTGGGAAAGTGAGCAGTTTTCATGGCATCACCTAATAGCTTAGGCTGTCCTGGTTGAGCAGATTTTGTTTTCTTTGATTCCTCAACCAGAACACCTTTGCCTTTGTCTTTTCTGGTGCTTGGGATTATTGCAGTAGAAAGAGGAGCTGGTGTTATTGCTGCTATTGTTGTTATTTGTATTGTTGTTGTTGTTGTTGTTGTTGTTGTTGTTGTTGTTGTTGTTGTTGTTGTTATTGTTGTTGTTGTTGTTGTTGTTGTTGTTGTTGTTGTTGTTGTTGTAGCAGCTATGCTTGACCTGATGGCTAAATCCAGTTTTGTTTTTGCACCTTGAATTCGTTGGAATTCAGCCATCAAGGAAGCATAACTTGGCCTTTCAGCCATTGTTGCTTTTGACTTTGTTGCTACTTCTGATTGTGACTGACTACTCTCCCCCTTTTTGATATCAGAATCTAAGGATTTAGAGGAAGTAGTAGGCAACGTAGAAATTGCTGTTTCCAGCAATGTAGAAAAGTGTTGAAGAGTTTGGTCAAATTTGTCTTGTTTGTGCATTATGGATTGGACATTTGCTTCTAATGCTTGAAGACGCCTGTCGGTAGAAAACTGATCTTTTAATTGAGAGTCAATAGAATTTAGCATCCTCCTGGGTAGGTGGCCTTCATAGCATTTTCTTATCTTGTCTGTTTCCAATTCCATTTTCTCTTCAATACGTTGCAGTGCAGCCTTGAGACCTGTGATCATGAAGTGCTGGAACTTCGTATGTTTCTTGTCGATCTTGATCACGTCCTCAGAGACTGAAGCTGACCCCAGATTGGTCAAAAAGTCCTGCCTTAGCTGGGCAGCTACATCATCCAATGAATTTGTAAAGCTTGCATCCAGCCAAGCATCAACATTTTCATCTTCAATCTCTATAGGCTCAGGATCATCTGTTAGCCTTGGCTTCAATGCTGAAATTTGATCTTGATGTTGTTGTAGACCATAGAGCAATTCAAAGTCAGCATTGGACATTTCTACTAAAGCTTGTAATGTTGCATCCCCTGACTATGAGCTTCCCCCAATTTCCTCTGTTGGTGTAGTTGACGTTGGAGCAGAGGAAATTTGGGCTTCTTCGGTAGTGGAGATCTCATCCTTGCTCACTCCCTCACCTTTTACCTAGAGTTGGACATCCAGCTTCTCTAGCTCTCCTTTTTCCAAGCTATCTAAAGTTTGACTCTCATAAATGTGTATATCCTCTCCTTTTTCCAGGTCAGGAGCCTGACTCTCACTATTTATTCTCACATCCTCACTCATTTTGGTATTTTCACTATGTCCTACAGAAATGAGGGTTAAAGGTGAATTGTTTGAGACTGCATGGAGAGGGGGTTCCCTTTGTATTTCTGTGGTTAGGGATCTCTCCATGGAATGTATAGGAGAACTGACTGCACTTGTACTTTGAACAAGTGGTTCTTGTGTGTCAGTCTCTTTGAGTATTGGCTCCTCTTGGAAAAAATCAAGAGGATTTGAACTTTCAAGTTCTAAAGAATCAAGAATGGGAGAAAAGATAGGAGAATGTACAGTTTGGAGTGTTGGCTGCTCCTCAAGAACAAAAATTTGAGGAGCATCAATTGGAGTAGACTCAGTGTGTGCACTCTTTATGTCACTCTTTATTTTACTTCTTTGCTCTCTTTGGGCTTGCCCCTTTGTATTTACAGGGGATTGTGCAGACTCTGTACTTGGTGTTCCTGGTTGGGAACTATCTTCAATATTAGCATCCTTTTGGGAGGATGTTAACAAAGTACTGTGTTTCCTTTTAACCTCCAAAGCCTTTTGGGAGGCAATGAATTATTTTTGGCTTAAGGTAATCACTATCTTTCTTTTCTGAGTAGCCAACTCAGCTTTCTTTTCTCCCTCAACCTCACTGTCACCCTCTATTATTTTTCTTTTTATGGGTAACTTTTTGGCTGTTTTATTTTTTACAACCACAGTCTTTTGAGAAACTGTGGAGGGGGCTGTAGATAGTTGTAAAGAATGGGTTGGAGGATCAACAGGGTTTCGGGTTTGTTGCTCAAGATCCTCAAAATATGAAGAAGTGTAAAGGTTGGGAAATCTATCAATGAGAATTTGTCTCATGATAGGAGGAAAAGAAAGAGAACCTTTACCTTTGCTTCCCTTTTCTTCACATCTGCAATTATTCTTTTACTCTGCATAACAAATGGCACAATTTGCATACTAGTAATATCTAGGTTAGGGATTAGATAATCAGCAATCATCATCAAAAACCTAGCATAGTATATTTTATTTTTATCACTAGTTTTAAATTTAGCTATCATGTTATGCAGAATAAGCAGCCCTATATTTATGTGCCTATTGTACAATACACTATATGCAATTTGTTGTGTTAGTGTAGTGATGGCATCATAACCACTGCATTTTGATGTGAATGCTTTAGTGATAATATCAAAGAATAAAGACCATTCCTGCCTAAGGTGAGGTCGAGATATGGTTCCTACAGATGTAATTTCTGTATCATAGTGCAGGGAACGAAACATATCTAGGATTTTTTTATCAGAGGTAGTATGGTCATATGCATCATGCACAGGTAAAAGCAACACATTATTGATGACAGTATGGGCAATAGCATATGTAATATTATTATACATAAAGTTTACCACACGAGAGTCGTCACTCTCATCCTGGATGGTAGCAGTGGGCCACATGGTCGTGATTACTTCAGCAGCCTGAGCGGGAGCTTCATAGATGGCATACGTCAGTGATGATGTTTGTAGAATATCTACAACAGGGTGGAACTGTGCTTCAAACTCGTTTTTGTTCACGACCCCAGCTGCATGGTTAGTCTTGATAAAGTCGAAGTCGCCAAACTTAAAGCACACTGTCTTGGATGCCATTGATGATATCATAGTCTAGGAGTTGATTTTTGATCCACAGGATCTGAGCACAGCAACTCCCAGCTACAATGTATTAAGCTTCAGCCGTTAAGGTTGACACTGAATTTTGTTTCTTGCTAAACCAAGAAACAAGTCTGCCTCCAAAAAATTGGCAGCTTCCATTTGTACTTTTTCTGTCAAGCTTACATCCTGCATAGTCAGCATCTGAATAGCCAATTAGTTTAAAATCAAATTCTTTAGGATACCATAACCCAAGGTTTGGAGTACCCTTTAGATATCTGAGTATTCTTTTAACAATAATTAAATGTGACTCTTTTGGATTAGCTTGAAATCTTGCACACAAACATGTGGCAAACATTATATCTGGTCTACTTGTAGTTAGATATAAAAAGGAGCCTATCATGCCCCTATAGCTAGTGATATTAACTTTCTTTCCCTTTGTATCCTTATCTAGCTTAGTGGCACTAGACATGGGTGTTTTTGCAGATGTACAATCAACCAAATCATATTTTCTTAGTAAGTCCTTAATGTATTTGGACTGACTAATGAAAATTCCATCAGTTGACTGCTTTATTTGTAATCCTAAGAAAAATGTTAATTCACCCATCATACTCATTTCATATCTAGACTGCATTAATTTTGAAAATCTTTCACAAAATTTTTCATTTGTAGAACCAAATATGATGTCATCCACATATATTTGCACAAGTATTATATCAAAACCTTGTTTTCTATAAAAAGGTGTTTTATCTATGATACCTCTAACAAATTTATTTTCAAGTAAAAACTGAGAGAGAGTATCATACCAGCCACTAGGTGCTTGTTTTAAGCCATAAAGTGCTTTATCTAACCTGTAGACATGGTTTGGAAACTTGGGATCTACAAAACCTGGTGGTTGCTCAACATAGACCTCTTTTTCCAATTTTCCATTCAAGAAAGCACTTTTAACATCCATCTGGTACACCTTGAAGTTTTTATAGGCTGCATATGCCAAGAAAATCCTTATTGCTTCAAGTCTTGCAACTGGTGCAAAGGTTTCTTCATAGTCAATTCCTTCTTCTTGAGAATAACCTTTTGCTACCAGCCTTGCTTTATTCCTTGTAATTGTACCAGTTTTATCCAATTTATTTCTGAAGACCCATTTGGTACCAATTATTGATCTATTCCTTGGTTTGGGCACCAATCTCCAGACCTTATTTCTTGTGAATTGGTTCAATTCTTCCTGCATGAGTATTATCCAGTCAAGATCTTGAAGTGCTTCTTCAATTTTTTTTGGCTCAATTTTTGACAAAAAAACTGAGATAAAGACATTCATTTTGTGTTGCATTTCTTGTCTTGACTCCTTCCTCTAAATCTCCAATGATTAAATCTAGTGTATGATCTCTCATCCAAGGTCTTGCAGGAGGCAGATTTATTCTTGAAGATGAGGCTTCATTTTCTAGATTGACATTGTCCAATCTAGTTGTTGGATCAGAGACTGCTCCCCCTAAACCAGTGACTTCTTCATTATTAGCTCCCCTGAGCTATTTGTCTCATCTTGACTAGTCTCTGGTGTGTCAGTTGTCTCTGATTGTACATTTGTGTTACTAGTCTCTTATGATTCCTTAGATACTA
>CM025782.1:8787963-8848610 GCA_014636745.2 Centella asiatica
ATTGCTTCATCAAATTTGCTATCAAATTTTCCTCTTGTTTTTGATGAATCTCTCAGCACAAAGCACTTACAACCAAACACATGCAAAAACTTGAGAGTTGGTTTTCTCCCAGTCATTAACTCATAGGGTGTTTTGTTGTAAGTCTTGTTAATCAAGGATCAATTCTGTGTAAAGCAAGAAGTACTAATTGCTTATTCCCAGAAATAGGTTGGAAGCTTTGACTCTTGTAACATTGTCCTTGTTGCTTCAATAAGGGTTCTATTTTTCCTCTCAACAACTCCATTTTGTTGAGGTGTTCTTGGAGCTAAGAATTGATGTGATTTACCTTTTTCAGTGCAGAATTCATTCACTTGAGAATTTTTGAATTCTGTTCCTCTATCACTCCTTATAACCCTTACTATTTTTCCTGACTCAGTTTCTATTCTCTTGATATGATCAACAATTAACTGAGCAGCTTCATCTTTTGAGTGAAGGTATTTTACCCAAGTATACCTTGTGCGATCATCCACTATGACCAAAGCATATTTGTTTCTTAATATTGACATCACATTCACTTGACCAAATAAGTCCATATGTAATAACTGTAAAGGGTCAGTGATTGATGTTGCTGGTTTGCTCTTGAATGACACACTTCTTTGTTTTCCTTTCTGGCATGAGTCACACAACCCTTCTTGCGTAAATTCCATTTGAGGAATGCCAGCTACCAAACCTTTTCTCACCAATCTGTTGATGTTTTTGAAATTTAAGTGGGAGAGCTTCTTGTGCCAAAGCCAACTTTCATCAGCGGAGGCTTTGCTATACAGGCATGTGATTTGATCAGTAGAAGAAACTAAATTTGCAGTGTACGAATTTCCTTTTCTTTTTCCTGTCAATATCACATTCCCAGATTCCTTGTCACACACTTGGCATAGATCTTCTTTAAAGGTGACAAAGAATCTCTTATCACATAGTTGACTCATACTTAACAGATTGTGCTTTAAACCATCAATTAGTGATACTTCAGTGAAGATGACATCACCATGCTCAACATTGTCATAGCCCTTTGTATGACCTTTACTGTCATCTCCAAATGTTACCTTAGGCCCATTTTTTTTTTCATAATGTTTAAGCAGGGACTTATCTCCTGTCATATGTCTTGAACATCCACTGTCCAAGAACCTTGATTTTTTCTTTTTGCCCTACACAGTAAGAATAACTAGTTAGAAGTTTTTGGGACCCAGATTTTCTTGGATCCTTTCTCACTAGTTTTAGAATCAAGACTTGACTCAGATGGAGTTGATTGTCTTTTAGAATTTTTAACTTTTATTGGACAATCATTAGTCTTGCTTTTTAAAGATGAGAGACTGTCAAGTTTAGCATTTTCACTATTATTTCAAAGATGGTTAGACCTTTTTAGAGGTGATTTTTCTTTGATTATCTTTGTTGGTGCAGTCTCTACTATAGGAACTCTATTTTTTCTCCTACAATATATAGTTATGTGGTTGGGATTTCCACATATGTGACATGTTTTTCTAGGAGCATCAGGCATTCTAGCATAATTAGTATATTTATTGATGCTTATTTTTCCATTCCTATTCCTTCTTCCACTGCTAGACTCTACTGACTTTTCAATCTTAGACTCAGTAAGATTTTCCAATTTTGTGTTTAATTGTGTCTTTGTCATGAATCCTATATTCAATCTTTTGTTTTCACTCTTTTCAACAATATTCACTAAATTTTGATCATTTTTTATAATTGCAGTGACATGTTGACTTTGAGTGTTGATAAATTTAGGTTCATTGACTGATGAGACAAAATTAATTCTTTTCATGAGAATTGGTTTATTAGTCATGGAATTAGCAGCTTCAACTTTTTCTATTTCTGGTTTTATCTCTAGGAACTCATCATATCCTAAACCAGATTTTTGACCAACCATTTGATTTTCTACCAAGTCAGAAAGCTTTTTAGAGGAAGCATTCCATTGTTTAATCTTAGGCTGTTCATTTTCAAGTTGTTCGACTAAGTAAAATTCTCTCTTTTTCAAATCATCTATCATGTGATGAGCGTTATTCAGTTCTGACTTGATAGTATCGAATTGTATTTGTTTCTCTTCAAGAAATCTATTTCTTTTCAAGAGTTGGTCATGTGATTCCTTTACTTTGACATGTTCAATGGTTAATGATCTAAAGCTAACATGCAAATCAGATATATCTTTTTGTATGCTTTCTACACTAGATGTATCAATTAAATTAAGCACATTAAAATTATGAATTGCATCACATACCTTAGTAGAATCACTTGGCTCATCAGTTTGAGCCATCAAGGCAAAGTTGACAATTTCTTCCTCAAAGTCACTGTCAATCCAATCTTTACCTTCTGTAATCAAGGACTTGCTCTTTGATTTGAATCTTTTGTCAGTAAGATCATTCCCTGATTTTCTGTTCTTGTCATCCTTAGATTTTTCTGTAGATCTAGGCTTCTTGCACTCATTGGCAAAGTGCCCTATCCCATCACAATTGAAACATTTGATTTTCTTTTTGTCAAAGGTCACAGTTTGACCTTCTCGTTTTGGGATAGGCTTCCTTGATGATTTCCTTCCTTTCCTGCTAGCTCTAAATTTTTTGAATTGTTTCACCATGAAAACCATGAATTCTTCCATGTCATCATCAATGATTGATTCAGTTTCTTCATCAGTTGAGCTTGCAGTATTAGTGTCATCATCAAGCTCCTCATGAGACTTCTTTGTCTCAACCATCAGTGCAGCTCCTTTGTCCCTACCATGTAGCTTCTACCTTTGCTCTATTTCTAATTCATATGTATTGAGATTTCCATAGAGTCTGTCCAATGTGAGAATATCCAAATCATGAGCTTCTCTTATTGCAGTCGTTTTTGGATCCCAGCTTGGTGGGAGAGCCCTCATGAATTTGGTATTTACATCTTCATTGTCATAGGACTTTCCAAGTATTTTCAAGTCATTGAGCAAAGCATTGAATCTATCATAAATTGATGTTATTGATTCACCAGACGTTGCTTGAAAAAATTCTTATTGTTGAGTCAACAATAACCTTTTATTCTTTCTTACTTGGTCTGTCCCCTCACATAGGACTTTGATGGTGTCCTAGATTTGTTTAGATGTTGTGCAATTGATGATGCTTGTGAACATATTCTTATCCAGTCCATTGTAAAGTATGTTCATCACTTTAGCATCCTTTAACACTTGTAACCTGTCTTCATTGGTGTAATCACTTTCTGCAGCAAGTTCAAAGTGTTCAGGGATAACTGTTCGTTCCACAGTTTTTGGAGGAACAAATTTCCTTGGTTGATAGGGACCCTTCTCAATCCTATCAATATACTTAGGATCAGTTGCCCTCAAGTGCATATACATCTTTTGTTTCCAGAATGGATATTCTTCTCTTTTTAAAACTGGAATTCTGGTTCCACCATCTCGACTTCCTGCATATGCCATTATACCGAAGCTGCTTCCTTCATCATTGGCCATATCTGGATCTTGTTAATTGAAATATATCAATTAATATGCTCTAATACCAATTGTTGTCCCAGTGAAACAACCTAGAACTTGTAGAAAGGAGGGTTAAATACAAGTTCTTGAAATCTTTTCGAATTTCTGTTCTTCAAACTATATTTACTTGCAGAAATTAAAGAACAAAAACAAGAACAAATTTATAAACAATTGCTTTTATTGATGAACAATTGATTACAAATTCTAACAATCTCAATCTGATTGTCAGCTTCAAAGTCCTCTATGCTATTTATAAATCTTGACAAACATACAGCTTCTAATACAATTCTATAAGTTTAATTACAGCTTCCAAATCTGAATCATAATTCAGCTTCTAATCCTATTCAATGTATATTTCTATGTACAAAACAAATAGAATATTTCTTTGTTTGTTCTCGTTCTACTTGTTTCCTAACTAGCTTCGACTTTAATAACTCTTCAAATCTCCATATCAAAGATGACTTCTAATCCAATTAGAAGTTCTTGTACCAGAGAGTAATTTTTAATTTAGTCTCTGACAACTTCAACTTATAATTTAATATGTACCAGAAATGTGTCATCCTCTTTATAATTTAATCTTTGTTTTCTTAATCGATTAGTAAACTATAATAGACAAATCACTATTTGAGCACGACCATGCATTTCATAGTTCTACTCAATCAAGAGGCCCAAGGACATCACTCCTAAAATACATAGGAGGGACAATTCCTATCTTCATCATTCACATTACTCACACGACTCATAATATAGCCAATAGTCACATTTATGGTCCATCCGGTTAAAGATGACTTTTGGTGATATCAAACCATATGAATCCTCATGTAGAAATGTAATGACTTCAAGTGGAAGGACCATTACATCATTGTCACTATGAGAATATTTTATGACACTTCACTTATATGTAGAATTCTCATGGTGGGTCAATCCATTACTATTATTCCTGGATGAGTAATTGTAGAAGGGGGGTTGAATACAATATCAACTTTTTCTCCCAATGTAAAGATCAAGATATAATTTGTAAATTAATTACGACATTAATAAACAAGACAAATTATATCAATTAATAAAAATGTATTTCATTGATATTGGAATATGACATTACAATCTAGTTAACAAAATTGATACCAGCTTCTTAAATTTTTTCAAGTATGAACAGTTGCTATCTAGAAATGAATTTCTAGCTTTTCAAGTTATGAAAAACTTTCTTCTCAAATTCTATGTGAATTTGTTGCGTTGAATTATAGAGTGTATAAATTCTTTTTCTTTCTACAGTTCATATGCCTCTGTCTCTTTTCTCTCTCTGTGTTGTGAATATATATTTATTTGTATACTTTCCATACAGCTTCCTTTTCTGATCTTTTCTGCTTTGTAACAACTACTCTAATCAATTAGAGTAGTTTCTCTTTATCAGTAGTTGTAACAACTCTGTTACCTAACATCTCTGTTAAGTCACATCACCGTTACAAAATTTCTTAGCTTTCACAGATCAAATTCTCAACCTTGTTAATCCAAATATAACTTGGTTATGGATATTTGGTCGACTTCTAGTTCATTTAAGAACTCTGCTAGAGGTGTAATGTGTCAATTCATTTATCCTTTGATGTGTCGTTGTTCATTAGTGGATATTTATCCCCTGATGACTCGTTCACTTATAGCTTATCCCCTGACTAGCTTCGTTGGTATCCAATCTCTCCTTATTGGTCAACCATCCTTATATTAATTTCACTGCCTTAATTTTATCAGCCATATGTCATCTCATATGTTATCTTTAGTTTATGATCATTTATCCCCTGATGGACAGTCTCTGGTGCTGAGAAATTCATCCCTTGATGATGAGAAACCTATCCCCTGATGCCGAGAACTTGTCCCCCAATTCCCGAGCACTTTGGCTCTTTACAATTTATCCACTGATGCCTGAGCATTTTGGCGCTAGTGTAAATTACCCGACGACTTTGGCGATGAGTAATTTTGGGTTTCACTTGACTTCAGTGATAGAGAATTTTCCGATGACTTTGGCGATAGTCATTTTTAGTTTGGCGATGGTCAAATCTTCTCAAGGCTACTTTAATGCATTGGAGTGTTTTTGCCTTAGTCTCTAGTAGCTTTAACATTAGTCTCCGATGAACAAACACTTAGTCTCTAAAGGACTTTGTCTCCGATAAACAAAAACTTAGTCTACGATGAATGAAAACTTAGTCTCCGATAGGCTAATTTTGCTTGACTAACTTTGAATTTTGTTGAACTGTCCAAATGCATTCCTTGTAGTCTCTTATGGTCTCCTGCAGTCTCTGATGGTATTCTTTGATAGAACATTATTACAAGTACTTGTACAATTAGAAAATCTAAGAATTCTAAGTTTATACATCATCGTAAAATGCTATAATTCCTAACAATCTCCCTCTATTTATGACTTATCAAAGATAAGTATAAATCAAGATTTGATGATGATGTCGAAACACCAACCTTATAACACCATTACTTAGAATTGCACTTAAACAATTAAAAACATAATTGTACATGATGAACTTAATAGTGATGGTTTTGATGTTTCAGTTCCTCAATGCCCAGCCATCAATCTGTTAATCATCTTTAACAAATCTCCCCCTATCTTTATCAGAATTGCTCTTTGCTCCCATTTCCTCATCATTCTCCCCCTTTTGGACATCAACATCTTAATGCTGGAGGGTAGAAATCACCAGATTAGGTTGACTAGTAGGAAGAAATGTTCGAGCTTTGTTTGAAGATCATTGATTATGAAGTGTTGGAGCTTCATGTTACACTTTATTTTATCAATGTTTCAAAAATATTTTGTGAGTACAACTGCACTTGATCTCTGTGTGATCAAATATTCTAATATTAAGTGTGTTGCTGCATCATCCAATAATTTTGTGTTGCTTGCATCCAACCAAACAATCACAAGATCTTCTCTTAGTATCCTTTGATATTTGATCAGAATTGGGGATCAGAGAATAAATGAGCTACAAAGGTAGTGAGTGAAATAATTTCTCTCTATTCTTTTCTTCAAGGATCTCATCATTGCTCACCCCCTCTCCTTTTACCTAACTTTTACAAGTCAGCCTCTCACACTTATCTTAAAAAAAATTCTTTAATTTATTTTTCCTCACCTTTTTCCAGACACAATGTCTGACTCTCATTTTGAATTCTCACAGGCTCACGAAATATAAAATCTTCCTATTGTGGGTGACCTGGAGTGGTGTAGAAAATATAGGAAGAAAGTGTTTTGCATCAGTGGATGTTTGATAAAGTATTATTGTAGTATCCACTGATGAGTTGAGAGCTGCAATTTGTGTTTGAGCTTCAAGAAATGGCTTCTTTGATGATTGAACTATCAAAGAATCTAAAACCAATGGAATTAAGAAATTTTCCATTGCTTCTTAAGATATATCAAAGAGGGAAGAAGAAATAATAATGGTAGAATTTGAATATTGACTACTCCTCTTGAATAGAGAAAAGAAAAGCATCAGTGTGAGACCCTGTGTGTGCATTAAGTGACAGGTTGATCATTAATCAGAGTCTATTTCTTCTTTTTCCTCTGAAAGGTATTTAACGATGTGATCATTGTAGACTCAAATACCTGTGTCCTTGGAGTTCGACAGTTTTCAATAGATACAACCTTTTAAGAGGTTGCACCTAGAGATGTGATTTTTCCTTTTAGAACTTAATATCCTTTTGAGAGAATATTAAGCAGTCTCCAAGGGTTCTCATTGTTCCTTATTTCTTCCTCATAACTTCCTCTAAATGGTCACCCTCCCCCTCAGCTATTGTTGGATGTGGTTGTTCTCATTTTACAACCTTTATCTATTGAGAGATAGTGGAAGTGGCATTTGATATAGACTTGTATTAGAGGGTTTTGCTACTTGGGTAGAAGAAGTTGGATCATTACTAACATCCTTCATTGTAGCTGAATTAGAAGAAATAAAGAAGATAATCTCAAAAATTAAGAGTTTAATTTCTACTATGAGTAGGTAATTATCCACTGATGAGTAATTCATGAGGGGATAAATTATCTACTGTTACTTTCAGCTGATAATTTAAAAAAAAAACATTATCTACTGCTGCAATCTTATCAGCCATGCACAAGATTTTCAAGGTTTTATTCACCAAAGTTGAGCATACCTAACCCACTTACCACCATGTTGAAGGTGGCTTCATCCAAAGGTTTGGTGAAAATGTCTGCAAGCTGCTTCTTTGTTGGAAGAAAGTGAAGTTCCACTGTACCATTCATCACATGTTTTCTGATGAAGTGATACCTAATGTCTATGTGTTTTGCCCTTGAGTGTTGCACAGGATTCTCTGTAATGGAAATAGCACTGGTGTTATCACAATAAATATAAATTTGATTACACACCATACCATAGTCCATTAACTGAGTTCTCATCCATAAGATCTGAGCACAACAACTCCCAACAACAACATATTCAGCTTCAGCTGTTGAGGTTGACACAGAATGTTGTTTCTTGCTAAACCATGACACTAGTTTGCTTCCAATAAATTGACAGCTTCCTGTTGTGCTTTTCCTGTCTATTTTGCAACCTACATAATCTACATCTGAGTAGCCTATTAACTTGAATCCAGAATCTCTAGGATACCAAATTCCAAGATTTGGAGTACCCTTAAGATATCTGAATATCCTTTTAACAAAAATCAAATGAGATTCTCTAGGGTCAGCTTGAAATCTAGCATATAGACATGTAGAAAACATTATATATGGTCTACTTGTAGTTAGATATAAGAGTGAGCCTATCATTCCTCTATAACTTGATCTATTAATTTTCTTTCCTTTTAAATTAGTATCAAGCTTAGTGGATGTTGTCATGGGTGTTTTAGCAGTTAAAACATTTTCCAAATCAAATTTCTTTAAAAGATCTTTGATATATTTCAATTGACTGATAAAAGTACCATCAGCGGTGTGAGAACCCAAAGAATAAGATGAATTTCGTTGTATGATGTATTTCACTTTATGATTAATTTCATGAATGATGATTTAAATTATTTTTCTGTTCCTATTTTGTATTTATTATTATTTGGGGTGTGAATAATAAATTTCTATCTTAAAGAAAATATTATAGCAATATGATGTCCAAAAGTTTTTAAATTTTTTTTTTGAACTCAATGATTATTTTGTCACATTTCTCCTTATTGTTATTCAAGCATTTATCAAGAGTAAGTGTATTTTCTCATATGGGGAAGGTTTTCACGCTACAGTACCCGTCTTAAACCAAAGACGGCAATGAGACAAGAGCATTAATTGCACTATGTCAGGATTGAAAGCACGTGACCGTCAAACCAACTAATCTACTCCAACAGTACACTGGATTGTTGGCTGTGATTGATGATTGACTGACTTTAGCAAACGTTGCATCCACCATTTCTCACCAATCACTTCCATCTAAAGCTTGTTATTTCCTTTCATAGCCAACGGCTGAAATCTATTTTCCAAATAATCCAACCGTTGTTGTTGCTTTGTGAGTGATATATATATATATATATATATATATATATATATCTCCTGGTTACAACCCTAGCCCCACTTTTATAAATCTTTTCTACAGCAAACCACCCTCAAACACAGGTTCACTCTCGAGGAACAATTGTCTTTCTCAGAAAACAAACTAAGTTCTTAACTTCTTCTCTGCAGCCAAAAAGGTAAGAACACTTTGCTAAAGCTCTGCTCTGTTTTTGCGCTTTTTGTTCTATTATGCATGCCATGTTTGGGAGCATACTAGGTTCATTCACTTTCAAAAGTATGACTTAATGCATGCTTTTAACATCTTATATTAATGTCTTGTATTTCAAAAGCTATCCTCTTTAACCACCTAGTAGAGAACTTTTAACTACCTAACATTTCTTTTTATCAGTAGTGAAAACACCATGCCTGAGTTTTCCTCAACCTAAGTCCTCGAGGTTTAGTAGCGTCTAGGAGTTGTGGTAACAGTTAAGAATGTTACTTACTGTAGATGAGATGTTGAGAGTTGCCCTAGTCGAGGTCTTGGTCACCTGGTGAGAACACCACCCATGGAGGAGCGAGGAAGACACCACTGTACCTGAGACAAGCTCTAAACTTAGTCTCTGATGAGATACGTTAGTCTCTGTCGAGATAACATTAGTCTCTGTCGAGATAACATTAGTCTCTGATGAGTTAATGTTAGTCTCTGATGATGACGTCAATCTTAGTCCCCGATGGGTTAAGATGATGTCATCAGTCTCTTATGAGTTATTTAGTCCCTGATGATGTCATCCTTAATCTCCGACGGGCTAAGGATAGTCTCTGGTGACGTCAGCCTTAGTCTCTGACAGACTAAGGATAGTTTCTGGTGACGTCAGCCTTAGTCTCCGACAGGCTAAGTTTAGTCCCTGATGACGTCATCCGCAGTCTCTGATGGCTAAAGATATTAGTCCCCGACAAGTTTGGTGATGAAGGAGACCATCCCCTGATGTGCAGTCATCCCTTGTTGGATAAGACTGAAACCCGTGATGATCACTTTTCATGCTTCAATGTTTTTCAACTAATGTGTAGTTTGCCTTGAGAGTATAATATTTTTTTAAAAAAAAATTATTTTATGATGTTATTAATTAATTATTTATTAAACCTCAAAGGTCCATAATGCCAACTTAGACGTTTAAAAGTTCACAGACATCACACGTGCATCTTTCATCATTTTTTTTTCTTTCAAAAATATATATTTCTCATGTTATATGCATGTTTTACAAAATGTTCCACTCACAAGTGATTTAAGTTTGATATTTTTTTGCTAAAGACCAAGGCAAGTATATACTCACTTTACTTTCTTTCAATAAATACGCATGATCATTCTTTCGATATGCGTAATATATCCAAGATGTTTATGTCAATGCTCATGATTAAATTTCTTCAAAGTTAAGTAACGTATGATCTTTTAATCCAATGTACGTGAAAATGTTGTACTAGAATCAAGCATTTTTTTTTGGGCGAAGATTAGCTATTCAAATTTTCGCTAACGCGCCAAAGTAAATCATATACGGATATAACAGAACTTAATTTCTTCTTACCTCATACTTGTAAAGTATATCCGTGTGGGTAACTAAAGGCTAATGGGTTGCGTCTGCCTAGCACCCTAGGCCTAAGGATGATAGGGAATGGAAACTGAGGCATCGGTAACTAAACCCTCGCATACTAAAGTTTCTGCTTCGACTACGTATGTCATTATGATGAAGTCAAACGATCAGGCTGGTCGGCTAATATGTCGTTTGATGAAGAGATGAAGTCAGATAGTGGTCAAGCCGGCCAGGTAACGCACTATTTAATGAAGAGAGGGCAGATGAACGATTCAAGATTTCTTTCTAGTAAAGGGTCAAATCCCTTGTTGTCATTCAGGGACCCTGGAAGTTATATATATATATTCTTCTTCAAAGTTATTCAGAGGTGTGGGCTTTGTTCCCGTCCAATCCTCATAAACACTTAAGCCAAGAAAATTTCTCTCATTTTAAAGCCACCAATACTTGATTATATACTTGTGGGCGTAAAATTGCTCATGTTGCCATTATATAATGTTTTACAAGTTATGACGAGAAGGTTGGGCCATCTGTTAAAGGCAAGGAAAGGATGGCTTAGTGAACGTTTTCTCTTTCCCCTATCATGGATGACTTTTCGAGGAAGAGTGAAGCGTGAGACGATAATCATTTTTTTTTGTTTAGGTTGTAAGGCCTATGTGGGCCCTCATGGACTTCCGTTGTTAGATTTATTTATGGATGTCTGTAATAGAGAATATAATTTACTTCTCTTATTTAAATGTTATGTAAGCTTGGATGTTGTTATTGTCGTTTGCCTTTTTGACGGCGCCTAGAGTCCGGTAAGGGATTTTGGGGTTGTCACAAGCGGTCTGTTTAACCTGTAGACCTAAAAAGAAATTTAGCTCACCCATCATGCTTATCTCATATCTACTTTTCATCAGTTTTGAGAATTTAGAACATAAATTCTCATTAGTAGAACCAAATATGATATCATCTATATAAAATTATTTTCTAGTAAAAATTGCGATAAAGTATCATACCATGCTTTTGGTGCTTGTTTATGTCCATAGAGTGCTTTGTCTAACCTATAGACATGATTGGGAAATTGATGATCTTCAAAGCCAGGAGGTTGTTGGACATACACCTCTTCTTGTAGTTTCCCATTCAGAAAGACACTCTTTACATCCACCTGGTACACTTTAAAATTTGCATTAACAACATATGCAAGGAATATTTTGATTGCTTCCAGACTTGCTACTAGTGCAAAGGTTTCATTATAGTTAATCCCTTCTTCTTGTGAATAACCTTTTGCAACTAGTCTGGCCTTGTTCCTTGTCACTGTACTAGATTCATCCAGCTTGTTTCTGAAGACCCATTTAGTACCAATTATTGATTTGTCCTTTAGTTTTGGCACTAGTCTCCAGACTTTGTTTCTTACAAACTGATTGAGCTCCTCTTGTATAGCAATCACCTAATCAGCATCTTGTAATGCCTCCTCAACCTTTTTAGGTTCAATCATTGACAGAAAGTTAAGGTATATGCATTCATTCTGAGTAGCACTTCTTGTTGTCACACCTTCAGTTGGATCTCCTATAATCTTCTCCATAGGATGATCTCTTGTCCATTATGTTTGTGGAGGAAATCTTCTTGAAGAAGAAGCTTTATTTGTTCCTTGTCCTCCATGGTGTAAAGTGCTTTCAGCTTCTTGAGAAGCTACCCCTGAATTAATGGATATTTCTAGATTGGAGTTTAAGATATCTCCTGCTTCATTATCTACTGACAGTGGATTATCCCCTGATGCAGTGCCATTATCCACTAATACTGCATTTTCCTCTGATAAGGCTTCCACGACAGGTATTGAATTATCCACTTACAAGGTAGCTTCGTGGGGTTCAGCTTCATCATCTAAAGAGTCTAGAAGATCTACTTCATCTTCATTCTCAAACCTTAGGATCTCATGATTTCCTTCATCTTGCATTCCAATTATCTTCTGATCATCAAATGCAACATGAATAGATTCCATTACAGTGTTCAGCCTAAGGTTGTAGACTCTGTATGCTTTGCTTGTTAGAGAATAACCTAGGAAAATTGCTTCATCAGCTTTAGGTTCAAATTTTCCTAAGTTTTCACCTTGACATCTTAGCACAAAACATCTGCCACCAAATACATGAAGAAATTTAACATTAGGTTTCCTACCAGTCATTAGCTCATAAGGAGTCTTGTTGTGAACTTTGTTGATCAAGGTCCTATTTTGAGTGAAGCATGCAGTTGAAATTGCTTTAACCCAAAAATAGGTAGGCAGCTTAGCTTCTTCAAGCATGGTTCTGGCAGCTTCAATCAGAGTTCTGTTTTTCCTTTTAATTACTCAATTTTGGTGAGGGGTTCTTAGAGCAGAAAATGTGTGAGATATTCCTTTGTCCACACAGAAACATTTAACTTTGGAGTTCTTGAATTCTATTCCATTATTAGTTCTTAGAAATCTGACAGTCAGCCCAAATTCAGTTTGAACTTTCTTGATGTGATCAATCACCAACTGAGCTACTTCATTCTTGGCACGCTGAAATTTTACCCATGTGTATCTGGTGAAATCATCAACTATCACCAGAGCATACCTTTTCTTTGAGTTAGACATAATGTTTATAGGTCCAAATAGATCCATATGAAGTAGTTGCATTGTTCTTGTAATTGATGATATCTCTTTGCTCCTAAAGGAAGTCTTCTTTTGTTTCCCTTTATGACAGGCTCCACACAAACCATTTTGAGTGAACTTGTAAATTTCCTCTTTACCATTTATGTTCTTCTTCAGATCATTATCCCCTGATGAGTGAATCAATTTTCTATTCCCTGATGAGTCAATTTTCGTCTGATTGGAGCTTTTGTCTCTTGACTCATTTAACTTCTTTTCTAGCTAAATCACTCTTTGTTCTAGCACCTTCTCCTTGATCTTTTCCTCAGTAGCTCCTGCCTTAACAAATTTTAATTTCTTAAGAGGGTGGACAGTAGCTGCAGGAGTACTCTTGGTAATGCTAGCTTCACTAGTTCCAGTGATTGACAACTCCTCAATCACTGGCTATTTTTGCTGGACCTTATTATACCCTAGTCCTTCAATCTGACAAGTACTATATTTTTCAATGGTTTCCCTCACTATCGTGGAGGAATTGGTCCATTCCTTTATGAGATTTTTCTCTTCTTTTAGTTTGGCCCTAAGCCATTCTTCTATTTCAAGAGCACAAGCAAGTCTCTCCTTGGTTTTCCTGCACTCCTCTCTAACCTCTTCTAACTTAATTAGTTTAGTCTCTAGTAAGGAATTCCTAGTGACTAATAGATCATTAGTCTTTTGAATTATTTCATTCTCTCTTAATGAACACCTTAATGTAGCATATAGATTATAAATTTCAGTTGACATTTCTTTTATTGTTAATTTACAATATGAAAGAGACATGTTAGAGGGATCAAATTTTACCTTAGTGCCCTGAGACAAGCTGCTGGATCCAGATGAAGTCCCATCAAATGATATTTCCATAAATGCAAGATTGATGAATTCCTCATCATCTGATTGGTCTGAATCTGCCCAATCCTTTCTCACTACAATGAATGCTTTATTCTTCTTGTTGATGACTTCAAAGTATTTCTTTTTGTAGTAGCCATCAACCTTCTTGACTTCTCTAGTCTGTTTGACAGACTTTTGCTTGTTGATTTCATTTGCAAAGTGTCTAGGCTCTTAACAGTTATAACATTTAATCTTTGATTTGTCAATAGCACCAGAGTGGACAAGCTTCCTTGTTGTTGTTGTCTTTCTGAAGTCCTTGCCCTTCTTGAATCTTAGCTTTTTGAATTTTCTTGCCAAGATGGTCATGGCTTCATCAACAACCTCTTGTTCCTCTGGAGTATAGATTTCTTCATCTTCACTATCCATACTCTCAACTCCACTTGCCTCAGCTTCACTTTTCTCTTCAATGAGAACTGCTTTCCCATGAAACTTCTTGCTCAAACTCCCACCCACAAGTGCCACTGATTTTTCATTTCTATGGCCTTGACTTAGACTTTTTCTTTGTTGAACAACTAACTAACTCATAAGTTTTGAGGTTCTCATAGAGCTTCTCCAAGGATATTTAACTCATATCCTTGGTTTCCCTTATGGTTATAGTTTTAGCATCCCAGCTCTTAGGCAATGCCCTTATAAATTTCAGATTCACATCCTTGTTGGCATAAGTTTTTCCAAAGATCCTCAAGCCATTAATTAACTTGTTGAATCCATCAAATAAGCTTATTAGAGATTCACCAGGTTTGCTTGTAAACAACTCATACCGTTGGATCAATAAGGACTGCTTGTTATCCCTTACTTCCTCAGTCTATTCACACAACACTTGTATGTCTCCCAGACTTCTTTGGCAAACTCACAATTAATGACATTGTTAAACATGTCATTGTCCAAACCATTATAGAGAATCATCATGACTTTAGCATCCTTCTTGCAGTCTTCCTTTTCTTTAGTTCTCATGTCTTTTGAGAGTTTGGGGATTGAATGCTCAGAGACTATTTGGCCATCTTTTGTTGCCAAGAGAACAAGCTTCATTGGTTTAGGAGGTCCTTCTTCCAAGATTGTTATGAAGGAAGGATCTGTAGATTTGAGATGCATGTGCATCCTTCTCTTCCAAAGAAATACTCCTACCTCACCAACAGTGGGATCTTCACATTTCTACTTTTGTTACTCATCTTCATCGTCTAGTATGTATGTCAACTAGAGAGCTCTGATACCAATTGTTATTCCCAGATGAGTAATTGTAGGGGGGGGGGGGGGGGGTTGAATATAATATCAACTTTTTCTCCCAATATAAAGATCAAGATATAATTTGTAAATTAATTATGACATTAATAAACAAGACAAATTATATCAATCAATAAGAATTGTTAGGTTTTATAACATTTGATGATGATTGTCTTTAGATTACTTAGATATACAAATGTATAGAAAGTGTTAATTAGTAACACTGAAGTTTTCTAGCTAGTAGTTATCTCTTTGGTTGTAATTTATTTATTCTTTGTAAAGAGGTAGATTCATTCTTTAATTGTAAGTAACTACTGGAAAGTTGTATCAAAGTTTCAACAAGTCAAAATGTGTATTTGATCCGTCGGAGATTACAAAAAGGCTTATCGGAGACTAAGGTAACACTTGTCAGAGACTAAGGATTTTGCCTATCGGAGACTACGGCTTACGTCATCGGGGATTAAAGATAAAGCGTCAGAGACTAATGCTTACGTCATCAGAGACTAAGCTGGCGTCATCGGAGACTAAGTCTAGAGCATCAAAGACTAACCTGACGTCATCAGAGACTAAGCCTAAAAGCATCGGAGACTAATAACTCTATCGGAGACTACACAACCTGATCAGAGACTAAAAGTCCAAAGACTAAACAATCAAGGACTAAAGACTGAAGTTGTCAGGGACTAGTCGGGACTTATTCCCTGATGAGATACAGAGCTCGAATTGAATAAGGAATGTCTTCCACGTAGATCAAGATATTATTGAAGACGTAACTGGTAAAGAAACTAACCAAAAATTTGTTCCTAATCAAAAAGAAAATATTATGTTTGATTCGAATAAGGAAGCTGAATCATTATTGATTTAGAATAAGAAACTGAGTAATTCAGTTTAAGAAGTTGTAATTAGGTTTACAGAATTGGAATTTGAAGCTGTATAGAATTCATAGTTTTGTATCTTTACTATACTGAAAAGAAAAGAAGCTGACGATCATATTGTTGTGATTGTTAGAATTTGTAATCAATTGTTAAAAGCAATTGTTTATAAATTGACTTGAATTCTTGTTCTTTATTTCCGCAAGTAATAATTGATTTCTTGAAGAATAAGCAATTGAAAAGAATTCAAAGAACTTGTATTCAACCCCCCTTCTACAAGTTCTCGGCTACCTCACTGGGAAAACAATTGGTATCAGAGCCTTTAATTGAATTTATTCAATTAACACGTTTCAAGAGATGGCCAATGATGAAGCAAACAACTCTAGCATAATGGCTTATGCAGGAAGTCATGATGGTGGAACCAAGATTCCGATTTTGAAATGAGAAGAATATCCTATTTGGAAGCAAAAGATGTACATGCACTTGAGAACAACAGATCCAGATTATATTGATAGGATTGAGAAGGGTCCGTATCTACCTAGGAAATTTATTCCTGCTAAAACTATTGAAGGATCTGTTGTGGCCGAACACTTTGAACTTGCTCCTGAAAGTGATTATACAAACAAAGACAAGTTGCAAGTGTTAAAAGATGCTAAGGTTATGAACATACTCTACAATGGTATTGACAAAAATATGTTCACAAGCATTATCAACTGCACAACATCTAAGCAAATCTGGGGCACCATCAAAATCCTATGTGAAGGGAATGACCAAGTCCGAAAGAACAAAAGGTCATTGTTGACACAACAATATGACTTCTTTCAAGCAAAGCCTAGTGAACCAATAACGTCAGTTTATGACAGGTTCAATACTTTGCTCAATGACTTGAAAATACTTGGAAAGTCCTATGATAATGAGGATGTCAACACTAAGTTCATAAGATTTCTTCCTCCAAGTTGGGATCCAAAGACTACTGCAGTAAGGGAGGCTCATGACTTAGACATACTCACACTGGATAGGCTCTACGGAAATTTAAAGACATAGGAACTTGAAGTAGAGCAACGACAATGCATGCATGGAAGGGACAAAGGAGCTGCGTTAATGGTTGAGATAAGCAAGTCTCAAGAGAAGCTTGATGACGAAACTTCCAATGCTAGATCGACTGATGAGGAAGATGAACTGGACACTGACGATGACATGGAGGAATTCATGGCATTCATGGTGAAATAGTTCAAGAAATTTAGGGCTAGTAGAAAAGGAAGGAGATCGTCAAGGAAGCCTAACCCTAAACGTGAAGGTCAAACTGTGACTTTCGACTTAAAGAAAATAAGATGCTATAAATGTGATGGGTTAAGGTACTTTTCCAATGAGTGCAGGAAGCCTAGATCTAGTGATAGATCTAAGGATGAAAAATCAAGGAAAACGGGGAATGACTTTGCTGACAAGAAGGTTAAATCAAAGAGCAAAGCCTTGATTACTGAGGGTAAAGATTGGATTGACAGTGATTCTGAGGAAGAAGTTGTCAACTTTGCCCTGATGGCTCGAAGTAACGAGTCAAGTGATTCTACAAAGGTATGTGATACAACTCAGAATTTTAATATGCTTAACTTACTTGATACATCTAGTATTGAAAGCATACAAAAATATATGTCTGATTTGCATGTTAGTTTTAGATCATTAACTATTGAACATACTAATGTAAAAGAATCACATGACCTTTTCTCGAAAAGAAACAAATTTTTTGAAGAGAGATTGGTGCAATTTGACACTATCAAGTCTGACTTAAACAAAGCTCATCATGTGATCGATGCTTTGAAAAAGAGGGAATATTACTTAGTAGAGCAACTTGAAAATGCTCAAGCTAAGATTAAGCAATGGAATACTTCCTCTAAAAAGTTGACAGATTTGGTAGAATGTCAAACGATAGGTCAAAAATATGGATTAGGTTATGATGAATATCTAGACAAGAGTTCAGATTTAGATGATCTAATTGAAGCTGCTAACTCCTCTACTAATAAGCCAAATGTTTTGAAAAGAATTAATTTTGTTTCTCATGTCAATAAACCCAAATTTATTAACACTCAAAATCAACAAATCACTGCAAAATCAAAGATTGATCAAAAGACAGTAAATGTTGATGATAAGAGTGAAAATAAAAGATTAAACATTGGGTTCATGACAAAGACTCAATTAAACAAAAAATTGGGAAATATTCTTATGAAAAAGGCTGAAAAATTAGTGGAGTCTAGCAGAAATAAGAAAAATAGGAATGGAAAAATAGGCATCAACAAGTATACAAATTATGCTAGCATGCCTGATGCTCCTAGAAAGACATGTCATATATGTGGTAATCCCAACCACATAGTTGTTCACTGTAGGAGAAAAAATAAAATTCCTATAATAGAGACTGCACCTTCAAAGATAATAAAAGATAAATCACCTGTAAAAAGGTTAAATCATCTTTGCATTAACTATGAAAAACTCCTCTACTAGTAAGCCAAATGTTTTGAAAAGAATTAATTTTGTTTCTCCTGTCAATGAACCCAAATTTATTAACACTCAAAATCAACAAATCACTGCAAAATCAAAGATTGATCAAAAGACAGTGAATGTTGTTGATAAGAGTGAAAATAAAAGATTAAACATTGGGTTCATGACAAAGACACAATTAAATAAAAAATTGGAAAATCTTCCTGACAAAAAGGCTGAAAAGTCAGTAGAGTTAAGCAGAAATAGGAAAAATAGGAATGGAAAGATAGGCATTAATAAATACACAAATTATGCTAGATTGCCTGATGCTCCTAGAAATACATGTCATGTATGTGGTAATCCCAACCACATAGTTGTCCATTGTAGGAGCAAAAATAAAATTACTACAATAGAGACTGCACCTTTAAAGATAATAAAAGATAAATCACCTGTAAAAAGGTTAAATCATCTTTGCATTAACTATGAAAAACTTAAGCTTAGAAGTCTCTCACAAAAAGGTAGCAAGACTAGTGATTGTCCAATTAAAGTCAAAAATGCTAAAAGACAATCAACTCAATCTGAGACAAGTCTTGAGTCTACAACTACTGAGAAAGGACCCAAGAAAGTTTGGGTCCCAAAAATTTCTAACTAGTTACTCTTTACTGTGTAGGGCAAAAAGAAGAAAACATGGTACTTGGACAGTGGTTGTTCAAGGCACGTGACCGAAGACAAGTCCCTGCTAAAACGGTATGAAGAGAAAAGTGGCCCAAAAGTCACTTTTGGAGATGACAACAAAGGCCATACCAAGGTTTATGGCAGTGTTGAACATGGAGATGTCATCTTCACTGAAGTAGTACTAGTTGATGGTTTAAAGCACAATTTACTGAGTGTGAGTCAACTATGTGATAAGGGATTCAATGTCACCTTCAAAGAAGATCAATGCTTGGTGTGTGACAAAGAATCTGATAATGTGATATTGACAGGGAAAATAAAAGGAAATTTGTATGTTGCAAACCTTATCTCTTCCTCTGATCAAATCACATGTCTCTACAGCAAAGCTTCAACTGATGAAAATTGGCTTTAGCACAAGAAGCTTTCCCACTTGAATTTCAAGAATATCAACAAGCTAGTGAGGAAAGGATTGGTAGTTAGCATTCCACAATTGGAGTTTACACAAGATGGATTGTGTGATTCATGCCAGAAAGGGAAACAAAGAAGTGTATCATTCAAGAGCAAACCAACAACATTAATCACTGACCCTTTACAGTTGTTACACATGGATTTATTTGGTCAAGTGAATGTGATGTCTATCTTAAGGAATAGATATGCTTTGGTTATAGTGGATGATCACACGAGGTATACTTGGGTAAAATACCTCTACACAAAAGATGAAGCTGCTCAGTTGATAATTGATCATGTCAAGAAGATAGAAACTGAGTCAGGAAAAACAGTAAGGGTAATAAGAAGTGACAGAGGAACAGAATTCAAGAATACCCAAGTTATTGAATTCTGCACTGAAAAAGGAATAACTCACCAATTCTCTGCTCCAAGAACCACTCAACAAAATAGAGTTGTCGAGAGAAAAAATAGGACCCTTATTGAAGCAGCAAGGACTATGTTACAAGAAGCAAAGCTTCCTACATATTTTTGGGAAGAAGCTATAAGCACAGCTTGCTTTACACAGAACACATCCTTGATAAACAAAGCATACAACAAAACACCTTATGAATTGATGACTGGGAGAAAACCAACTCTCAAGTTTTTACATGTGTTTGGTTGTAAGTGCTTTGTACTGAGAGATTCATCAGAGACAAGAGGAAAATTTGACAACAAGTCTGATGAGGCAATCTTCTTAGGTTATTCTCTGTCAAGCAAGGCATATAGAGTATATAATCTAAGAACAAAGGTCATTGTGGAATCAATACAAGTTGTATTTGATGACAAAAAAATTCCAGGAATGATTGGATAAGGATTGCATGAACCTCTCAGTTTTGAGAATGAATTGGATGCATGGGAATATCCATCAGAGACTACTAAAAAACCCCAATATAGTAATGATCCCTACATAATTGAGGGGGAGTTAACAGTTGTGCATGAAGTACCAAGGACTAATACTCTATCAGAGACTAGAGTATTAGAATCAAATGAAACACAAGAAACTGGTGACTTTAGTAAACCATTGGAGACTAATGGTTCACCAAGGACTAGTGTCACTGATGCACAATCGGAGACTATCTTGACACCAGGGACTATAGAGATAAACAGCTCAGGGGGAGCTAATAATGAAGAAGTCAATGGTTTAGGGGGAGCGGTCTCTGATCATGAAGCTAGATTCTACAACATCAATCAAGAAAATGAAGCCTGAACTTCAAGGTCAAATTTGCCTCGTGCAATTCCATGGTTGAGAGATCACACACCAGATTTGATTATTGGAAGTATAGAGGATGGAGTCAAGACTAAAAGTGCAACTCAAAATGAATGTTTATATCTCAATTTTCTCTCAAAGATTGAGCCAAAGAAAATTGAAGAAGCACTTCAAGATCCTGACTGGATAATAGCCATACAAGAGGAGTTAAACCAATTCACAAGAAACAAAGTCTGGAGACTGGTACCCAAACCAAGGAATAGATCAATAATTGGTGCCAAGTGCGTTTTCAGAAATAAATTGGATGAAGCTGGTACAATTACAAGGAATAAAGCAAGACTGGTTGCAAAAGGATATTCTCAAGAAGAAGGAATAGACTACGATGAAACTTTTGCACCAATAGCAAGACTTGAAGCAATCAGAATCTTCTTGGCTTTTGCAGCCTACAAGAACTTCAAGTTGTACCAGATGGATGTCAAAAGTGCTTTCTTGAATGGAAAATTGGAAGAGGAAGTCTATGTTTGCCAACCCCCAGGTTTTGTGGACTCCAAACTTCCAAATCATGTCTACAAGTTAGACAAAGTACTTTATGGCTTAAAACAAGCACCAAAAGCCTAGTATGATACTCTATCTCAATTTTTACTTGAAAATAAAATTGTTAGAGGTATCATAGATTAAACTTTATTTTATAGAAAGCAAGGCTCTGACATTATACTTGTGCAAATATATGTAGATGATATTATATTTGGTTCTACAAATGAAAAACTTTGTGAAAAATTTCCAAAACTAATGTAGTCTAGATATGAAATGAGTATGATGGGAGAATTAACATTTTTCGTAGGATTGCAAACAAAACAATCAACTGATGGAATTTTTATCAGTCAGTCCAAGTATATCAAAGACTTATTGAGAAAATATGATTTGGTTGATTGTGCATCTGCAAAAACACCTATGCCTACTGTCACTTTAGAGGCATGATAGGCTCTCTTTTATATTTAACTGCAAGTAGACCAGATATAATGTTTGCTACATGTTTATGTGCTAGATTTCAAGCTGACCCTAGAGAGTCACATTTGATTGTTGTAAAAAGAATACTTAGATATCTAAAGGGTACCCCAAATCTTGGGTTATGGTATCCCAAAGAATCTGATTTTAAATTAATTGGTTATTCAGATGCTGATTACGCAGGTTTCAAGCTGGACAGGAAAAGCACAAGTGGAAGCTGTCAACTTCTTGGAGGCAGACTTGTTTCTTGGTTTAGCAAGAAACAAAATTCAGTTTCTACTTCAACAGCAGAAGCTGAATACATTGCAGCTGGGAGTTGTTGTGCTCAGATCTTATGGATCAAAAATCAACTCCTAGACTATGGTATGTCATTATCCAAAATTCCTATTTATTGTGATAATACAAGTGTCATGCATAGCTATAACAAAAAATCCAGTGCAGCATTCAAGAACAAAACACATAGATATTAGATATCACTTCATAAAAGAACATGTAAGTGAAGGAAATATTGAATTGCACTGGGTTATAACTGATAAACAACTTGTAGACATATTCACAAAACCTTTAGATGAATCTACATTTACTAGATTAGTCTATGAGTTAGGAATGTTGAATTATGTCTCTAAAAATTGATTAAAATCTGAGAAAACAAGTTGTTTAGTTGTGAGAAGCTAGAATTTTAATTTCTAGATTGAAGTTGTTCTTAATGAACAGAAATTTTAGTAGCTAGAATTTAATTTCTGGGTGAAGATGTTCTTAATGGATAGAATTTTAGAAGCTAGAATTCAATTTCTAGATTGCAGCTATTCTTGTGAACTGAAATTTTAGTAGCTAGAATTTAATTTCTGGGTGAAGCTGTTCTTAATGGATAGAATTTTAGAAGCTAGAATTCAATTTCTAGATTGCAGCTGTTCTTGTGAACAGAAATTTTAGTAGCTAGAATTTAATTTCTAGTTGAAGCTGTTTTAATAAAACAGAATTTTTGAAACTAATAATCATTAACTTGATTGTTGGAAATATTTTGAAAAACAAAATTGTACTACATTGTCTAAGTCCCTGTAAGCTTTGGAGTAAGAGACTATCTTAGTCCCTGATAGTTGTTTTTACTTAGTCCCTGACTAGTCAAAAATAAACTATCAGAGACTATCTTAGTCCCCGATAGCGTTTTTGATTAGTCCCCGACTCAATCAAAAATGAACTATCGGAGACTATCTTAGTCCTCGACAGTGTTTTTGATTAGTCCTCAACTCAATCAAAAATGAACTATCGGAGACTAATCGGGCCTAGTCTCTTATGAGTGAACATGTCAGAGATTAGGGCAATCTCCGATCGAGAGTAAAATGGTCGTTATCCATCATTCACTCAGAATTGCAAATGTTTCTAACACTTTGATAAAAGTAATTTCAAACGTCTTTGCAATCAAAAACTCTCAAGATCTGAAATTCTTTTCTCTCTACAAACACTCTGCAATTTAACTCTTTTTGCAAAGAAATTCTTCAAAGTTCACACAGATCTCTTCAATGGCGGCCAAAACAGTATGCTTTAAGTTTGGAGACTTTGATATCATAAAGACTAACCATGTAGGGGTGGCTAACAAACATGAATTTGAAGCACAGTACCATCCTTTCGTGGATTTTCTTCAAAACTCCACACTTTCCTATGCCATATACGAAGCTCCCACACAAGCCGCTGAAGTTGTCACGACTATGTGGTCCACTGCAACCATACAGGACGAGGATGCTGACTCTCCTGTGGTAAGTTTCAGGTATGATAATACTGTTTATAATATCGATCATACTGTTGTTAATAATGCTTTACATTTACCTGTGTATGAAAACTTTGATTCTCCTGTCTCTGATGAAGAAATTTTTGCTATGTTTAAAAATTTACATTATTCTTCAGAAATTGTTTATGTTGGGTTTATCACAAGAACCCATCTAAGGCAGGAGTGGTCACTATTCTTTGACATTATTACAAAAGCTTTTACTTCTAAATGCAGTGGCTATAATGCTATCACTACACTCACACAACAAATTGCTTTGAGTGTGTTGTATGATAGACATCTAAACATTGGGCTTTTAATTTTGCAAAATCTTTTGGTAAAACTTAAATCCGGTAATAAAAATAAAATTTATTATGCTAGATTTTTGATGATGATTGCATATTATCTAATCCCTAACCTTAATATTATCGGCATGCAAGTTGTACCAACTGTTTTGCAGAGTAAAAGAATTTTTACTGATGTGAAGCATAAATCTGCAAAGGTAAAGGTTCCTTTATTTTTTCCTCCTGTCATGAGATCTACTCTCATTGATAGGCTTCCAAACTTTTATCTTTGTTATTTTTTAAGGATACTGAAAACCAAATCCCTATTAATCCTCCAACCACTTCACAACAACAATCACTAGCCCCCTCCACAGTCTCCCAAAAGACTGTGGTTGCAAAACCAAAGATAGCCAAAAAGCTCCCAATAAAAAAGAAAAATAATTTAGGGAGTAAGTGAGGCTGAGGGAGATAAAGAAGCTGAGGTGGCACCTCAGAGAAAGAAGAGAGTTCTAACCCTAAGCCAAAAGGAATCCATTGCTTCTCAAAAAGCAATAGAGGATATAAGGAAAAACAGTGAACTGTCCATATCCTCCCAAAAAGATGTTGACATTGAAGAAAGTTCTCAACCAGGAACAATATGTACAGAGTCTGCACAACCTCTTGTTCACCAACAAGAGGAACCACAGAGAGAGAAAATACAAGAAAAGAGTGACACTAGGAGTGCACACACAGAGTTATCTAGTGATGTTCCTCAATTTTCAATTTCTGAGGAACAACCAACACTCCAAACTGTACATTCTTCTCCTTTTTCTCCCATTTTTGATTCTTTTGATACTACAAATTTACATCTTCTTAGTTTTTCCCAAAAGGAGCCAATACTCGAGACAAGCTCTCAAACTCATTCCATGGAGAGATCCCTAGCCCCAGAAACACAAAGGGAACCCACTCTCCATGCAGTCACAAGTAATTCTCCTTTACTCCTCACTTCTTTAAGACAGAGTGTACATATCCATATAAGTGAGGATGTAAGAATAATTAGTGAGAGTCAGTCTCCCGACCTGGAAAAAGGAGAGGACATACACATACAAGAGAGTCAAGCTTTAGACAGCTTGGAAAAAGGAGAGATTGAGAAGCTGGGTGTCCAACCCCAGGCAAAAGGAGAGGGTATGAGCAAGGATGAGATCCTTGAAGAAAATAAAAGAGAGAAATTTTCAGCAGGTGCATTTTTAAAACCTGTTGAAACCATCACACCAGCAGCTCAATTTTCTTCTGCTCCCTCCATTACAATCCAAATAGAAGAAACTGGGACAAGCTCTAGAACAGGGGATGCAGCATTACATGTATTATCAGAAATGTCCAATGCAAACTTTGAAATATTATATGGTCTACAACAAACTCAAGACAATATTTCTGCATTGAAGACAAGGCTAGCAGATGAACCTGTTCTTGAAGAAATTGAAGAAAAGAATGTGGATGTTTTGCTTGATGCAAACTTCACAAATTCTCTGGAGGATGCAGCTGCCCATCTCAGGCAGGACTATGTGACCAACATTGGGTCAAATACAGCTGCACCATCCCTCAAGGATATACTAGAAAAGGTAACCAAGGTGGATAAGAAACATACAAAGTTTCATCACTTCTTGGTTACTGGCATAAATGGTACAGTAAAAAGAATGGAGGAAAGGATGGAGTTGGAAATAGAAAAGATAAGGAGGTACTATGAAGGACACTTGCCAAGGAGGACTATCACTTCAATTGATACAATCATCAAAGACAAGTCCAAGACTGACAGTAGAATTCAAGCCCTTGAATCCAATGTCCAACTCCTCCTTCAAAAACAAGATCGAATGGAACAACTCTTGCTACAGGCAATTCCACACTTGGCCACCTCCTCTCCACCTAACGATGCTGATGTCAAAAAGGGGAGAGTGGTCATTCCAAACTTGTTCCTGTACCAAAACCGCAATCAAAATTTGTTCCAGTCCTTGATGCAGAATTGCAGGCAATGATGGATAGAATTTTGAAGAAACATTCTGATCTTGAAGCAGCTACAAAATCAACAACAACACAACCACCAACAAAAACAACAACAATACCAGCAGCAACAACAATAGCTCCTCTTTCCACTGCAATACCCCCAAGCACTCACAAAGATAAAGGCAAGGGAATCATGGTTGAAGAGTCAAAGAATCAAATTTCTTCTCAACTAGGACAACCCAAGCTATTGGGGGATGCCATCAAGACTACTCACTTTCCCACTCCAGTTGAATTGATAGTGGATGGGAAAGTAGAGTTAGTTTATCCTCAAGAGCAAAAACTAATTGAAGCTGATGCTTTACTATCTCAGAAACTATAAGAGGAGGAGGACATGGCAACTGCAAGGGAGGAGGAGGAGGCAAAGAAAAAGAAAATCTCTGCAAGAAGATCAAGTGAACAGAAAGCAGCCATCACCAAAAAGAAAAATAAGGAGATGGAAGAGGCAGAAAAGAAATCGAGAAGAAGATCTTTGGTCCAGGAATCTGCAAAGAAACCTGTGACTAAAGAGTCTATCAAGAAGCCTGCATCTCAAGAATCTCCAAGGCCAACCGAGACTACCTTAGTGGCTGTGAGTGGACCAACAAAGCCACGAACAGTTCCATCAAGGAAATCTTATAAGGTTGAGATGGCTAGCACAAAAGAAATTATCAAAGCCTTGAAAAGGAGTACAAAGTATATAAACTTGATCAAGGGTAAAAATAATAGAGAACTGCTTCATGTCTTTTTAAAAGATGGAGAGTCTTTAAAATTTGAGAGGCCAGCCTTGGAGGGACAAACTAAAGAAAATTTGGAGTGGTTGCTGACTGTAGTGCTTGAGACCTCTGATCTCAACAAGGATTTTCGAAGCCAAATCCAAAAGGTGATGAAGGTGAAACATAACTTGGACACAATGTCAGAAGTTGATCCTAAGCCTCTTGGATTATGGTATGAGACTTTCTATGGAGAGAAAGTTTTCTTCAACTATAACAGAGTGTTTTCCCAGTGAGATGCAGAGAACTTGTAGAAAGGGGGGTTGAATACTAGTTCTTTGAAATCTTTTCGAATTACTTGTTCTGAAAGAAATTAACTTTTCTTGCGGAATATAAAGAACAAGAACACGAATCTATTTATAAACAATTGCTTTATCGATTTACAATTGAATACAAATCCTAACAATTACAATACTGTAATCATCAGCTTCTTTTCTATTCTGTATAGGAAAAGATACAAAACAAAAAAACCTATACAGCTTCTGAAATCAATTCTCTGTAAACTTAATTACAGCTTCTATCTCAACTGAATTATAATTAACTCAGTTCCTATTCTGAATAAAATTCAGCTTCCTTATTCGAATCAAATACAATCTTTCCTTTTTGATAGGAACAGATTTCTGGTTAGTTTCCTTACCAGCTACGTCTTCAATAATATTTTAGTTTACGTGGAAGACATTCTTTTTTCAATTCGAACTCTGTATCTTTCAGGAAATAAATCACGATTAGTCCCTGATGCTTCATCTTTAGTCTCTGGTGATGTCATTATCAGTCCCTGGTGCATTTAGTCCCTGATGACATCAGCTTGTGTAGTCTCCGATAGAATTGTTTAGTCTCTGACGCGTTAAGACTTAGTCTCTGATGACGTTAGCTTAGTCTCTGATGCTTTTAACCTAATCTCAGATGACGTAAGCTTTAGTCTCTGACTCCTTTAGACTTAATCTCTGATGACTTAAGTCTTAGTCTCCGATAGACAAAACTAGTCTCCGACAGATAAAAACTTTTTAGTCCCTGACCAATTCTCCTAGTCTCCGACAAGCCTTTTTGCAAATTCTAACGGATCAAATACACATCTTGACTTTCTGAAGCTTCAATACATCATTCCAGCAGTTACTTACAAATATGAAATAATTTTATCTCTTTACAAATAATGAATAAATTACAAACAAAGAGATAACTGCTAGCTACAAAACTTCAGTATTACTAATTAACACTTTCTATACATTTGTACTGTTTTCCCAGTGAGATGGCCTAGAACTTGTAGAAGGGGGGTTGAATACAAGTTCTTACAACTTTTTCCGAATTCCTGTTCTTTAAGAAATTAACTTTCTGCGGAATATAAAGAACAAGATCAAAACTTTATAAACAATTGTTTTTATTGATTTAACAATTGATTACAAGTTTTCTAACAATCAAAAACAAGCTTTGATCGTCAGCTTCTATTCTGTGTATATAGAGATTATACAACCCTTTCAATTCTCTATGCTATACAGACATACACAGCTTCGAATTACAATTCTGTAATTTATAATTACAGCTTCTAAAACTAAGTTTTCAAAAACCTAGCTTCCTAATTCAAATCAAATACAATCTTTCCAATTGAAAGATTTCTAACAAGTTTCCTTGTCAGCTACGTCTTCAATAAAGTCTACGTGTTCATGGAAGACTTTCCTTCTTTGATTTGAACTCTAACTCCATCAGCGATTAAGTCCTCGACTAATCTCCGATAGCTTCTTTAATTAGTCTCTAATCACTTCGAGTAATCTCCGATGCTTTAATAAATTAATCTCTGATCACCTCGAGTAATCTCCGATGCTTTGGCTTTAGTCTCTGGTGACGTCAGCTTTTAATCTCCGAAGTATTGTGTTATTCTCTGATGACGTCAGCTTTAATCTCTGACTCTTTAATTACAATCTCCGATGACGTAAGCTTTAATCTCCGATGACCAATCCTTCAATCTCCGATGAACAAAACATTTTAATCTCCGATGAAGGATTCTTCAATCTCCGATGGGCAAAGTCTAATCTCTGATGAACAAAATTTTAATCTCTGATGGACTTTTCCCTTAATCTCCGACAAGCCAAATTTAATCTCCGAAAGACTAATTAACTTAAAACAACTTGTTGAACAGACTCAACAAGTATTCCAGCAGTACATACAAGTAAAATGAATCTATCTCTTTATTAAAATGACTAAATTACAACCAAGAGATACTACTGCTAGCTACAAAACTAAAGTGTTATAAACCAACACTTTTCTATACATTTGTATTCCTAAGTATTCTAAAGACAATCATCATCAAATGTTAATAAAACCTAACATGTACTCTAAGTAATCTAAAGACAATCATCATCAAATGTTCTAAAACCTAACACAGAGATATCAACAGTGTAACTGAGAGACATATTGAAGGTTTCATCAGTCTTCTCAAGGATGCAGAAGAAGAAATAGAGATTATTCTAAGGAAGCTGTTGAGAGAAAGGTTGGAAATGCTGAGGAAAAACAGGAAATAAAGTTGTTGTGTTGGAAGGTATGTTGATTGTTAAATAAGCTGTAATTTTTTGAAGCCAGACTTAAAGGATTTAAACCTGAGTCTTGGTGGAAGCTGAATGACAGATCAAAGATCTTAATTTAGATACATTTGTAGTTAGTAAATCTTTATTCTTTATTCTAAGTAATACTTGTAATTTTGAGTTTTGACATCATCATCAACCTTGAAATTATGCTTATCATTCTGATATTCATAATTAGGGGGAGATTGTTAGGTTTTATAACATTTGATGATGATTGTCTTTAGATTACTTAGATATACAAATGTATAGAAAGTGTTAATTAGTAACACTGAAGTTTTCTAGCTAGTAGTTATCTTTTTGGTTGTAATTTATTTATTCTTTGTAAAGAGATAGATTCATTCTTTAATTGTAAGTAACTACTAGAAAGTTGTATCAAAGCTTCAACAAGTCAAAATGTGTATTTGATCCATCGGAGATTACAAAAAGGCTTATCGGAGACTAAGATAACACTTGTCAGAGACTAAGGATTTTGCCTATCGGAGACTACGGCTTACGTCATCGGGGATTAAAGACAAAGCGTCAGAGACTAATGTTTACGTTATCAGACACTAAGCTGACGTCATCAAAGACTAAGTCTAGAGCATCAGAAACTAAGCTGAAGTCATCAGAGACTAAGCCTAAAAGCATCGGAGACTAATAACTCTATCGGAGACTACACAACCTGATCAAAGACTAAAAGTCCAGAGACTAAACGATCAGGGACTAAAGACTGAAGTTGTCAGTAACTAGTCGTGACTTATTCCCTGATGAGATACAGAGTTCAAATTGAATAAGGAATGTCTTCCACATAGATCAACATATTATTGAAGACATAGCTGGTAAGGAAACTAACCAGAAATCTGTTCCTAATCAAAAAGGAAAGATTATGTTTGATTCGAATAAGGAAGTTGAATCATTATTGATTTAGAATAGGAAACTGAGTAATTCAGTTTTAGAAGCTGCAATTAGGTTTACAGAATTGGAATTCGAAGCTGTATAGAATTCATTATTTTGTATCTTTATTATACAGAAAAGAAAAGAAGCTGACGATCATATTGTTGTGATTGTTAGAATTTGTAATCAATTGTTAAAATCAATAAAAGCAATTGTTTATAAATTGACTTGAATTCTTGTTCTTTATTTCCGCAAGTAATAATTAATTTCTTGAAGAACAAGCAATCGAAAAGAATTCAAAGAACTTGTATTCAACCCCCCTTCTACAAGTTCTCGGCTATCTAACTGGGAAAATAAGAATGTATTTCATTGATGTTGGAATACGAAATTACAATCTAGTTAACAAAATTGATACCAGCTTCTGAAATCTGTTCAAGTATGAACAACTGCTATCTAGAAATGAATTTCTAGCTTTTCAAGTTATGAAAAACTTTCTTCTCAAATTCTATGTGAATTTGTTGCGTTGAATTATAGAGTGTATAAATTCTTTCTCTTTCTGTATTTCGTATGCCTCTGTCCCTTTTCTCTCTGTGTGTTGTGAATATATATTTACTTGTATACTTTCCATATAGCTTCCTTTTCTAATCTTTTCTGCTTTGTAACAACTACTCTGATCAATTAGACTAGTTTCTCTTTATCAGTAGTTGTAACAACTCTGTTAAGTCACATCACTGTTACAAAATTTCTTAGCTTTCACAGATCAACTTCTCAAACTTGTTAATCCAAATGTAACTTGGTTATGGATATTTGGTCGACTTCTACTTCATTTAAGAACTCTGTTAGAGGTGTAATATGTCAAGTCATTTATCCTTTGATGTGTCGTTGTTCATTAGTGGATATTTATCCCCTGAAGAATTTGTTCATCAGTGGATATTTATCCCCTGACGACTTGTCCCCTAATGACTCGTTCACTTATAGCTTATCCCCTGACTAGCTTCGTTGGTAGCCAATGTCTCCTTATTGGTCAACCATCCTTATATTAATTTCACCACCTTAATTTTATCAACCATATGTCATCTCATATGTCATCTTTAGTTTCTGATCATTTATCCCCTGATGGACAGTCTCTGGTGCTGAGAAATCCATACCCTGATGACGAGAAACCTATCCCCTGATGCTGAGAACTTGTCCCTTGATGCCCGAGTACTTTGGGTCTTTACAATTTATCCACTGATGCCCGAGCACTTTGGCGCTAGTGTAAATTACCCGATGACTTTGTCAATGAGTAATTTTGGACTTCACTTGACTTCATTGATAGTGAATTTCCTGATGAATTTGGCGATAGTCATTTTGAGTTTGGCGATGGTCAAATCTTCTCAAGGCTACTTTAATGCATTGGAGTGTCTTTGCCTTAGTCTCTGTTAGCTTTAACATTAGTCTCCGATGAACAAGCACTTAGTCTCTAAAGGGCTTTGTCTCCGATAAACAAAAACTTAGTTTCCGATGAACGAAAACTTAGTCTCTGATAGGTTAATTTTGCTTGACCAACTTTGGTTTTTGTTGAACTCTCCAAATGCATTCCTTGTAGTCTGTTATGGTCTCATGTAGTCTCTGATGGTAGTCTTTGATAGAACACTACTGTAGGTACTTGTACAATTACAAAATCTAAGAATTCTAAGTTTATACATCATCATCAAATACTATAATTCCTAACAATAATTCCTATGATGTATGAATATTTAATGCATGAGTTTTATGTCAAGGTGATGTCCAAAATAATCAAGTATTATAAGTTGGTATAGGAGTAGTCCACCAAAGGTAAAATGAATATATTAATCTCAATGTTTAAATGATTATTTTTTTTTAAAAAATCAAGTGTGAACAAGGAGGAGGATAGACTTGGGGAAACACACCTGCAGAAGAAAAATGGTAGTGTGAATTGCTGACCCAGAGACTATGGTGTGCAAATGATATAACCACAATATTTCAGGAAATTGGTTGTATGCAATGTATCCACTGATGAACTAACTTAATTGCACAATCTAACGATGGTTATCAACCTGGTTATACATATACATGTATATTTTTTTTAAAAAAGGATACTTGTTGTGCCACGTTACTGACAAGAGAAAGTTTTCTATCCAACTGAATGCGATTGGCTAATATTTTGGCAGCCGCTATACCGATCGAGCTAGCCAATCACATCATCCCAAAGACATATTTCTAGCGAAACCAGCCAATGACTGAGAATTTTTCATCAAAATGATCCAGCTGTTCTAGTTAAGTTCATTCTTGCTGAGCATAAATCGCTCATTCTTGTTAAGTTCATAATTTCAGGACTTGAGTGAGGCACAGTACCACAACAGCAAGAGAAGGGAATAAAGGGAGTAGCCTAAAAAGAACACTGAAGGAGGATAATTACAACTGTTGTAATAGATTAGTTTCCACTGTAAGAATTATACTCTGAATTTTGTAAGAATGTACTAATAATATTTAGTATATTAATGTTGTATGGATGTATTGTTGACTGTTTTCCCTCTACTGATGGTGCCCGAGTCCCATGTGGGATTTAGGGGCTGTCACATCAACAGCTTTGGCGATAGTCAAATTCCAGTGGAGTTCATCAATCTTCAATCTTTGTTCATCAGCTGCTGCAAAAAATATCTTCTTATGGCTACTATGATGAAATATACTTTGAACTATCTCTTTGATGTGCATTTTTAATTGTTTTAGAGGATACCTTCCACTGGTTTGTCTATTATCCACTTTCAGGGGATAATCTTTAGACAAAACTTGTTGTACTTTCAGTTTCAGAACATTTACAAAATCTAACAATTCTAAATGTTATATATACATCATCATCAAATACTATAATTCCTAACAATTTTTCAAAAAAGTAAGCCCCCAAAACCAATAAATATTTTGTAATAAGTAAAGTAACTGGGGTGACCTAACACACTCAATTAGTTATTATTAGGTGGTGACTACTCACAAAATGATTTTAAATAAATCTTCACATTCAAAAGGAAGCCTCCAAAATTTTAAAATAAATTTAGGAAGAGAGTTTGAGATTTTTTTCAAACCTAAAATAAACATTTTTTCCAAAAAAACAAACTTCTCAAAGCTTCCTTTTTATTTTAGAAATTGAGAGGGTGCGACAGCTGGCGACTCCATTGGGGATCTATTCGAGAGCTTGAGCTTTTTGACATTTTTTAAAAAAGTCACCATTTTCATTGGTAAAAAGTTTGCATTTTCTTTGTTTTGTGCTTAAGTGTTTCCATATTTTATGTTATTTAATTGTTTGAACTATTTTCATTTGATATAATGTATGATTGAATATATTACACACATTTTGGAAAAGATGTCTTGATTACCATACCCCCGTAAGATCGCTCCTTCGGAAAGGGGATGGGAAATAGCACCGCTTGGATCCACTCCAAGGATGATCCAAGAACCTCCATATCCATATTAGGAAACCCCACAACTAGTTGCATGCATTTTAAGGAATAAAGCAATTTTGTGTTTTTCATTTTTATTTCACTTGTATATATGCTTGTTTTTATTTTGCAACACTACTACAAAATAGATCTATGGCAATATTTCATAAGCGACACTTTTAAAATTGTTGCTTTTTAATATAAAAGGCGACAAAGTTTAAAAAGTGTTGCATTTAAATATTTAATACAATACTTTTACTAAAATGCTGCCATTTTTTATAGGAAAAGACAACACTTTTATAAAATGTCGCCTTTACTTATAAGAAAAGACAACACTTTTATAAAAGTGTCGCCTTTATATATATATATATATATTTATAATCAACTACGATTTTTATATAATAAAAGTAATTTATTTGGAGTTTTAAAATTTTCACTAGTACAAAACTGATCATATGCGTTGGTTAATTAAAACATTTTGCGTTGGTTACGAGGAGACGTATATGGAGGAGACACAAAAACGAAGAATTTACGTCGGACATTTATAAACCCGACGCAAATAATAGTGTCATTTGCATCGGTTAATTTAAAATAATCGACGCAAATTATTGTTTAATAAAAATTCATTTTAAAAATAATTTAATCTATTTGCGTCGGTTATTTTAAATTAACCGACGCAAATTATTGTTTTATAAAATTCATATTTTAAATAATTTAATCTATTTGCGTCAGTTCTTTTAAAATAACCGACGTAAATTATTGTTTTTTTTTCTTTAAATTTTCTTTTTAAAAATAAAATATCCAACTTGTACATAAAAAAGGATACTTGATATGCCACAACAAGCCAAAATAGTACAAAATTCAACTATTTCAATATTTGCAAAACAAGAATATATACAAATCCAAATTTACATACTGTTCAAATTGCATGTCCAAATGTACAAACTGTCCGAATATGCAAAGGTCACATACAATAACTCATAAAAAAAATCTGCACACAGGTCTCTAATTTCATCAAGATCAGAGTGAGTATACGACTCTTGTGCACTCAAACCCTGGAGAATATTATAAAAAAGAAACAATTTTGCATATAATTAAAACCAATATACAAGGTACTTTGTTAATAGATTGAAATAGTTAATTGCATGCATATAATTAAAAACAATATACCTCAGTCCATTTTGTAAAAGGAGCCTGTTGATGCAACTTGACGATGTCATACATGTACCTCATGACATAGTAGCTGCATTCAACACTTCCTTTTTGTTGAGGACACTATATAAATAGTCAAGTTGATTAAAATTTTATTAAGAAATTATATTAAGAACCAACAAAATCAATTTTCTTTGGATAAGTTAGCAAGTATTTTATACCTTAACCTCTTTCGTACACCATTGCAACTTATTTTTTTTGTGCTTGCCACCTTGAGCAACATATGATTTAAATGCCCTACAAAATTATATATATTATAATATATGAGTAAATAAATATGTTAAAAGAGTTTTACACGTCTAACTTATATTAAAAACTTAGGAACTAAAATATAATTTACTTACACTGCCATTACGTTCTTTATCGGCATATTCCTTTCCTTCTTCAATGAGTCGTACACATATACTGTGCTTTGCTCACAAGATATGAGAAACAACAGCCAATGCTCACTACATTTTTACAAATTAAATAACAATGTTAAATTATATCAATGAACAAGCTAGCTACAATAAATTAATCCCACCATTTTTATGTTCTTACTTTTGGAAGTACGGTGCGAAGATGAATTTGGTTCCCCGGCAACCTAGAAAAATTGACGCAATGTATCGACCAGACACATCTGGATCATTGTTTGCATTTGTCAGTGTTTGAGGACACAGGAATCCAAATGCATTAGATCCCTTTGTCATCTCGTTCAAGTACCTTAAATATAATATACAAATTACTCATTAGTTACTTTATAAAATAAACCTGTATATCAGCTAAAAAAAAAAGATAAATGAGAATGTATGAAAATTATAGTCTCACCTCATCCAAATTTGTACGACACTTATATTCAACCATTCCATTCTACAGAATTGGATGATATCTTCGCACGCGACGTATATAAGTTGTTCATCTTCCTTCTCAATGCAGTTGTCATAATCCAATGGCATTGAAATTAACTCCGAGGAAGGCAATCCCATAATCATTTGTGCTAAATATTTACATTTTTCACTCAAGTTCGGATCAACATCAGTAGCTGACCCTTTGCTACGAACTTCATTATTTTTGGCAGGGGGGGTGGATGCAGGCTCTTTACCCTTACCCGGTAAGATGGGATCCTAATTAGATATAAAGTGTTAAACAATAACATTTACATGAATTTAATGAATTAACAACAATCATTTATAATTAATAATGTTAATTTGAAATTTGTTACCTGCCCCAACAGTACAAGTTGTTTAGGCCACTGAACAAAGCTACCTAATGCGTCACCTACTCTTGTATGTTCATATGTAGGCATGGGAAGAGGAGCTTGTTGAAATTCAGGGCGAATGTCATCGATGGATACTCTTACATTGTTGACCTCCATTGGAGTACCATGAACAACGTCACCCGATGTATTCGATGCAAAACAGTCCCAAAAGCCACAATAGTTTTGCCGGTCTCATAAAGGATGACACAGAGACGGCATGGAGTCGGCTTCTATGTTAATTATATAAAAAAAATTCAGTTAGGATCATATGGGGCACTTATATGATAACTTATGATTGAAAGATATAGAAAAGAGTAAAAATAAGTATACCTTTATTTCAAAGAATGGATCCACCGAGTGAGAACTACTTTGAATCACGTCGGTTGTTGGAGTTTGTTGGGGAATAGGCATTCCCATCTGGCTCATTACATTGAATACGTTCGCAAGCTGACTTTGTAGTGTACCAATCTGGTCTTTGTATTTCATATCCATTTCATTCATTTGAGATTGGTACTGCTGCTCAAGTCGATTGGCCACTTTTGTTTCAATTTCTTGAGTTATCGTAGACAACTCATCCATTGATATTACGGCTTTACGGGACTTGCCTCTGTCCGTCCCGAATACATCCTTCATGCGCACTGTTCCTCCAACCCCTCTGACACGCCCGCCGTGCTCCTTCTTTCCAAGTGCACGTGACAATATGTCATCATGCCCATGAGGAGTCCACGAACCTTCGGAGGCTTTGTCTTTCCATTCCACCTGTTTCAAAATCAATTTAACAATTAATATTTTAAGCATAACTATAAGATTGAAATATTTTTAAATGAACAAAATACTCTTACCATTTTTTGAACAACATCCCTAGTCTCGTCCTTGGGAAAATAATAACCTTCACTTTCATCCCTCTTCCTAACTCTCGTCCGAATCCAATCGTAACTACGATCAGTTCGATCGGTTGATACAATTTCTAAATTAATTGATTCGGACGAAGGTAGAGAATCGAGAGGGTCATCAACCATCCACTTAGATTTTTTCACTGCATATCCAAGTCTTCCCAGATAATGTGGATACTCATTAAACTTCTGGCTTTCACGTGCCTTCTCACTTTTAGTCTGTTAGAAAATAAAACAATAATATGAGTAAACAGTCCCTATTCAACATAATATTATCTGAAAACCAATAATAATATAAATATCAAAATAATATACCTGAAATTCTTCACTTTGATGATCATGAATGAATTTATCCCATTGCTCTCGAGTTATGAAGTCATATTTCTCGCAAGGGTCCTTGTCTACACGCAAGTATCGGCAGACTAACCTTGACTTGAAATCCCTCCAAATTTTCCCTGCAAATTTTAATACGTCCTTCCATCTCACATCATCCGTTATATTCCACTCAGTCTGAAATACTCAAATCATGCATATAAGTAACTTGTAATAAAATTTGAACGGCAATATATGTTAAAACAACTAATTATTCTTTTCAATTCATACCTTAATATCTTCCCAAATCGTATCCTTTAGTCCATCACTGACTTCTTGCCAAGTCTGAATATTTATGTCAACCTGAACTGTAACGACCCAGAAAATTTGTTTATCTATAAATAATTTATCTATTCATATTTTATTTTTTTCCTCTATATATATTAACGTGTATAGTTAATATATGATGTTTTTGAACGTCTAAATATTTTCGGACCCATTAAAGGGGTTATTGTTGTTTGATTGTTGGTTGCAAGGATAAGCAATGATGTTTATGTTTGGTGACATCCGTAATTGTTTGAAGAAGCTTTGCGTCCAGACTGGTTAAATCTCATGAAGGACTTAAGAGCCTAAGTATGATGACATCATTGTGTACGTATGTTATTTTGATTAATAAGCTGCTTATGTGTCATCAATTGGATTAAACGTATGTGCATGTAGGACAACAGGCTTATTGTGATGCTTAGCTGCTAAGAATCATGTTGAGCAGCCGTTTTTACCATCCAGTTTAACCAATCATTTTATTTCAAAGCTTAATCTCAGCCTACTATAAATACCTCATTCGGAGGAATATTTCAGTCTCTTTTCTAAAGATTTCTTTTTCCAAAGTTCTTCTTTAAACTTACCATCTCCGTTTAATTTCAAGTTCTTTCTTTTGGACAATCACTTTCAAACAAGCTTTGATTTCTTTCGTCAACCCAGGAGGTAAGAATTTTAAGTTCTCTTTTGCCTTTCTTTTTGCTTGGTATCTGAGAAGTTTAGCTGTAGGAGCAAGTCTTTAAGAAAGAAAAAGAAAGGATTATATTCTTTTATGTCTAGAAGTGTTGCTCATAGCTTAAAGCTTGTTGAGAGTTGATTTATGGAGTTGTAGTTGAGATCATCACCTTTGGAGAAGTGAGGAAGACGACCCTGTATCTGAGACAGCTTCTAAAGTTAGTCCCCGACTGTGTTGATGTTAGTCTCTGAAGACGTCAGCATTAGTCCCCGACTGTGTTGATGTTAGTCTCTGATGACGTCAGCATTAGTCCCCGACTGTGTTGATGTTGTTTTCCGATGACGTCATCCTTAGTCTCTGACAGGCTAAAGTTTAGTCCCCGATGACGTCATCCGAAGTCTCTGATGAAGGAATTGTTAGTCTCTGATGATGACATCATCCTTAGTCTCCGATGGGGTTAAGATGACATCATCAGTCCCTGATGAGTTAAATAGTCTCCAATGATGTCATCCTTAGTCTCCGACAGGCTAAGTTTAGTCCCTGATGACATCATCCTTAGTCTCCGACAGGCTAAGTTTAGTCCCTGATGACGTCATCCATAGTCTCTGATGAGATATATGTTAGTCTCTGATGATGACGTCAGTCTCAGTCCCCGATGAGTTAAGATGACGTCATCAATCTCTTACGAGTTAATTAGTCTCTGATGACGTCACCCTTAGTCTCCGATGAGTTAAGATGACGTCATTAGTCTCTTATGGGTTTAATAGTCTCTGACAAGTGAAATCTTTCCCCAATGGGCAACCTCATGCCCTGATAACCATTTTCTATATGAATAGCCATCTATTAAGTTTGGATTTCTCATGATATACCACAATGATGTTATGCAGAAACCTTTTTCAACCGATATAGTGAATTTTAGCTAAGGACCAAGGCAAGTATATATTCATTCCACTTCTTTCTTACAGATTACGTATAATCATTAATTCGATTTACGTAAATGAATGATGTTAATGCTTATGTATAATGATGATTTCTTTTATGATTACGTAACGTACGATCATTGAATCCGATGTACGTGAAAAGATGTTGATGATTGAACTATGTGTTATTGGGTGGTTGTTGGCTGTTTAAATTTCCTAGCACACCAAATGATGATGTTTGGGTGTTGCAAGTCATGAACTTGTATGCACACCCAAGTAACTTCTATATGGATATATAGTTCCGCCTTTGATGATAACTGTCTTTTAATTGATGAGCACGCCAATATGTGTTGTTGGCAGTCGCTGTTGTTAATTGATTAGCACGTCTAGGCTATTAAAAATTTAGAAAAAAATGTTTACAAGAAGATATATCCATATGGAAAGTTAAGGGGCTGTTGAATACTGTCGCCTGGTATTCTGGCCAATGATGATAAAGAATGATAGACCGAGGCAAGGCATCGGTAATCAAATGTTTTTCCACAGACCATATGCTTTTTGCGAAGGACTACGTATGTCAAATGATGAATCAAACGACCAGGCTGACCAGCTGGGATGAAATTTGATTATGTATGGTAGTCAGATAATGATCAGTCTGGTCAGGTGATGCATTATCTGATGAATAAAGGGTGAATCATGATTTATTGAAAGAGGGTTAACCCTTGATATCACTCGGGCACCCTAGATGATATATGTTTGTTGTTTTATCAAGAGGTTTTGGCATTGCTTCGTCCAACCTCAATGAATATTAAAGCTTTTATTTGATTCTTTTTGCTTATGATTATATACTTACTAAGCGTAAACGCTCATGTGGAATGCTATGAATGTTTTTCAGGTTATGTCGTGAAGGCTGTGTCCCCTAAGAGAGGGAATGAAAGAATTGCTTAAGTGTGTTTAAGTTGTAAGGCCATATGAGCCATCTAGAGTTTTGTTTCTGCTGCAACTTGTTTATTTTCAAGCTTTGAGGTTTTGTAAGATGATGTGGACCTTAAGATTTTGTAATAATGTATTTTGGGAATATATTTCCCACAGGTATGTTGTTAAGGCTTGACTGTGTTTTTTTTTTGTTTTGCTGTTGTGTTGTAGTTTTCTGGTGCAGCCCGGGGTTCCAGCCTGGGATATCGGGGACTGTTACCCAAATTGCTGACAGTGTCCGGGGCCCGGCTTGGGGGATTTTCGGGGGCGCCACATGAACTCTAACTAGTGCTCCAATGTACGACTTGAATGCAGCAGCATATGTTCCAATGGGAACACCAAGATCATCAAACTCAATCACTTTCTGCACTTGTTTATTTGCGGACTTTTCTTTCAATGTTTTGCAAGATGTTGGACCTCTTGTTTTTTTAGTAGGTCTCTCACTCGAAATTCGGTGGTCCATGATAATTGTAAACTATAAAGTACATCAGAAAATGTCAAAAACATCACATTTAAAAATAAACTACAGAGTTAGAGTTAGGCAACAAGCAACTTAGGCGAAAAAAATTCCCAACTAACAGTATATTGTTCAATCATCAAGAAAATGAGAAGGTACCAATTTGTAACACGGCATAAAAAAATGCAAAAATATTGTCAAAAATTACAGTGCATCCCAACAACAAAAACAAAAGACACAAAAAAAACACATAGTATATCGCAGTGCTTCCATTCAAAAGAAACACAAACAGAACACATAGAAACACAAATAGAACACATATATCACAAGACACACTTTGGGGCTTTAAACAAATGTTGTATTAAAACAAAAAACAGAAAAAGAATGTAAATCGCGCAGTTCAGTTGAAAAAAAATTATGTACCTCTTTCACTTGTAACAAATCCGAAGCTGATTACAGTGTATTCGCTAGAAACTAAAATAGAAATGTATCTTTATCAATTAAGAACTTGAAATGGAAATGTATGCAGCTCGTATGCAACTTTTGAAGATTTAGGGAAAAGCAAATGTTATGTCGCGCAAAGGAAATGAATAGGCGGTAAAAAGAGGGGCAAATCAAAAATATGTCGTGAAATGAAATAATAATATAAAATAAAAAAATTATACACATTTGCGTCGGTTATTTTAAAAACCCGACGCATAAACTCAACATTTGCGTCGGGTATTTAGAGCACCGACGCAAATGATTTATTTTTTTAATCGGGTATTTGCGTTGGTTCTTTTAAAAACCCAACGCATAAACCCAACATTTGCGTCGGGTCTTTAAGAGCACCGACGCAAATGAGTTTTTTTTTTAATATACGATTTATATTAATATATTACATAATAATCTAACAGAAAATTAATATTTTACTTATATTGAAATTCATTAATACCATATATTATAGTGATTAATTCAAAAATGTGATATATATATATATAGATATAGATATATAATAATATATCATATATATCATATGCTATACTACTATAAACTATAACATAAACCAATATACAATACATTAATAGGCAAATTAATGTTTCTATTTTAATGTAAAAAATACATGAGCATATGTGGTATGATAATCATTATTGTATTATATAAGTACTATACTATATTATTATTAACTATTAAATATAAATGTGTTAATAATTTATTTTTTTAATCGGGTATTTGCATCAGTTCTTTTAAAAACCCGACGCATAAACCCAACATTTGCGTCGGGTCTTTAAGAGCACCGACACAAATTCTCAAAAAACTGGGGTGACTTAAATACTCAAAAACAGGGGACTTGAATACTCAAAAACAGGGGATGACTTAAATACTCAAAAACAGGGGACTGCTGTAAGGTGTGCCCACGTCTTATGAAATATTATAACCAGAAATATATAAAATTTACTTCAGTAAACAATCACCTACAACTATTGGAATTAAAACAAATAAAAATTTACAATTATTAGAATAAAAACAAATTAAAATATACAATTAACAATTATTTACAATAATTGGAATAAAACAAATTAAAACTTTCAAGTCCTGCACTTATTTTCCATGATCAATCCATAACCCTTCACCATGGTCATTACGTAGGTAGTTTGTTTCTCCATTATCGTCACCATATGGGGTAGGTAGACCCATAGAGAAAGGAGGATTCTCATCAAATTGGTTATACTCATCTTCGTCAACAACATCATCAATACCAAGAATATTTCTCTTGCCTTGAACAATAATTGAAAACTTAGGATCGGCGGGGTCTTGGATATAAAATACTTGTTTCACTTGCGTTGCGAGTATAAATGGGTCGTTCACGTGACCCCACTGAGTAAAATCTATCAAAGTAAATCCTAAGTCATCTTTTCGAACACCACGACGTATATCAATCCAATTACAACGAAAGAGACCAACCTTGAATTCTCTATACTCAAGCTCCTGAATATCTTCAATCACCCCATAATATGACTTTTTCACATCTTTCGATCCTGAAGATTTGCCTCTGAAAAATTCTGTTGATGAACCTTCCACGGTAACTCCACTATTTTGCATAGTGCTCTTTCCATCTTGACGTTGGGTGTAAAACGTATATCCATTAACATCATAACCTTTATAAGATCGAACAAGCGTGTTGGGGCCATATGCTAACCATTTTATCGTATTAGAAATGACATTTGGTGTATTTGACAACTGCCGCATTACACGGTCTTTAAACCATCCAACAAATGAGCAATTATGTTCAGTTGTAACCCAAATGCCACTTTTTGAAGGATTCTGCCTCCTAATCAAACTGACATGATAATCTAAGTAAGGATGAACTTCAGTCATGTGTTGCAGGACAAAGAGATGCGCTCTATCGCGCAATTCACACCCAGGAGAGATCCATTTGGATCCCAATGTACCTTGCCCATGAAGTCTTCCCTCGTGATGAGATTTAGGAATTCCAATAGGATTGACAGCTGCTAAATACTCTGTGCAAAATTCAATAGCCTCCTCAACTGAATATCCTTCAACTATACTAGCTTCCGGCCGATATCGGTTCCTTACATATCCTTTCAATATACCTATGAATCTCTCAAAAGGATACATATACTGCAAATATACAGGGCCACATAACTTAATCTCTCTAACCAAATGAATAACCAAATGTACTATAATGTCAAAAAATGAAGGTGGAAAATACATTTCAAATTGACATAGTGTGACAACAATATCAGCTTGTAATTTATCCAACGTGATGGGTTCAATCACCTTGCTGCAGATGGCATTGAAGAAAAAACAAAGCTTCATAACAACAAGTCTCACGTGATTCAACAATATCCCTCGAATTGCAATTGGAAATAGCTGTTGTATTAACACATGACAATCGTGTGACTTCATACCCACGAGTTTCAAATCCTTCATCGACACAAACCTTTTGATGTTTGAAGAATATCCATATGGAACTTTCACACCAAACAAACACTCACAAAATGCAATTTTCTCTTTTTTACACAAAGTATAACAAGCTGGAGGTAGATATGTACGCTTCTCCGATTCTTGTGGTGCTAACTCTAGTCGTATACCCATTTCTTTCATATCTTTTCTGACTTTGATCTCGTCCTTTGTCTTTCCCGGTATATTCAACAATGTCCCAACAATACTATCACAGACATTTTTCTCAATATGCATAAAATCAAGACAATGTCTAACTTGTATGTGTTCCCAATACGGGAGATCCCAAAATATGGATCTCTTCTTCCACATATTCTTCGGCTTAGGAGGTTAATACAACTTTCCAAATACAACATCAATATCCTTAACCCGCTCAAAGACTTCTTTCCCAGTTAAAGGCAAACGGGCTTCTCGAGTCTCGATATGCCCATCAAAAGCCTTTTTCATCTTACGATAAGGGTGATCACGGGGAAGAAATGTTCGGTGACTCATAAAGACATTTTTGTTGCAATTATTTAGACGATGGTCAATAGTAGCATCTTCACAAATTGGACATACTTTAGCTCCTTTGACAGTGTACCCTGACAAGTTTCCATAAGCCGGAAAATCATTTATGGTGCAAAATAACATCGCACGTAATGTGAAATCCATTTGAGTATTTGCATCAAACACCGAAACACCTTCATCCCACAAAAGTTTTAAATCTTCAAGAAGCGGCTCAAGATAAATATCTATGTTATTCCCCGGTTGTTTAGGCCCTGAGATTAACAAGGACAACATAATATACTTGCGTTTTATACACAACCACAGAGGCAAATTATAAATCACCAAAAGAACTGGCCATGTGCTATGTTGATAGCTTAGAGTGCCATAAGGATTCATCCCATCCGTACAAAGTCCAAGTTGTAGATTCCTAACTTCTCCACCAAATTCAGGAAACTTATAATCAATGGTTCTCCATTGTGGAGAGTCACTCGGGTGTCTAAGCATCCCAATTGATTTCCACCCTTCCGCATGCCACCTCAAATATTTTGCATCTTTTGGATTTGCAAATAGGCGTTTGAATCGTTGCACTATGGGTAAATACCAAACCGCCTTGCTAGGAGCCCTTTTTTTTATCATCCTTAGCAAAATCATTACCCTCCCGCTTGTACCGAGATGCTCCACACTAAGGACATGTGTGTAAATGTTCATTCTTATTTCGAAACAACACACAGTCATTTGGACATACATGTATCTTCTTTACGTCCATACCTATAGGACACAACATCTTTTTTGCCTCGTATGTGGAAGTGGGAAGCTCGTTATTCACCGGAAGTATTTCTCGTAAAAGTTTTAACAATTTTGTAAAACTCTTGTCACTCCATCCATTCTTGACTTTCAACTTGCACAACTTCAAAGTTGTTGACAATCTTGTCAAGTTGTCACTGCACCCGGGATACAAAAGTTTCTTAGAATCGCGGACCAAACTCTCAAATATATCCGGTTGTGGCATCATATGGTCTTGGAGATCTTGTTTCATATCTTCCACCCTATCAATGTCCACATCATCTTCGTCATTATCGACCGAATTATCGCACTCAGTTGCATAATTCGACCTTGAGCTACCAGTCATATCAGACTCTATTCCCTCGCCATTCCAAATCCATTTCGTATAACCCTTCTTAAAACCCCGACGAAATAAATGTTCATGCACTGTCTCTGCGCTCGAATATTTTTTTAAATTACCACAAAGGCGGCACGGGCACACAATCATGTCTTCTTTTCCATGTTCCTTTCTGATTTTGTGGTGTTGAACCGCACATATAATAAACTCGTTAACCCCTCTCACATATGCGTCATCGTTACACAATATATTATACATCCATGTTTGACGATCCATGTATAACTAAATAACCACAACGATTAACTAAGTAAGCACAACGATTGTACAGTTATCATAAATAAGATGCGGACAAACAACAGTTTAAGTAAAAATACTGATATTTTAAATAATGCCTGTGATGAATGTATTATTTTAATTAACAATTACTTACACAACAAAGCTGAGCTCTCGGACGGAGACACTGAAGAAAGAAACCTGCAAAATCTCAGCCAAGTTTCCCGCCAAAGACGATCTCGCTCTCTCTCCTCTCTTACGAAGCAGGCCAAAATAGCAAAAGTTTTAACCTAAATACACTTTTTTAATAATATTAAATAATATGCGTCGAACAAAGAAGAAAACAGACGCAAATAACATAACCATTTGCGACGGATATTTAAATCAAGCGACGCAAATGTTTGAATAATTTATTTTCTTAAAATTTTAAAGCATTTGCGTCGAGTCTTTAACCGACGTGACGCAAATGTGTTTTTATTTTTTTTAATTATTTCTCATCTTTGGCGTCAGTTGTACTAAAGAGAATTTGCGTCGGTTCTTTAAAACAACCGTCGCAAATTCTTTTTAATTTATTTTTTAATTATTTATACATATTTTGCGTCGGTTCTTTAAATAAACCGACGCAACTAATAAAAACTATTTGTGTTGGTGTTTTATACTAAGCGACGCAAATGGTGAACTAATTTATTTTTTAAATATTTTCATAGAATTTGCGTCGGTTCTGTAAACGAACCGACGCAAATAGTTTTTATTTTTTTTACGACAATGCCACTGCGCTACTATATGCGACAATTCTATTAAAAAATCGACGCAAATAAGGCGACACATAAAACAGTTTTTGTACTAGTGTTTTAACTTCTCATTGTAATAAAATTTTATTAAAAAGTGTACTAAAATAATAATAACTAATATTTATACAAATTATAAACAATTTAAATTTTAGAATTAATTTATACAGATATATAATTACAAAAACAAGCCCGTAATTGATACTTGTAGCAAAATTAGTACATAACAAGAACACTAAACACAAAAACAAACACAAATACACAACAATCATCGGGAGACATAGAGTATGTATCCTGTAGGGATAGTAAAAAATTAATTTATGTTATTTATTTTCTCGAAAAAAAACTAGTACTCTCGTTTAAAAAAAATATACACTAGCAATTTTTAAAAGTAAGAGGTAGGGGCTTTATTTGGAAAGTAGTCTAGGGTTTGGGACCGTTCATCTTCCTTTACCGTCTTCCCGACTCACTGCAATCTCGTTCGTGTCTTTCTCCGTCATCCTCCGCTCGAATTCTCCAGACGTCGGTGAGAAAGGAGATCAAATCGGATAAGTTCCTCCGCCCCTCTCGGATCGTCCCCTTTATTCTTTCCCTGCCCTGTTTCTGACCTCCTGCTATTGCGATCGACTACTATCGATGTCGTATCCATCTTTCAGTTGTCGTACCTGACTCCTCTTATCCCACACCCACATCTTTGCCCACTCACTCGTGTTGACGCGGGTGATTCACCCTAAAGTGCCAAGCCTGTACAACGCAGATCGAGAGGAGTATAGAAGAACCATAAACCGGAAGGATGTTTGGTTCAACTAATCGTAAGTTTGTTTTGTAATTAACCTTACTTTTTCCACATTTATAGATTGGTGTCTGTTTCTGCTAGTGTTCTCATCTTCTCTATTTCACAACATACAAATTCATTCTACATATCCAACGAATTCATTCTATACTAGCCAACATGGGACACGCCTAGGCATGTACAAATTTTATTATTCATCCAAAATAAATATATTTAGTTAAATTTGAAATATTGATTATATATAATTTATATTTTTATCTTGTATATTTCATTGGTCATAAGTTTTACAGAATAACTTTTTTTGCTAAAATATCCTACCCTTAATATGCCCACATTGTTAGTTTTTGAAAGTTTTGACTACAACTTTATATACATCGAGAAGAGAGTATCCAATTGTATTAGTATATCTGCCTGTATTATATAAACACTATTTTATTATGCTTTAAATTGTAAACATTATGATATATTTTATTGAAAATCATCACATTCTTGTTTCAAAATATAAATGTAAATAGAGATCTCTAAGTGCTCCTGCCATGCCATTACTTGTAAGATGCTGCTATTATGTTCCAGCTCCTGTTTTGTGTTGACCTACATTTAATCAGTTTTTTAGGCTTAGTGTGCCTCCTTTTTCCGAGAGGTTTTACTCTTATATCATATGTATATCATTCACAATATAATAAGATGGTTGACGGTCATTTTTGACAAGTTCTCTTTTTAGTTGGATGCAGTTGTATTTGTTTTAATCCCACCAACATGTCTTTTTTATAATGGATTATAATTTCCAGAATCTGTCATTATGCCATGCTATATATTCTGAAGGATTCTGTAGTCTTGCATCCCTAAATCATGATGAAATTTTATCTTCTTTGTCTTACTTTTGTTGGCTTGAATCTGTTGCAGTTGCTGAGGAACATGTTATTGTTCCAGTATCTTGTCTACGTTCTCGAAGGAGATTTATTACCTCGTAATCATGTATACAAAGGTAAATGATGTATCTTCTATAAAACGATTTAAGTGGGAATCTGCAACCTTCCTCCCCTAGCTAACCGGAGCTTCCTCCTGATTGCAGTAAACATGAATTGGTCCCTTCTAAAGGAGTCGATGCTTAACACACTTTTGGTATGCTTCTCATATGTTTCAGCTACAAATTTCTAATAATTCTATGTCATGGGCCCTTACAATTTGATCAATGTGTGGTCAGCTACTTGATTTTTGTTCTTTACAAGTTCTGAAGAATCTTCCCCTGTTTGTTCCTATAATTTAACGTTTACTTAGCCTCACAAAAGGAAAAAAGTCATGTTTAACCAAAAAAAAACATTTCCAGGGATCAAGAAGGATACAATATAAAGCACTAATCAAGGATTGCATCTTTGTTATGTGTAAGATGTGTCATGTTCATCCTGGAATCGCTGATGATTTCTTATATTCCGAGAATTCTTCTACAGGGAAACTAGAAAATGGTAATACTGCTACTAGTATTGCAATTTCTGAAGTGGAAGAATGTACATGTACTGCATTTCAGAAGCTCTTGTTAATGGTACTTTCTTAAATTTTTTCTTCTAATTTCTTGAGTTAGTTGCCCAAATTGACAATGACTTTTCTGACACTTCAGATGACGGAGCTTGATACTTCAAAACAGAAGGCGGAGATACAAGGTCTTACCACACGAGCTGATGGTGTGAGGTGTCTTCTACTGTTCCCCCCCCTCTCTCTCTCTGACATACACACTACATATACAATTTATCTTGATTAGATTTGACCATTTAATCAAGATATATAACCACTGCATGTTAATTTTGGTGCAGAACTCCCACAACAGAGATAATTCTGGATGAACTTTCTTACAATAGAGTTATCCTTAACCCTTTTCTGCAGGTATCTCAGTCAATGACTGTTTTTATGTTATCTATTGATATTTCTTTCTTTTCCAATACTAGTATTTGTAACTTTGTAGGGTCAAGAGTCGACATTTCAATTAATGAGTTGACCGGTATGGGAACTTTGAAGAAGAGAAGCCTGGTCTTATCTAAGTATACATAATTATCTTACCTAGGATTTTGAATTGCATCAGATATAATCTCTCAAAAGGCTAATTAATCTTTGTAAAAAATAATATCTAGACATTCTTAGTTTCAAACCTTCCTAGTTCGACTAGAACTTGGACTCGTTTCAGCAAATAAAATTTGAAAAAATTGTATGAGAATGCATTGTCAATGTAGAAATTGCTTTTCTAGTTCAAGCTTGCCCTTGAGTTTGCAAATAGTCTCTGCCCTGAAGACTGAAGTTGAGCAAAGCCTCCAAACCTCAAAGTCTTTACTACCTAAGAGCCGACTGTTTTCCATTTACCACTAATATTATAGATGTAGTTAATTTGGATTTTGGGATTTATTATTCAGTTTCATCACTACCTACACTTATTGGCCTGTCATTCTGGAGAAACCCATCCTGATCCCCACCTTTTAGCCTCACAAGAGATGCTTATTCTTATATTTGTAACATAAGTGTATAAAGCATGTAGAGGTTTGGTCTGTATCATCTCTATGTGCGCGCGTCTGTATTAGTAGCTGATGTTTGACATTGTTTAGGTCTTTAATGAACCTCGATGGAAGCTAGAGATAATTTTGCAGTATCTTTGCAAGTACATTGCTAAGGTACTTTGGCTCATAAACTTTGATGAATAGTCTATTCAGTTTCAAAGCTTATTTATGGAATGGAAAGATACTCAAAGTTTTTATCTTTGTAGAATTGCTTACATTCCTTTGTACTATGTGCGCCCTCTAAAATTTCTGACATTTGTGTACCCTGGATAGCAGCCATCTGTTCGCACTCGAAGGTCAAGTGGCCCAACAAATGATGTAACTTTTGGTGATATTCCGAAGTCCTTTTCTAATGGCAATAGCATGAAAAGTATCACAAAGAAACTTAGTTCAGAGGTAGCACAATTGCTTCTAGCACATGGTTTTCAGGTATTTTTGCTTCTGAGAACTTAAGGCAACACATATCCTTCACTTAAATTTATTCCCTTACCTATTCCATATCATTTCTTATTTGTGCTTCACAGTCGTAGTCTATTCTGCATCACTTGGTTTGATCTTTTTTGTGGAGGTCTTCTGACAAATCCAATATCATGAGATGAAGATCTTGCAGGATGCTCTCTGATTGCAATGTGCAAGAATATGATTACTGCTTTTACCAGTCTAAAGATGACTAACAAGTAGGTTCACTGATATTCGGCTTTTGTTCTTCCTATATGCTACTTTTGAAGAAGATCGTCATGTCAATTGAAATTATTATGTGGTGCAGGCCTGTGGGGATTTTGCCCTTTGGGAAGGGTAGCACAAATCCGTTTGGCTCACAAAAAGGAGGTTCCCTTTTCGATGGCACCAATACCGGAGTATTTGGAGCAAGCCATGCTTCATCATCTTTATCATCTACACCTCTCTTTGGTGCCACATCGTCAACGGCTTTTGGAAGCTCAGTACCTAGTTTCGGAGCTTCATCATCATCGACTTTTGTTAGCCCATCGTCTTCGTTTGGTGGTAAGCTCGTTGTGTAAAATTGTGTCCACAAAATACAAATGATTTGATTATCTGTCCAAACTCTTAATATTTGTGGTATTTTTTTTGTAAATATCAGATGATTGGTGTGATATGTGAAGATTATGGCAGTTGCTGGTGATATGCGAAGAATATTGTAACTTTTTGTAAAGGTGATTGTTAGGGATACGTGAAGATTATGATCATATGGATATATCTCAATAGATTATGAAAGATTTTTTGTAGTACGTTTGAATGTATCATTTAGCGTTCTAATTGTTGACATCTTTTGGATTTGAAAATATACTACATTATCGAAATGAATGTACAAAGTGTTATTTTAGACAATTGAAAGTATATAATCTCTCTTGTAATTGCAAAATTTGTGGGGAAAAAAAGTGTTTTATGTATGCTGCCAAAGAGTCACCTTTATATGTTACAAAACATGAGAGAAGTATTTGTTGGATTTAACAGAAAAAAGTGTTTTGATTTGGTGGAAAATCTAAAAAGTGTCGCATTTGACATGAAAAAGTGTTGTTTTAGTTTGTCAAAAATGATTAAAAAAAGTGTTGCGTTTAAGCTAAATAAGTGTTGCCTTTATCAAGTAGAAGCAACACTTGAGAGAAGTGTTGGCTATTCTCACAAAAGGTGTTTTTAAAGAAAGGCGACATTAGCTATGCTGGCACTTGCAAAAGTGTTTTTTTCATAAGACAATACTTTTAGGCTTTAATAACATTTTTGCGGTGTTGATATAGGTCCTTTTTGTAGTAGTGCAATAACAAACCTTGTTAGGGATACTTGAGTCCCTTATCGTTTGTAAATATTTCAATTAGTGAACCTACGCGTTATGTCTGAGAACTTTCATGCCGATTAGTGAGCCTACGTGCTATGTCGATCTCGAGATATTTTTTTTTTTTGTAGATATTCAAAGTTTTGTAGTTATTGTAATAAATTATCGTTTGTAAATATGGTTAGGTTTATTCTATATACAAACATTCTTCCGCTCATGTATCATTCTTTATTACATACCTTTTAGCATTTATTTTCAAAGTCTCAAGCATAGACAATCATGTTTTAAAATAAATCTTAAAATGATAAATTCAAAGGTGTTTTCACCTTTATTTTGAAAAACGTGATTTTTCACAATTCAAAAGGAATTTTTAGAAAGAAAAAAACTATAGAGAAAATGAAAATTTTCAAATGACTTCTAAATTAGGAAAAGAGATTTTTCAGACAAATGGAAAAAATGGAAAAGAAGAAGAAGAATAAGATAATTTTCAAGTTTTTCAAAATTATGAAAAGAGAAATTGATAGAAAAATGAGTTTTAAAATTTAAAACGAAAAAGTTTTTTCCAAAAGAAATTTAAAATGAATGGTTTTCAAGTTTGAAGACATTTTAGATAAAAGAAAAATAAAATAAAATTTAAAACAAATGATTTTCAAAATTGACAATAAAAAGGAAACTTTCCAAAAGTGAGAAATAATTTCAAAAGAAATTTTTGAAATAAATTATTTTCAAATTGAAAAAAAGAGAGGAAATTTTTCAAAAAGGGTCTAAAAATGATTTTTTAAAAAAATGAATGAATAGAAAATGTTTTGAAGAACAAACGGTTTTAGAAGGAAATTTTCAAAATTGGAGGAAAGAAAAGTTTTCAAAAATAAGTGAGTTTCAAATTTGAGAGAAAGGAACTTTCACTTAAATGACTAACAAAACAGATTTGAAAAAAATGGGGTTTTTTCAAAAAACAAGAGAAAGAGGCTTTAACATGAATGATTTTCAAAGATTGAAAAAATAGTAGAAGAGAGAGTGAAAAATTTCAAATAAATGAGTTTCAAAGTTGAAAATGGAAATTTACAAATAAATGATTTTCAAATGACAAAAAAAGATACTTATTTCAAAAAAGAAATTTTTTCAAAGATGAATGATTTTCAAAATTCGATGAAAAAGGAGGAAGTCTTTTTGGAAAAAGGAAAAGGATGTTTTCAAAACAAATTGTTTGTCTCACAAGATGGTTTGTAGAAAAAAGGGGGGTGGGGGGTTGAATACAAACCACAAAATTCTTTCGAACTTTGTGAGTTTAGTGAATATACTGTATTAAAAGTTGTGAAATTGAAATAATACGATATATTCTAAGTGTTTCTGAACTTTTATAAATCCAATGAAATATTACAAAATCTCACTGGTGTGAATGACTAGCCCTAACAACTATGTTGAAAATAACAGCTGCACTCTAGAATATGATTTTTAGTTTCTCTCAAGTTATGAAAACTTGTTTCTCTTTCTATAGGTTTATTATAGTTGCGATATGATCTGAGATAATATGTATACTAGTGGTTTTGTGTATCTCAATGATATCTTGTTGTATCTGTGTTATTTTATCTTAGCTGTTTCATGTCTCTATTTATATAAATAGCTCCCTTGTTCTTTAAGCTTGTTCAGTGAGGTGCCTCCAAAAATATCTCTAATATTTTTTGGTAATTGTAGATTTGTCATATAACTTCTTTTTGCATAACCTTCCTTGCACGCCAACCTGTTATGTAACATCTCTAGTGTATCAGCACACCAACTCTCTTATTTTCCTCTTGGAGTTCCCATGATAAGTTATTTCTACAGTGAATAACTTATCTCTATGAGCTTCCTGGTTTTTGATTGAATCAGCTTTCATATTTTCCTCCTTCAAGTTTCTATAACTTATCTTTGTAATTTTCACATCATAGCTATATACGCATGCTAATGTATAAGTATGACTTATCTCCATATTTTACTTTATCAGTGTTCACACCTGTAGTGTATAACTTATATCCTTGAACCTTCTTTGGTAGTCAATCTCTCCTTATTGGACTACCATATTTATTTTAATTCCACTGATTTTAAACCTAAGTTAGTGGATTTGTGCACTCAGCCATGTGTCATCCTATATGTCATCTTTAGTCTCTGATCATTTTATCCCCTAGTGGATAGTTTCTGTTGCCGAGACATCCATCCCCTGATGATGAAAAACCTATCCCCTAACGTCGATAAACTTATCCCCTGACACCGAGAAACTTATCCCTGATGCTAAGAAATCTATTCCTTGATGCCTGAGCACTTTGGTGCTTCACAATTTATCCACCGATGCCCGAGCACTTTGGCGCTAGAGTAAATTACCTAATGACTTTGGCGATGAGTAATTTTGGGGCTTCACTTGACTTTAACAATAGAGAATTTTCCAATGACTTTGGTGATATTTATTTTGAGTTTGGCAATGTTGTTGATATGCCAGACGTCTTTGGCGATAGTTATTTTGAGTTTGGCGCTGTTGTTGATTTGCCCGACGACTTTGGTGATATACAAATGACTTTGGCGACAGTCAAAATGACTTTGGCGTTGAGTAATGTTGAGTTTAGCGTTAGCCAAATAACTTTAGCGACGACCAAATCTTCTCGAGGCTACTTCAATGCAATAAAGAGTCTTTTCCTTAGTCTCTGATAACTTCAAAAATAGTTTGTGGTAGTACAAACCTTAGTCTCCGATGAACAAAATCTTAGTTTCCTATGGGCTAATTTTGCTTGACTAACTTTGACTTTTGTTGAGCTCTCCAAATGCATTTCTTGTAGTCTCTGATGCTTACTTGTTGTCTTTGATAGTAGTTTCTCATAGTGCACTACTACAGGTAAATGTACAATTACAAATTAAACAATTCTAAGTATTTATACATTATCATCAAATGTTATAATTCCTAACACGAATGGCTTGAACTAAAAGAGTGAAATATTGCACAAGAAGTATTTTCACATTTCAAAAAGGGAAGTTTCAAATAAATGGTTGTCTAACGAAAAATGATGAATAAATGAATTATATTGCCAACCTTTCTTCTATCTAAAAATATGGATTCTCCCCATACGCAACGAAAATCCAACAGTTGAATTCTTAATATTTTAACGTTGTCTTGAAAATGGTATTTCAAAACTAGCTTCAAATTCTCATTCCTTTCAACTGTCCTATATTATATTACTTGCAGAGCTTTTATCACTCATACTTGCTGTTCCAAGGGTAAGGAGAAGGTTCCAAGGGTAAGGAAAGGTCGTGTCAATACCAGTAGAACTGGCTGTTCTGGGGTTATAAATATGATTTTCGGTTTGGTTTGATCTTGCTTTTAAGAAAAAGTTATGTTATTCCCCTGCTAGAATTTTCTAAAATAATGTTTGTAATAATCACTAAGAATACTCTGTTTAATTATTATTATAAAGGAAAAAGGTTATTTGTGTGATAGCTCTTTTGTACCTCCTTTGACGACCCAATTTTCCACTAAAAGACCTAAGTCTCAACAGTTAATATTAAACTAATGACACTGGTCTATGAAATATGAAAATTGGGTCTAACAGAGCTTGATATCAAAGCCTAAACTTCAGAAAGATTATTTATGAGCCAAATTAGAAAAGTTGAGATAAACTAGAATGTTGGACAAGTTAGTCCTAAAATAAAACGTTAAGATCTAAGTAGTGAGGATGTCATTAGTATACGTAATGTTAGAAATCTGTCTAATATATTTTATCAGGTATGTACAAGATAAAAAAAATCTTCTTTTACTTAAAAAAAAAAATATATATACTACTTTATTGGTTATGTCTTTACTTTATTAATAGTTATTATAATTTTACCTTAGAAAGTCTGATCAAACTTTTCATGGCTTCGTAGATGTTTGACATACACCAACTTAATAATACCCCAAATACCTTATTAACTACTAAGATAGATAAGTGTTCCCTAAAGGATATTCTGCCACACCAACCTATGTTGGTCAAAACTAAAATCCCTGAGCTTATTATTGATGGCCTAGAGTCAGAAAATGAAAATGATCCCACAGAAGATTCCCTTTTACAACAAGAGAATTCAAGGGAGGAGACCCCAACACAGGAGACACCTACTGTCTCTCCACCCACCATTGTACCAAACATTCCATCTAGCTCGCGTACAAACAATGGACATACTTCCAGAGAACCTGTTCCCACAAACTTCCATACCTTCAGTTTCACCAAACCTGTTTCTAAGCTAGCTCTTGCACCCCCACCTGCACCAGCTCTAACCTTGGTACCAACACCTATAGTACCCCCATCTCTTTCACTAGTCAAGTTCCGAGGACAGAACTTGTTTTAAGGATGGGAGGATGTGAGAACCCAAAAAATAAGATGACTTTTTGTTATATGATTTATTTCACATTATGATTAATTTATTTTATGTATAAAGGTTTAAATTTTATTTTTATTTTATTTTATTTTTTATGTATTTAGTATGAATAATAAATTCATATCTCAAAGCCTTAAATGATTATTTTATCCAAGTATTATCAAGAGTAAGTATATTTATCACGTGAGAAGGCAACACATGGGCACAGTATCCGTTTTAAACCAAAGATTGCTGTGAGACAAAAGGTTAATTCCACTGTGTCAGAGTTGTTGCAAGTGGGCATCAACCAGTTGGTCTACTCCAACAGTACACTAGATTGTTGGCTATGATAGATGACTGACTGACTTCTAGCAGCCGTTACATCCACCCTTTCTAACTGCTCTTGTTGCTCAACAAGTGAGCTATATATATATCATTTGGATACAACCCTAGTTCCACTTTCATAAATTTTCTATACAGCAAATCCACCCACAAAATCCAGATTCACTTTCAAAGAGCAGTGTCTAAAAGAATTAGTAGACAACAAGAATCTTACACACTACAGAAAAGAGTAATGAAGTCACCACTGTATCAGAGACAAGCCCTAGCTTAATCTACGTCAGCGTGAAGTTTGTCTCTGACTGTTTAAAATAGTCCCTAGGAGATTTCAAGGTAGTCTCTGACATTATGGAACTAGTTTCTGATAGGCTAAAGATGTTAGTCTTTGACGAGGAAATTTTTTTAGTCTCTGACAAGGAAATTTTATTAGTCTCCGATGAGAAATGAGTTTCCGAAGAGTTTGGCGATAGCTAACTAAGTTTGGTGCTGAACAATTATCCACTGACAAGTTCAGCGATGACTTACTGAGTTTGGAACTGAACAAATTATCACCCGACGAGTTTGGCGATGATCAAGACCACCCGTGATGGTCGAGGACCACCCCCTGATGGTCGAGGACCACCCCCTGATGCTCGAGGATCACCCTGTGATGATAGAGGACCACCACCTGATGCTCGAGGACCACCACCTGATGCTCGAGGACCACCACCTGATGCTCGAGGACCACCCCCTGATGCTCGAGGACCACCCCCTGATGCTCAAGGACCACCCCCTGATGCTCAAGGACCACCCGCTGATCCTCGAGGACCACCCCCTGATGCTCGAGGACCACCCCCAAATGCTCGAGATTATCAGGGGTATAAAGTATTCCCTGAAGGGTAGTCCATCCCCTGACAAGTACTCTATCCCCTGACGGGTGGATTATTCCCTGACGGGTGAACTAGTCCCTGATGACTAAACATCCCCTGACGGGTAATTATCCACTAATGGCCGAGAGTCATCCGCTGACGTGTAAAATTTTCCACTAATGCACAGTTTGTCTTCAAAAGTATAAAGTATTATTCTTTTAAATTATTTTAAGAAATTATCAATTAAATTTTTTTTATTTATTATTATTTTTAAACCTCAATGGTTCACATGACAAAGTTAGATATTAAAAGTTCACGGACAACAAATCCTTCGTTATCACTCGGGGACCCTGGAAGTTATTTTTCCTCTAAATAAATTTGAGGTGTAGACATTGTTTCCGTCCAACCTCATAAACACTTAAGCTAAGAAATTTTCCCTACTTCAAATCCCACCAATACTTGATTATATACTTGTGAGCGTAAATCGCTAATGTTGTTATTATCTAATGTTTACAGGACATGGCAAGAAGGCAGAGCCATCTGCTAAAGGCAAATCGAGAATTACATACTGAACACTTCTTAATTGCTCTCTTATGGATGGCTTTCCGAGGAAGAGTGAGGTATGAGACAATTGTTGAACTGTTTAGATTGTAAGGCCTGTGTGGACTCCTCGTAGACTTCCGCTGTTAAACTTTTATTTTGGATGAATGTAATAGAGAATACAATTTATTTCCCTTATATAAAGATATGCATGCTTGGATGTTATTATTGTTCTCTTGTCAATTTTTAACGGTGCCCGAAGTCTGGTATGAGACTTTTGGGCCCGTCACAGTTGGTATCAGAGCCCAAGCACCGGTTATGAGACCACGGTCTCTACCAGAGAGCAGCATGCGATATTTAGAGTTTTAAGGAGGAACGAAGGAGCCGTAAGATATAAGGATATGGAAAAATAGGAGGCCAGGACCTAAGTAATTTTTTTTTGCAAAACATGCATTGCATTAGTATTCATGTCAAACTCTATGTTAAGCTAAACCTAGTTCTCAGACTGACATAAGCTATGTTTCCTTGTAGATGACGTCTAGACGAGATGATATGGGTAAAGCCCCCATGGCCGTTAATTTTGACGAGGAGCATGCTCCTATCCACGCAAGACATGAAAACATTTCCCTTGCCCCCGTCACAGATGATGTTGAAGCACGAAATGAGGCATTCCCTGAGCAGCCTCTTGTTGTTGTGCCTAACCCATTTGATGATGTTGGCCCTTCGATTTGCCACAAACGCCTACACCTTGATGTTATCTGTGGATCACCACCACCCCCTGGCATCCGATGGCCTGTGACTCCTCGAAAGAGGGTAACTAGGGCAGTACAGGTAGTACATTTTGAGATTCCTCAGATTTCTGAAGAAGATTTGGAAATAGATCGAGAAGATGACGAGGATCGTGCCGAGCCAGAGGATGTCAATGACCTTACTGATCCAAAGGATGCCAATTCCCTCACTGATCCATCTAAGAGGTCAGATTCCTCAGTTCAGATAAGGAGCCGTTCGTCTCCCCGCTACTAGTCGGGTACGCCGCTGCAGTCACCAGCACAGTCAGGATCTCATTCTGTTTTGGTACATATTGTACCTTTTGCTCCAGCTTCACCACCAACAGAGCAGCCAACTCCACCACCTACCATGCTACCATTACCACCAGTAGAACTACTAGATGCACCGCTAGTCGTCCCACCCGCCGCACCGCCTCCAGAAGTGCCAGTGCCCATGCCATTTCCAAACAGATTCTGCCTTCACCTCCAATAAAGAATTCGCATGGTACAGACATAAATGGAGATAGGCAACAACGGGTTAATGCGTCGCTCCATTGCACATCAGAGGATCGACCGACTCCTTGACATTTGGACGGTCTCATATCAAGACGTGTCTCTCACCCTCACCGAGGCACTAATTGAGACTTTGATATTAGTGAGCGATTACTTCAAGCTCTCGCACCCCACTACAGCTGACCGGGATCGCTTGATGCACGACCTTGTGCAAAAAGTCGAAGAGGCGTGCCGCTATGCACGCAAAATGATAGAAGAACTCGATCCTGAGGCCTTGTATTAGACGTATTGTAGTAGCTCTAGTAATCACAATTCAGGCCATATATTTTTGTACTCAGGCTTTAGAGCGGATTTTTTTTTGTTATGATAATTACAGTAGCCATAAGTATTTTGACATGACTCCCATAGTTATCAATCAAAGCTCTGCTAGTATTAAAGTGAATTGTAGATTTACATTGTTGTACCCTTTAGATTTTATTACCATTATGGGAATTTCGTCCTTAAAGCTTTTACGAGTTATGCACGATTATTTATGAACACATTCAATTGTTATATTATGAGTTCCATATGAGACACATGAATTTCTCTTACAAAGGAGGAAAAAGGACTATGGACATTAATTATTTCTTTTCTCACTTATAGAAAATGCCTCCAGTACAAAGACCACAAACCAACTGAGCCAGGAACACCAGGGCTAACTGCGATGCGGATAATTAAGGTGACCAAGGAAGTATCAACCCAAACAACAATCAAAACAATGACAACAACAACAAAAATCAAGAAAATCCCATCACTCTACTGATGAACATGATTAGAGAAGTAGCCCAACAAAACAATAACCCATCACACCCAACACAAGTACAACCTAGGAGGGTAACATTCAAGGACTTAACGAATTGTTGCCCGCCCACTTTCAATGGAGAAGGATGTCCCACTGTTGCTCAAACATGGGTTAAAGAAGTTGAGAAGGCCTTTCGAATTTCTGGGGTGAATGAACACCTCAAGACTGAGTATGCCACCTATCTACTGAAGGGAGAATCAAATTACTGGTGGGAAGCCATAGAACGGTTGGAACTGACCAAAAAGCTAGCTACGAGAGGAGGGGAAACAGTTGATCAAGGGAGGAATTCAAGGAGATCTTCAATAGCTAGTACTTTTCGATCAGCGCTGCTGACGATCTTGAAAAGCAGTTTCTCGAACTAAAACAAGGAAGTATGATGGTGGAGGAATACGAGAGAAAGTCCCATCTCTTTCACTAGTCAAGTTCCGAGGACAAAACTTATTTTAAGGGTGGGAGGATGTGAGAACCCGAAAAATAAGATGAATTTTTGTTATATGATTTATTTCACATTATGATTAATTCATTTTATGTATAAAGATTTAAATTTTATTTTTATTTTATTTTTTATGTATTTAGTATGAATAATAAATTCATATCTCAAAGCCTTAAATGAATATTTTATTCAAGTATTATCAATAGTAAGTCTATTTATCACGTGAGAAGGCAACACACGGGCATAGTATCCATTTTAAACCAAAGACTATTGTGAGACAAAAGGTTTAATTGCATTGTGTCAGAGTTGTTGCAAGTGGCCGTCAACTAGTTGGTTTACTCCAACAGTACATTAGATTGTTGGCTATGATAGATGACTGACTGACTTCTAGCAGCCGTTACATCCACCCTTTCTAACCAATCACTTCTTTCTAAAGCTTGTCACTGTGTTTTACAGCCAACAGCTGAAAACAAATTTCAAACAATCCAACTACTCTTGTTGCTCGGCAAGTGATATATATATATATATATATATATATATATATATATATATATATATA